>OX387418.1:1285000-1885000 GCA_947563765.1 Anarsia innoxiella | reverse complement strand
AGACTCACTACCGACTACGCTAACTGGCCTGTCAAATGCTGTTAGTCCTACAGTAAAAGTTGTTTAAAGTACACGTGTGTGTTTATGTGTGAAATATACAATATAGGGTGACTTTTAATTAGTGAACAAGGATCTGCATGTACTTGTGTTGTGATAACAAACAACTTTTACTATGGGACCAAGTTCGAAATCAGTCAAAAATTTTCGAACCCCCCATACAAAAGGCATCAGCTGATAGTGTTAAATGTATCATCATCATTAAATTTAACAGCTTCGCTCTTGTCGGTGGAGTCTACGCCACTCTGTTCTATTTTCTGCCGTCCTTGTGAGTACCTGATACGACAACTTCTATCCCCTTTTTCATTTGATCTATGTAAGTTCTTCGTGGTCTCTCCCTCTTTCGTTTTCCTTCTACTTTTCCTTCCAAGATGTTTTTTATAAAGTCGTCTTGTCGTATCAGGTGACCCAGCATCTTTCCTCTCCTTTCAGCAATGGTCTTTAAAATGTCTCTCCTCTCGCCCACTAAGGGAGAACAATTTTTTTTCAATGATTTCGAACTTGGTCTCATAGTAAAAGTTGTTTGTTATCACGAGTACATGCATATCCTTTTCTATCGTTCACTAATTTAAAGTCACCTTGTATATAAAAATATAGTTAATTTATATTGGTTCTCTTGTAAGCTTTCATGTAACAGTAACACCATTTTAAATATATAATATTGTTATGACTAGAAATACGGCGCGGTACATATTTTAATAAAAAAATAACTAAGGAAAAGGTAGAAAAAAAAAGAAAAAAAAATTGCAAGTGAAAAAAAATTTTTTTAGGTGTGTCACGTATAGATAATCACGGGAAAAAAAATTGCCAATGAAAATTTTTTTTAGTTGTGTCATATTTTGTGATAAAAAACGAATCATGAGACCAAAAAAATTTGGCAGTGAACATTTTTTTTGAGTGTCGTGTCATGTTATAAATTTAAGTGACCTAAAATATAAAACAGAAAATGAGTAAAAATATATTCGCAGTGATTTTTTTAAGTGTCGTGTCGTCATATTTTATACATTTAAGGGAACCAACCAACATAGTGATATAGTCGTTGCCAGATATAAATTGTAATTCGCTAAGCTTCTATTTAAAAAAAAATGGTTAGGTGGGATTACCGAGCAGACCGAGCAGGGAGCCAAGTCTGCTAATTTAAGCTAAGCATTTGCGATCCGTTTGATAGTCGATGGCGATTGATTTATAATAACTTATATTGTGTCAAATTTGGTATTCTACTAAAAGTTTTACTAAACGAAATCGTATCGCAGAAGCTATGCAGAAGCACGCATTTGTCGGGTTGCCTATCAAAAAATAGCGATGAGAATACCAATTTGCGAACTTATGGACTGCGACTGAAGTGATCAAAAGTAGTTCAAAGGCAGTCCGAACGCACTTCGGTAGAATCGCAGTCGCTTAAACCGTTAGTAGAATACCAAAATGATCCAATTTTGCGACCGATGTTCTCTCGCTTTTCTATCGCGATTCTATTGGTGCATTTAGTAATTAGCAGATTTGGCCCCCAGCCTGGCCCAAGGCCCGCCGCGCGTGGCATTTGCATGCAGCTGTGTGGACGTGTCTGCGAGGCACCTTTGAGCAAATCAAAGCTCGGCCGTGCACGCGCCCGCCCGAGACTGAGCTAGCGCCTGCCTTGGGCGAGGCATGTCCACGGGTATTATATTCGCCAAAAAATATGTACAAAATATAGTGGAAAAAAATATGGAAATAATTTGTCGCAAGCCCCCCCATTTTAAAATTTAGTGGCCTTAAAAATAAGTAATAATTTTTAAATACTTAGTTTTTAAATATTTTTAAACTAAACTAAACAAACTTCACATTTATATTAAACTGCAAAAATATATAATATATAACCAAAATATATTTTTTAATATTATTCTATCGATCTGTGTGTTGTAATAATTATTTATTTTAAAAATAGAAACTTTAATATGTGTCGTGAAAAATATATGAAAAAAAAAAAGTATTTAATTAACAATTTTAAATGTATTTTTTTTCAGTGGATTACGTGCTTTTTGAATCATATTTTTAAAATAGATGTTTCGTATTGTATGTCTGTTTAAATAAATAAAAAAATACTACGTAACTAAGCCGGTCGCAAGTAAATTGATTAACGGCTTGTTTCACTACCTACAGATAAAAAACTGACAGATAAACCTATGTCTATTTCATAAAACATAAAGCTTTAGATAGAGACAAGTTAAAAATATCTGTCAGTTAAA
This sequence comes from Anarsia innoxiella, assembly GCA_947563765.1. NCBI lineage: Eukaryota > Metazoa > Arthropoda > Insecta > Lepidoptera > Gelechiidae > Anarsia > Anarsia innoxiella. Next base: position 1,882,721 of record OX387418.1, on the reverse strand, counting down.
TTTTATCTGTAACTAGCGAAACGGGACATAAAAGTTTTCATCGGAAAAAAATATTAAAAAGTTATATACCTAACAAGTAAATAAAAAACACGAAAACTGCAAAGCATCTGTTAACGTATTAATGTGTATCGAAAAATGAAAGTTCCAAATTTAAATCTTTTAAATACCCATCAAAAACGTAACCTCAAAAAAAAATGGCGCGTATTTCTAGGCAAAACTTTTATAATAAAAAAGCGTATTTAAAAATAAATAGTGATATTATAAACGTAATATAAAACAGTTAATATTCCTGAAATGGAGAAGCATACATAGTTGGTTGATTTATGAAAGGTATTTATATTGGCTGATTTTGGGCTGGCGCCGATCTGACTGAGCGCAGCGCAAAGCATTTTTGATTGTCATATTATTATCGACATTGTTCTCCTAAGGCCCACTTGCGCAGGCCAGAGTTAACGCAATAAACCCAGAGCTAGCTGCTAACTCAGGGTTAAATCAAGATAAATCAATACAAATTATTTATTTAACCCTGTGTTAGCAGCTAACTTCGGGTTTATTTGGGTGCCCAAGTGCGGGTAAAAGGAAAATTTATTGATAAGACAAAAATATTAAAGTACTTACAGAATCGACAATCCGCAACAGGCTTCGTCAAAATAAACCTAAGCAACAACAAAAATAAAATAATATAAAAAAAAGAAAGGGTAAAATTATATTCAAAATCATAACACAACATTCGCTAGTAGTCGCTTCGATGCTCGTTTGTTGTGTTAACTAATTTTGAATATTATTCTAATGAGAACAATGTCGATAATAATATGACAATCAAAAATGCTTTGCGCTGCGCTCCGTCAGATGTGCGCCGGCTCTTTGACCGAAACATAATGTTTAGGTAGTTGATGATGGGTGGACGAACTTCATTGTCAAACTAGGTCTTTGCAACAATCTCTGAAATATATACATACACTACTGACCCGGCGAACTTCGTACCGCCTCAAAGTTCTGTATGTGAAAAAAGATTTTCCCGCTTTTCTGTTGAAATTTTTCCTGAATTTTCTTATAAACCTCACGGAGCCCGAGACCTTTCCAACGAATGCAAAACCGTGGAAATCGGTTCGTGCGTTCTGGAGTTATAGCGTCAGGAAGGAAAACCCGACTTATTTTTATATAGTAGATATATCTGTCACGCCTCTATCCCGTCGAGGTAGGCAGAGACTTCCCTCCACTTGCTACGATACAAACACACTTCTTTCGCTTCATCCACATTCATCAGTCTCCTCATACACTCACGTTGGTTTAGGGTACTCTTGACTTTGCCTTTCTTTAACAACTTACCGATTTGATCGAGATACGTTCCTCGAATTAGGCGACTTCTGCATAAACAACGTCTGTACACGCTTCACTGCGTGCTTAGAAAACGACGCAAGCGCTATATGACTTCCTCGTTTACTGCCTCGTTAGCAGAGGCGAGTGTCGTGTCTTTTTTTGCTAGCCATTTGGATCCCATAGCTAGGCAAAGGCCTCCCCCGCGACCTTACATTCAACATCGTGAAAATGCATCCAAATCGCCTCTCCATCTTTTTAGAGGTCTACCTCGGCAACTGTAACCATACAGTCTTTATTCTTTAAAAAAAAACCTATAAACATAGTTGTTTTACTCCCTGGCGATAATAAAGTCAGAGGTCTGATAAGGATGTGAAATATATCTTTGACAATGAAATTCAGCATCCATCTAGTATTATGGGGCCTGATTAGTATGTATGCTTACTACTTAGTTTACTTGACTTTTGAATTTATTTATTAATTTATTCTAAATGCAATAAATAAAGAGGTACGTATATTTAACAGGCGAATTTAACTCATTACTTTGGTTTTTTCGAATTTGACGATCCACTGACAAGTCTAAAGTGCTCTCCACACATTTTCAGGTCAGGGCTATCCGTGTTTAGAGTTGTCCGTTTCAGTATAGACGCTCTGACACGGAGCTGTGTGAACAAGTTCATACAATATGTATGTAACCGATATTTGCCGTGTTCCCGGAAATGTGTGATTAGCCCCTAACTCAATGGTTCCCAAAATGGGCGACAAGGCTCCCTGGTGAGCGTTGTAGGCCGAAAAGCGGGGCGGTAAGATACATATCTAGAAAAAATGGGGGCGTTTTGTAGAGTTTTAAGTAAGTGAACAAATGGGGGCGTAAATTTTTTTTTCATGTTTTGAGAACCCCAAACTCTTAAATATCATGATGATGATGAAGATGATGAATTGTTTTCATACATAAAATCACATCTGAGAGTATCATTATAAGTAATAAAACAACACACTCAGTACCCTGAAAGTATACCTACCTCTTTCTATCAACACAAATCTTAAATGTTATATCTTGTGCAATCTTTTAGCGTTCTAGTCTTTAGATGTAATTGTAATATTTAAATTCGATATTCGTCTGCTATTTTGTAATGGAATATGTTTGAACAACATATTTTTATTGTTTTTTTTGATGATTCACCTGAATAAAGAAATGTTAGGTGTTTTGAAACATTATTATAGTATGTACTTTAACACCTACTTACATATACCGCATCTGTGACAATAAATATTCTTTATCTTTATCTTTTTAAAATGAACAAATATGGGGTACCTACCTATCTAGTTAAAAAATGGTTTAAAATAAAAATAAAACAAATATGGAGTAGTTTTTTAACAGTATTTCTGAAAAGTATAATGATATATTTAAGAATACTGTGGGCTTGGCAATACGAAAAGCTACCAAATATCCAGCTTCACAAAAAGTAATGTAATGTTTGTATTCCACAAGTTAAAACATCATACAGCCTTTAAGCTATCAAACTATCACTAGTTAAAAAAAAAAACAGAAAAACTTAACAGCCATATTTAATTACAAAATGGCAGATTTGTATTGAAAATAATAATTTTAGAGTGATTTTACTCGATTGTAATATTTCTCTTTATTTCGTTTTTTTTAAGGAATATTTTTTAGTGGATTTTAAAATCCAGTAAAATTTGTTTAAATAGGCGTGTCTTGGCTAAATGAAGTTAAAGTAATACATACAAATATTTGTAATAAATAATAATTGTATCAATTGATTTAATAAAAAAAAAATGGATATGTCTGTATCAAACAGATAGAGCTCGCCAGTATTGTCCCACAGCTGGGCAAAGGCAGTTGTATCATCAAAAAATCCACTAAAAATTATTCTACATGCCTATAGACGCGGTAAACGAAAAATATTGGCTAAATGAAACACTTCAAAAACCAAATTAAAAAAAATACTGAATAATCTCAATTAAGGTACAGTCAGCATCATAAGTCGATTCAAACATTCAGATTTCCAAAAGTAATATACACCATTATTAGACATAAAACCTTACTTATTTTCCTTATTTTGAACCTTATTGGATGTTCATTTAATTCTCGTCTAATGATGGTGTATTTTACTTTTCAAAATCTGAATGTGTTCATCGTCTTATATGCTGACCGTAATAAGCGATGCAAGCGAAGCAATTCCTCTAACATACCTTTTTTTACATGGGGAAATCCATTATGGATGCCCTTCGTCTCGGAGAAAGACGAAGGGTTATGCTGAACTCCCACCGGCAAAAACCCCACGGTGTTACATCTCACTGCCAAGTGACAGGGATACGGGAAAGCTTGCGCATACGTCCGCGAATCCATAGGTGGTGTCCAAAATTATGTATAAATAAAATAAAGAAACTTAGATTTTAATCGAAGTTCCTTGGGGAAAGTGTTTCAAATCACTTTCATAATGGCTACACATAAGTATTTGAAAATGTCCAACGCTACTCTGGAAAAGTACTTTAGTCTAGATATATTTGAAATTTTTTAATTCGCAATTAGGTACTTACTACTTAGGCCATTGGTTATCTATGAAAATGTGTACTTTTTCATTCCATGTCCGAGTTCTCTGTCTAAAATCACGCTAATGAAAAAGACAGAAAGATGCGAGAACTATGCCTGTTATAATGAGATATTTTTTCAAGAATTTTCAAATCCAGAATTAAAAAAAAAATAAGATTTAAAAAATCAAGACACACATTGATTACCCTAGCCAATTTCTCGGTTACCGCAGTCTAGAAATGAAATCTTCATTAAGTTTAAAAGAAATGAGCTAAATTTGATTTAAGGTTATATTTAAGGTACTAAAAGTTGGATCTGTATGCTTTTATGACGTATGTATAAAGTGAGTTTTGCATTGATACCGGTGTATTTATTTAAATATCCAATTTAAATTATAATTTGTGTGAAAATAGTGGAGAGAAACTACCGCACAAAAATTTTCCTTGAAATGGAGTATGGAAATGACAAGTGATAGTACGAATATGGCAATTACTCCGCCGACAAGAGCCTGGCCCTTAAATATAGGGTGACTTTAAATTAGTGAACGATAGAAAATGATATGCATGTACTCTTGATAACAAACAACTTTTACTATGGGGTCAAGTCCTGAATCATAAAAAAAATTGGTCCCCCATACTATCAGCTGGTGTATTTTGTATGGAGAGCTCAAAAAATTTTGAATGATTTCGACCTTGGTCCCATAGTAAAAGTTGTTTGTTATGACGAGTACATGCATATCCTTTTCTATCGTTCACTAATTTAAAGTCACGTCATATATGATGGTGTGATAATAGTATTTAAGATACATACATATCCGTCATGCCTCTTCCATTGAGGTAGGCAGAAACCACTTCCTTCCACTTGCCACGATCCAATACTTGTTTCGCTTCATCCATATTCATCAATCACCTCATACACGTCGGTTTAGGGTCTTGACTTGGCCTTTCCGTAACAAGTCCCCGATTTGCCCGAGGTACGTTCGTTTTGCGGTTTCCCATTCCAATTATGGACCTAAAGATGAGCGGTAACAAAGTTTCAATTGAAATCACTTTATTCACAAATCACATATGAACACACACACACAGAATATGAACGCATACACTTGGGCCTAGAACACAAGGGGAAACGCAACTGCAATTAAACTAAAACATTTCAAACTAGTTGCGTCGTTTGTGGTTTTGTAAAGGAGTCTATAGCAGAAACTTAGATGCAACTCAAAAGTAACTAGCAGTTGCAGTTGCGTTTCCCCGTGTGTTATGGGTCTTACGCACACACAAACTAAATAATTATAACCTACCTTTTATTTCCAACTTGGATAAAAAAGTGAGTAAAAAGAATTTGAGTGAAGTTTTCCATCATAAGATCATGCAATAAGGTTGATTTTAAATCGTATCAATTGTCTTGTTTGATACATAACATAACATAGTAATAGTATGACATACTCAGATTTATAAATATTTTCATACAATTTCAATGGTTTATTAAAATTAAGTTCTCATTTCGTAGGAACATCTTTTTAATTGACTAATTCTTTTACATGCTTTCTTGGATGAGGTAACTATAATCTAATAAGGTACTAATAAATAACAATAACTTGGTGGGGTTTTAAAATAATAAAAATCAAATGCATGTGTTTTTAAATTTAAAACACAATGAAAAAAATAACAATAAATAGTATAATTATTCTTGATTTGTTTTCTCGTGTTTGCCAATCTGTCTATTTATACTTTATTTACTAATTACTCCGCATTATTATTGCATGTTATTTTTACATACAAATGTGTCAAAAGATTTTCAGTACATATTGCATGTTTTTTAACCTTGTCCCGAAAAAAAATGTTTTCACTACTACACACTCCTCTTTTTCAACCAATTTCTAAAAAATAAGTCCTGTGGCCTTGCACGGCGGTCTCATGCCGGCGGCTTTTGTGTGTAGACTTCATTATACTTAAATAATTTATTGAAATTGCATGATATAGTGTCTTCGAATTAGGATTTGCCTGTAAAGATGTCATATAATTGAGCTATGTAGTACAATAAATAATAAATAAAATATTCTATCAATGTTTTCTTAACTCGATGTATTTATTCTCCGCAGGTTGCCTCCGCTACAAAGTTGACTTCCAATCGATGCAGCTCGACGATGAGGAAATAGATAATCTCTACGATATTGATGATTACTAAACTAACCGTTCGATTTAGTGACGAGTGCCGTGGTTATTTAGTTTTAAAAGGAAATAGGTGAGTTTTGAAATTTTATGAATTTGATGGGTACCAAAAAAAGCAAAAGTACCCCCTTCTAAGTTTCTTTATCTAAAAAGTTTGTGCAAATACGCCCCGGGGCGGTAAATAGCAATTTGTTACAAAAAGGCCCCGACAAAACAGCCCACTCCAGTAAATAGCAATTTGCTGCAAATAAGCCCCGGAATAACGCCCCACCTCGGTAAATATCAATTTGTTGTAAAAAGGCCCCGGCAAAACAGCCCACTTCAGTAAATATCAATTTCTTGTAAAAAGGCCCCGACAAAAACGGCCTAATTCGGTAATTAGCTTTTTGTTGTAAAAAGGCTCACGCTAATAAGATTACTAAACTTTTGTATTAATTTCAAGACCACCCTTTTTTAACTTAAAAAATAAATAACACGATACTTGTCAATATAGTTTGCATTTGAAACCTTGTCACAAGCAAAACTCAAAAAGTTTTTTAAACTTTTAATTAGTAAAATTATCAAATATTAAAAAATCGACCTTAGTGTAATGAGACAGGGTTACATTTGCAATTATAAGTATGAAGACTTAAACAAACTGTGGTAGACGAACAACTTTTACTATGGGTATCATTTGTGGGGATTTGAAAAAAAAAAAGTGCCTTATTCACCTAATTGCCTTACTAAATGCTCATAGTTATTGCGTTTTTAAAAATAATGGGTCATAGTAAAAGGTGTTTGCTTTAGCTATAGTTTTTCCAACATTGTGTTATCAGTATGTATAGATGGATTTGAATTATAGGGCTGACATGCGCGGTGTGACAAAAATATTGTCAAAGGACTGGCGCAGCGCAGAGCATTTTTGATTGTCATATTATTATCGACATTGTTCTCATTAGAATAATATTCTAAATCAGTAAACACAATAAATGAGCATTGAAGCTTCGAAGCGACTAAATGCGAATGTTGTGTCAACTGATTTTGAATATTATTCTAATGAGAACAATGTCGATAATAATATGACAATCAAAAATGCTCTGCGCTGCGCTCCGTCAGATATGCGCCGGCCCTAACATCCGCACGCAGCTTTGTCACCGTAGCTAATCGACCCCTAATCGATGTTTCAATTTAATCGATTGTGTATCCTTCATAGTTGATTTCGTTCGACAATCGATCGATTGATCAAAATAAAGTAATGCGACGTATTTTATTGCAAATATGCAATTTAAGATCCAATCCCCACAGCGATTTTTTTCCGCGCGGTTTTTTTTCGCAATTCTGTAACCCAACAGCACTGGCGGGAAAAAAATCACGCGTAAAAAATCTGTGATTTGATGCAAATTAAACGCTATTATTCTGACCTTTGATTCTGAGTATTCTGACCGCGGATTATTATTCGCGCGAACATAAACCGCGCGGTGAAAAATCGCTGTGCGAATGGGCCCTAAGCGTCAATTAAATTTCGCTTCTTATGTTAGCCTCAAATACTTTCCAAGTCTTGCATTTTGATTGATTACGAATGAATTTTATCATTTAAAATCTATGAATTGTTGTGCTATTTTAGATGCCTGTTTTATGTTAGCCCTTGTTATGTTATGAGTTTTATGGGCTAGGTCAGTTCATATTGAGACGCGACGCGGCGCAGTAATGTATCTTTGGCTCTTCGAGCGTCGCGTCGCGTTTCTATCTGAGCTGATCTTAAAGGCGCTTATTTATTGGCGTGTGTAACTAACCGTAAGGCCGTGGCCCCAGTAGGCAAACTGTTAGCGGCCGACTGAGTGAGCCGCAAATTTGTGGCGAACTGAAAGAGTTAGCTGCAAACTCTAATCAATGAAATCACCGGTTTTGGTGGGAGTCGGCCACTGTCTGAGATAGTCAGCACGCGTAACGCTGCAAACTGCGTACAGTGAGCGAAAACTAGCTCACTGTGGACACTCCATTTCAAATATATGGACGGGCGTACTAAATCGATACGCCGCAAACTAGTCAGCCGCTAACAGTTTGCCTATTGGGGCCACGGCCTTACAGTTACAGCTTGCCAATGAAAACGCGCCTTAAGCGAGCGAATTCTCTCGCTCGTACAGGTCAAAATTATTAAGGTAAAGGCTGTATTATCATATCCCATGGCCATATGGGATATCGTTATTTAAATACAATTTCACTGAATATAAAACACACGAGTTGATTGCCCCAGTGTAATGAACTCTACTTAGGTCACTCTCTAGGTTCTAAAACGCAACTTTTGAGTCCTAGACTCCTATTTGGGTCATACAGACATAAAAAACAAATAATGTCTCTCTTGTTCCCGAAAGTTAAGGACACTGGAAGCTAATTTCTCAACTTAATGCATATCCGCATAATCTGTGCCCGATGTAGTTTTGGCCTGTATAAACATTTTGATGATTAGATGCTCCAGTATCCTTAATCATCAGGAACTGGAAAGACAATTTGGAACATAATTCTGTGTATGACTCTTTTACTTGATGCATACAAAGTATACAGGGTAACTTTAAATTAGTGAACGATAGAAAAGGATATGCGTGTACTCGTGATAGCAAACTACTTTTACTAAGGGACCAAGGTCGGAATCATTCAAAAAATTTTGAACTCCCCATACAAAATGCACCAGCTGATAGTATGGGGGAACTATTCTTTTTGTGATTTTGATCTTGGTCCCATAGTAATAGTAGTTTGTTATCACGAGTACATGTATATCCTTTTCTATCGTTCACTAATTTAAAGTCACCTTGTATAACTACTATTATTTATGTAAAGCTTGTCCAGCGGTAATATTTTTATTTTTTTAAATAGAGCAACCACAATGTTATAAGCGATTTTGTATCTGTCTCTTTTCTCAGTTCGATAATGACAAAGACAGAAATGAGATGACGAATCTACGTCAAAATAACGCGTGTTTCAATTGTTTTCATCTGTTTTTGTTAAATGGTTAAGATCGGGTCACATAGGCGACGGGCGTCATTTCTTTACACTTCAGGGGACTTAGCATACGTGCCGCGACAATTATCTCACGTCATGCTGTCCTTATCACATTTAAAACTATGGACAGAGACGTAAGCGTGGCAAACCCATGACAACTTCTTGTCACGGAGTGGCATGCTAAGCTAGCTGTACACACTGCGACTGTGTCAGTGACACCTATGTAATAACGCCCGTTGGCTGTGTGAACTGAAAGTTATGAACATACTGGGTACGCGAAGAAATATGCGAACGAAGCAGTTGTTTTGTGTGATACTAGATCAAAGTTTAATTTGTTTCAAAATTGGAGCATTATTGGTACAGTTTTTGAACGTTATTTTTTGTCCTACTAAGGGTTTGTTTCATTATTTACAGATAAAATTTATCTGATAGATATTTTATACCTGTCTCTGTCTAAAACTTCATGTTTTATCAAATAGATATAGGTTTATCTGTCAGTTAAATTTTATCTGTTAGACCCAGAACACAAGGTGAAACGCCACTGCAACGCAACTGAAACTGCTAGTTACACGACGAACTGAAACGAAACGTTTCAAACTAGTTGCGTCGTGTGTTATTTTCTAAGGAAGTCTATAGCAGAAACTTCGATGCAACTCAAAAGTTTCAGTTGCGTTGCAGTTGCGTTTCACCGTGTGTTTTGGCGCTAAGTGGTGAAACTTCGCTATCTTTATATCCGAGAGGAAGAAACGGCGTAGTGTGGCATTGTTCACTTAGTTTCATAGATTACAACTACCGCGTGCGTACGTCACGCTTCCAGTGTGTCAGCGTTAGTTGGACGGGCACCGTTTTATAAAATATAATTCACTATACTGTAGTTACGAGGTTTTTAAAACAATTTTATTTGTTGTATTCAATGATTTTTTATAGGTATAGATATGTTACCTTTATAATGATTGGCGTTTTAAATCTGTGCCGAATAATGATTACAATGACATGAATGACAGCACTTCAAATCATACTCCAAATGTCTTCAGACTAACTGAGACTAGCTACAAGTTTTCTTAAATAGGTCTATTTACAGTCTTCAAAATGTGCGCGCATATAACTTAACTATACCTATAAAAAATCATTTGTTGTATTATAAATAATTGTATGCGATTCTTTGGTCGTTTCGTGGTATTACCGATTGGGTTCGAAGCGTTAATATGTATAAATAAAAATAAACATTTCTAAAATCCGATTTCTTTTTGTTTCATTTTCTGCGTTCTATATTTGTCACTTCTACAGGGAAACACAGCGAGTCCCCATGAAACTGAACAACTTTCCCCAAGGAACATGGGTCGTAACTTGAAAAAAAAAATTCGCCTCCCCATACAAAATGTCCGATCGGGTAAGTATGGGCGATCCAAAAATTGTTTTCCAGTTACGACCCATGTTCCTTGGGGAAAGTTGTTCAGTTTCATGGGGACTATCTGTGTGTTTCGGCATTATACCCCCTTTCTGTTACAATTGTGTATTTATTTTATATTATCTTTGTCACTTTTCATGTTTATAAGGACGTGTTCAAACTAAACTGACTGTAAGCCGCCGAATTTGAGCAGACTCATTGATCTGCGTAGGCGCATTGTCGGTTATATGTGAACGAATAAGTGAATATGTATGATCGATTGATTGAACAACTGATTTTGAATATTATTCTAATGAGAACAATGTCGATAATAGTATGACAATTAAAAATGTTCTGCGCTGCGCTCCGTCAGGTCTGCGCCGGCTCCAATGAATCAATACCTTTAAAAAAAAAATCGGTTGTCTGTAAAGTCGGTTTACTGACGATAGTTTGACAACGTCATTAATGCTGCCGAACGCGGCCGATTGTGCCTCTTTGTCGCCCGATCCGCGCCATCGCTTGCACTTCAAGCCTTAAATGGAACGCCTCAGAGCGAGGTAACGCCGCATGAGTCATGTTTTTTCGTGCGTGCAGCCGGCTCCATCGAATTATAAGACGTTGTCACGTCAAAAAGGAACAGGAAAAAATACAATATACCAACATCCCAGTTTTATTTTATAATATAATCATATTATAATTATATAAATTTTGATCATTTTTTTAATCACAACATGCTAAAACCAGTTACACAACTTATGTTAATCTTATGACTATTATAAAGTACTGGCAGTTGAACGCCTTTTGGCTTTGGGAAACACTTATTTTTAAAATTTAAATCGAAGGTAAATATGACTTAAATACTGATCTTGCTTATTTCATAATTGTAATATAAATTGTATGTTTTGTTTTGTTTCTTGCATATTTTTTAATATAACTTATAAGTTTTAATAGGTACTAGCTAGATATTCGGAAATATCTGCGGACCTCGCTGGAATGCGCTTTCCCCCGCGCTTCCCCCGTTTTCGCCTATCCAGTACCGTGACGAGTACGTACGAGTTGCATGACGTCATCAAACCAGGTCCGCAGATATTTCCGGGGTGTTATAGGTAGCTCTAATTGTATGCCTCAGTACCTCTTAAACGATTATACTTAGATAATGTAGTCTGAGTTAAACAACAAAAAAAAAACTATTGAATTCAAAATACCTAGATATATCTACAGGGTGACTTTAAATTAGTGCACGATAGAAAAAGATATGCATGTACTCGTGATAACAAACAACTTTTACTATGGGAACAAGGTCGAAATCTTTCAAAAAAATTTTAACTCCCCATACAAAATGTATCAGCTGAAAGTATGGGGTAACAATTTTTTTTTACCATTTTGAACTTGACCCCATACTAAAAGTTGTTTGTTATTACGAGTACATGCATATCCTTTTCTTTCGTTCACCAATTTAAAGTCACCTTATATATTTATTTATTTTATCAGTTATTTGGTAGCTTAAAATTCTTTAAAAAAAATATTTAGCAAATAAAGACCCCAGCGTATATGGCCCAACACTGTATGAAGCTCTGCCAAATTCTATTAAAACATAAGCGATCCCTCTAAGTTCCAGTCACGTCTAAAAAAATTGTTGACAGAAAATGTATTTCATACAGTTAACGAATATTTACATTCTAATATTATTAAAATGACTGCCATATGTACTTAAAGTTACTGAATGTAACCATATTATTTATATAATCATTATTATTAATTTAATCATATTTTTTATTTAGTCACGTTATAGTTGGTATAATGTGAAACTTTTTGCTACCAAATGGGTGCTTTTTGACATATCTTTGTGTAGTGGTTAATTTATTATAGTTTTTTATTATGTAATGTACAACTCCACAAATTGATGAATAAAATATTCTATTCTGTTCTATGCGGTCGAATTGAGAAACCTCCTTTTTTGAAGTCGTTAGTTTTAACAAACTACCAACAAAATCAGGCGCGTATCAGCATTTAAGTAATATTTAATCGATAGTTTTTAATTAAACAAACTTAAATAACACACTTTCAACATACAAGCGACAATGATAAACATTTTTATGGTTTATTTCGTAACTTCTGAATATTTGGCAACTAACTTTTGGCACAAATTGTGACAGTCTATCCTGACTTTGGAATTAGAGACTTGTGTTTTATTACGTAGCGTTTCCTTTCGAGGGAACCGCGCGTGTCATCGTTCTCCAAGAAAAATCAAGGATGGTTAACTGCTCATGAAACTGAATAACTTTCCCCTAGAAACATGGCTCGAAGTCATCATTATTAAAAAGAGGGTCGCTCTTATCGGTGGAGTCTACGCCACTCTGCTCTATTTTCTGCGGTACGTTTGAGCACCTGATACGACACAACTTCTATTTACTCTTTTATTTGATCTAAGTATGTAAGAAAAGATTTCATTCGTTTTTTTTAAAAATATTTCGACCTATGTTTCTTCGAGAAAGATGTTTAGTTTATGAACAGGTTATGTCCATTGATTTTTTTCGGAGAGTGAAACAAAATTCTGTTAGTAGGGAAGTAGATAGGTACTGTTATACAGGGCTGACTTTAAATTAGTGAACGATAAAAAAGGATATGCATGTACTCGTGATAACAAACAACTTTTACTATGGGGCCAAGTTCGAAATCATAAAAAAATAATTGGTCCCCCATACTATCAGCTGGTGCATTTTGTATGGGGAGTTTGAAAATGTTTGAATAATTTCCACCTTGGACCCATAGTAAAAGTTGTTTGTTATCACGAGTACATGCATATCCTTTTCTATCGTTCACTAATTTAAAGTCACCCTATATAGTCGATTGCATTAACTTAATCTAAACAGCTAAGTGCAAAGGATATTTCGTGTCACACACACCTATATACATTATATATTTGCTCTTAAAATATAGATAGATATATAAGTATTAAGAATTTGAAGGCTTATTAGAAAGAAATTTTATTGTGAAATTGGCAATAGATCATTTATACCAATCACGTAATAGATAATATACAGGGTGTAACAGAAAGGGGGTATAATGCCGAAACATAGCGATAGTCCTCATGAAACTGAACAATTTTCCCCAAGGAACATGGGCCGTATCGTAACTCGAAATTTTTTTTGGATCGCCCATACTCAACTCGATCAGCTGATCGGACATTTTGTACGGGGAGGCGAAATTTTTTTTTTAGTTACGTCCCATTTTTCTTGGGGAAAGTTGTTCAGTTTCATGAGAACTATCGCTGTGTTTCGGCGTTATACCCCCTTTCTGTTACACCCACTTAAACGCAACATTTAAATATTTATGTATACATAAAACTTACCGTGTAAAAACTATGACATCAACCACAACAATCATTTTGCCAACCGGAGCAGTTGCGATAAAATGGAGCCTTTTATCAGGGGGCATTTATAAGTTGCGAACAAGGGGGGCCTTTTTATCGAGGGGCAGTTATGAGTCTACCACTCACTCTTTTTTGTATAAAAAATATTGAGAAACTAGGTATTAGATTGTAGTTTAGTTTAAATTTATTAACACTTTCTACCTTATTAAAAATTAAAGGGTTATGGTTGCGTCCCCGATACAATTTTCTCCTACTTGGTCAAGCTTTGTCTTCACACAACGTTAAAAACTTTTAGCACCATCTCCATCCTCAACTCTCATTCCGCGCTACATTTGCTCCCTTCAATCAATACGCCCCAGTGCATAAATATTGTAGCATAAAAACGCCCAGGTCATAAATGGTTTTTATTTTAAATGCCCAAGTCTAAATTATGCCCCAAGTCGCAAATGCCCCGATTGACTATTTATGTATAAAAATTCTCAAAATCTACAGTACATTGACTAGCGAGTTTACAGTTTTTTAAGTCTTTAGTTATTTATTTATAATTATAACCTTTTTATTACATTATTATTATTTCGTTTTAGGTTCCTAAATTTGTCATTTTTATGTGTATTCAAGTTACGCACTAAATATAGGTACACTAGCGAGCAAACAAATCGACAAACTTACAGCACACACGGACCTACTTTATTTTTACTTAAACTCAATACGACAGTACGCAACATCAGTTTTTGTATATTTGGTGACTGCTCGCCAGTTTATCACGAAACATCTTGAAAGAAACTAAATAGCTATGTCTCTACCAATGCTCTTTCACGTTCATCTTGCGTTTTCATTTGACGCATGCCCGAAGAACCGCATCGCATACAATAGCTCACCCCTCAAAATGTGTCAAACAGTAGGGCACAGCGCTTGATGCAAAACGGAACTGAAAAATGAAACCAATGGGGAAGGAATATAAGGAGTTGCCCCATTTTTTTTTATATACAAATTAGTTTATGAAAGCGTACCAAGGTTGGCGCTAGTTTTTCATAGTTTTCTTGGAAGATGACCTGTCAAACGATAAGAAATTCCATACAAAAAGGTAGCTATTTTGCTCCAGACCAGGCAAGTAGATCTAGACGGTATGGCTCCTCCTTATATTCTATACTCAAAGGATGAAACGCAAGCTGAACATGGAAACGAAAATGAAAGCGCGCTGGTGGGGACATGCCTTATGATGAACACAATCAAAGACTGGCTTAATAATCGAAGACTTAGGTAGTTACAGCTTGAAAATGAGAGTTTTTAACTAAATAAAATATTATACTTCAAACTACTAACATCAATATTATTTTTACAATTAAAAGTAGGTACCTAAGTACTCTATAGAACACAGATTTCTTTGTCTTAAAGGAAGTGTAGAGAAATAATTTTAACAATATTTTATATGCTTTTGAAGTTGGTTGTATAAATACGACCCATGGCTTACTCAAAAGAAAAAACTGATGACATTCTACTATAAATACATGCAGTCGATTGATGACCGAAGATTGATTTGGTAACGTCTTATGGAATGCTTCTCGCGAGCTTATCCACATCAGTAAGAAGGAAACACAAACAAGCCAAATATGACACGCCTATGACTATTTTTAACACAGTCCCAGTAGAAGAGAAAATTATAAGATGAAAAAAAGGAGAAAGTAAATAAAAAGACAAATATATTTTTGTTGGTTTTACGCCACTTACCTTAATTTACATAGGCTGTCTTCATAAATGAATATCGCAATAAATAGTAAATAAATAGTAAATTTACGTGAAGTGGCGCCATTTTCCTTATTTCACATTTTGGTCTTACACGTCTTGCGTCTCACTGGCATCTCATAACTTTTCGCTTAATAGCCGAGCGAGTCATTGATCGGTTGATTTGTATTTCAAAATAAAATAAAATGTTGTTAAAATTACATCCTAACACTCCATTTCTCTTATTATTTAGTTTTATTTGGCTAGTATTACAGTTGTTTGATGTTTTTTTAATCATATCTAAGTATTTGGCCCTAGGAAGAATGGTCACTTACCTTACTTTTATAAAACTTTATTTGAAAAGAGCAACCCAACTTTTCTTACTTCATCCTTTGGGGAAAACTGCTGAGTACCTACTTTTATTCAAGGTCAACGCTCAAATACTTGTGAAACTAGCGTTAGCTTTGAAAAACTTTATGAGTCATACACAGAATAAGGTTCAAAATTGTCTTTCCTGTTCCTGATGATTAAGGATACTGGAGCAGCCAGTCCTCAAAATTTTTATACAGGCCGAAACTACATCGGGCACAGATTATGCGGATATGCATTTAGTTTAGAAATTAGCTCCCAGTGTCCTTAACTTTCGGGAACAGGAGAGACATTTTTTGTTTTTTATGTCTGTATGACCCATATTGACTCACCTCGCGAACCATGACATAACCATAAATAAATACAACAATTTGGCAATTATGACGTGTAGGTGCTTGCGTGTTTATGTTACTACACACATAATCAATGCATAAGTGTTTTGTCAATACTTTATTATGTTTCTATTTGTGAAAACCTGTAATTGGCTCCTTTGTTAATTTATAATTTTCTATTTTGTATATTGAAGCTGTTGGTTTTCCAATAAATAAATAAATAACCCTAATAGAGACTTATATCCACAGATGATGTGTAAATTAATTTTGTAAGTGATTTTGTACAGATAAAATTTAACTGACAGATAAACCTATGTCCATTTCATAAAATATGACGTTTTAGACAGAGACAGGTATAAAATATCTGTTAGATAAATTTTATCTATAGATTGTGGAACAGGCCCTAAGGCTATTTTTTATAACAATTATACAATATGTTTAGGTATTTGGGCAAATGACCATTCTTCTCTTAGATAAAAGGCCCCGGGGCTTTTTAACATGAGGGCCTTTTTTAAAACACCCCCATATAAAAACGCCCCCAAAAATTCTTCATTCAATATTTATAAATCGTCCTCTAACACTACTTTGTCTAATCGTCAGTAACATTGAAAAATATCTCTTATCACCTTTGAAATTAGGCTACGATCTGCACATGTTTCTTAGGCTGTTCTGGTTTTGGCTCCTTCAGCACATACGACGTTGTTCTTCTGAGAGATCCGGAGGAATCTGAAACAAAAATATTTAATACTAGAGGCTGCCCGCGACATTGTACGCCTTTAAGGCTAAAACACACAGGATGCGTAGGCGTAGACGTATGCGTACCTCTGAGTTGTAATTTATGGAACTTTCACCGCTTGCGTAACGTAGACGTACACGTCGACGTGACGCGTAGCCCGGTGTCACATCGGGTTACACCGTAACTACGCGCGTGGCTACGACGTGCTTACGTCTACGTTACGTATACGCATCCGGTGTGTTCCAGCCTTTATCGTCATACCTTGGAAAAAATCATGATATCTCGAAATAGTATAGCCTATGTGTTATTCTGATGCAAACTACAATATTGTGTAGTTTCACTGAAATCTGTTTAGTGGTTTTTTTACATTCATCAGAACGTTTTAATACGAGTAGAAAGGGCGTTGTTTCCTGTGATGTCAATTAAAAGAGGACGTGTGAACTGAACAACTTTGTTCCAAGAAACATGGGTCGTAACTTTTAGCACCAAAACACACGGTGAAACGCAACTGCAACGCAACTGAAACTGCTAGTTACTTTTGAGTTGCATCGAAGTTTCTGCTATAGACTTCTTTAGAAAACCACACAAGACCCAACTGAAACGAAACGTTTCAAACTAGTTGCGACCTGCGTGTGTGGTTTTCTAAAGAAGTCTATAGCAGAAACTTCGATGCAATTTCACCGTGTGTTCTGGGTATAAGGTACAGTCGAGGGTACATCAAGCGTTACACAGAGCATCTTATTGCCTTGCGACATAAGGGCGATATTAGAACATAATCTGCACTCTACTGTAGGTACCTATGTTGTATACCTAGGTACCTACCTACCAGCAATTTTAGCAAGTAGTTGCATAAGTAGGTAGTACCTATTATAAAAAGATGGACTAAATTTAAAAAAAGTAATATTTTTTAACAGTACAATAAATCTTCGAGTAATTTATTATTCGTAAGTGATTATTAATTCCATTTTTACAATTAAACATAATTATGGCGTAGCTTTAGTGTACGTTCAGTGTCGGTGCGTGTACGTTCAGTGTCGACTTGTGTACATTCAGTGTCGGCTCGTGTACCTGCAGTGTCGGTGAGTGTAAGTTCAGTATCAGCGCGTTTACGTTCAGTGTCGCCTCGTGTACGTTCAGTGTCGCCTCGTGTACGTTCAGTGTCGGTGAGTGTATGATCAGTATCCGCTAGTGTACGTACAGTAGTGTCAGTGACGTTCAGTGTCGGGTCGTATAAGTATAGTGTCAGTTCGTGTACGTTCAGTGTCGGCTTATATGCATGTAGTTTCAGCTCGTATACGTACAGTGATGATGCGGCGCGCAGTGGTTGAGTCGGCGCAGACAGCGCGGCGAGGCGGGGGCGGAGGCGGGCCCCCGCGCGCCGCGCTACGAGCCGCCCCGCAGCTCCTTCAGCTCCACCGCGCCGCGGACTGACTCGTGCAGCTGCGGCGGCCGGACGGACTTACATTCAATACTGATCTGATCTTACTAAGGGCGTGTTGAAGACTGTTCACATCTAACAGAGGATAAGTCGCGTATCGCCAGAATAAGTAAGCAAATGTATAGAAGAACACTCGACCGTTCACTCAACCGCAATCGTCGGTCGAATGTGAAAGACGGATCCTTCATTAACCTCTCACATCCCATTGACCCATTAAAAACCCAGACACAATAGATTTTCTATTGTTTTTTTTTTTGGGATGTGAAACAATAATAAACTGACCAGGGCAGGAGGGGGGGACCGCAGAAATAAAATAATTATAACTTTTTTTTTCTATTTTGCCAACGGCCATGAAGGATTCTGCCAATGTCAAGTATTGAAAATAATTATAATTAAAAAGTGAAATTTGCGCAAATGACAGCTTTGAATGTTGCCATTATTAGATATTGAAATAACAAAAAAAAATTGGCAGAGAAAAAAAAGGTCTTAACGTGTAGTTATTAAAGCAGGAATTGAGCACCAACCAATGGCACCAATAAATTAATTTGGCAGAATAGAAGTTTTAACGTCTATCTACACAGATCCGGGCCGTGCCTAGGCCGTGGCCCGTCAGGTGGGAAAACAATACGTCGTCATGACAACGTGTTCGGGTCGAGGCCCGTCAGGAGGGAAAACAATACGAGGTACCTATACTGTTTTCCCTCCGGACACGTCCCGGGCACGGCCCGAATCTGTGTAGAGAGACCTTTAATGGGTAGCAAGTAGCAACAAACCAAACCAACCTCATATCTAGTACTAGACGCCGGTACATGCGTGTGCGGCGAACTGTGTGAACATCCGGCTCTGAGAACCGTTCTACTTGATGAACCGCCACGCATTGCTGTACGAAGTTCCTGTGAGAAGTAACACATAATATTAATGACGTGTATGTCGCGTTAAGGCAGTGGCAAATTTGTGGCGAACTGAAATTTGAGTAAGCTGCAAACTCAAATCAATGAAATCACCGGTTTTGGTGGGAGTCGGCCGCTGTCTGAGATAGTCAGCGCGCGTAATGCTGCAAACTGCGTACAGTGAGCGAAAATTAGCTGACCTTGGACACTCCATTTCAAATATATGGAAGGACGTACTAAATCGATACGCCGCAAACTAGTCAGCCGCTAACAGTTTGCCTACTGGGGCCACGGCCTCAGACTATACCTACAAGTATTTGTCTCGCTTCAAACGCTCGGCCAACGCGCGGAATTTGCGCGGCAAATGCGCGTATTTTTTCATCAATGCAAACGCAAGAATCATATCATCTACCGCGCAAAACCGCGCGTCTTCCGCGCTTTTAGAAAACGCCGTATGCTATGGCTAAATGAATAAATTTATTTAATGTACCTACCTGTCCCATTTCACTGCAAAGTGACTGTCGACCTTGAGACGCGTGCTTTCTTGTATTCCAGCAGAATTCCAAGATGGCGACTACTATAGCCAGCACCAGACCACAGAGAAGCGTCACGAACACTCCACCTGTGGACAACGTGTGTGTTAATAAATCTAATCTACTTATATTTATTGTTTATTGTAGGTTAAGTGACTATCCTGCCTTTATGCCATCACTTCTCTCTCTGTGGGGTCTGCAGGTAGAAATTTATTTTAGAAATATGCTGTATCTTTTGTATAACTTCTCTTTTTTGTGTCTCTATGTACTATCATCTTAAAATAAACTGTTAAATAAAAAAAATAAAAAAAAAATCATCATCATACGTCCACTGCTGGACAAAAGCCTCCCCAAGGATCTCCACAACGACCGGTCTTGCGCTGCCCGCATCCAATGGCTTCCCGCGCTGGTCCTATCTTCTTCCTTCCTTCCTTATCAGCTCATATATGTCCCCACCGAAGGGCACGAGCCTACTCTCATACAGAGAGTGATTAGACCGTAATCTACCACGCTGGCCAAGTGCGGGTAGGCGGATTTCACATACACCTTCGAATTTCTTCTCTGGTGTATGCAGGTTTCCTCACGATGTTTTCCTTCACCTTTAGCAAGTGGTAATCGAATAAATTGATTCGTATATGAGAAATAAACTCAGAGGTACGTGCCCGCGCCAGGTTTCGTACTCGCGCTCTCAGAATTCGAGGCAAGCGTTCTACCAACTGGGCTACCACCGATATATATACCTATCTTCTTACTTACATAAAACATTTACATATATACTAGTCCTAAACACAGAATCTAAACATACCAATATTCTGAACTCCCAAAGGATTAGCCTTGCTATCTTTCCCGTCTCTGTTACACACATCGCCCGTATTCTTCCACCATTTGTCGTACAATATCTGAATGACTCCTTTCTCTTGGAGCTCTAGAATCGCGAGGGAGATTTTGTCGCGCCATGGACTGCCTTTCCATGTTGCTATGCCGTAACCCTGAAAAGAAGAAACAGGTTTACAATCTTGCAAAAAAATAATTTAAAAATGGCAACACTGTCACGTCGTGCCTTTCAAATCAATCTGAGATAAACGAGACGACACTGTAGTGTTGCCACGTTTAAATTTCTATTTTTTTTGCCACACAAGGGATAAAAGTTTGTCGATTAAGTCCCAAGATATTTGCAAATGACATCTTTAGCTTAAAACAAGCTAGGGATGTTTTTTTAAATCGAATATCCGTAATTTAAACTATCCGAAACTAACGAAAATCGGTATCCGAAAGAATGATGGGCAAAAATGTATGCCCACCTTTAATAAAAATGACTTATACAGGGTGTCCCGTAAATAGGCCGACAAAACATCTACCTCCGGTGTCAGTTAGTCGGCCTATTTACGGGACACCCTGTATATTAAATTAAATTACATGCAACCACCATTAGAAAGGCGCATGCCAGGATTCGCTGTGTCTATTCTGGAATGGGGCTCCCTTATTTTGGCATACATATCATTCTTATTTGGTGGGCCCATTTTGCCCATTGTCCTTTCATACATACATATCCGTCACGCCTCTCTCCCATTGGGGTAGACAGAGACCACTTCCTTCCATTTGCTACGATCCAAACACACCTCTTCACAAAAAAACTTTTTTTTCGTGGAATGTGTTCTACATAACTAACACTATACCTGGTTAAAAGGAAATTGATACTTTACCTAACATCCTGTATACCAATGATTTTTTATAGGTACAGATATGTTACCTTTATAGTGATTGGCGTTTTAAATCTGTGCCGAACAATGATTACAATGACATGAATGACAGCACTTCAAATCATACTCCAAATGTCTTCAGACTAACTGAGACTAGCTACAAGTTGTCTTAAACAGGTCTATTTACAGTCTTCAAAATGTGCGCGCATATAACATATCTGCACCTAGTATATGTATACATATAATATCATTGCCTGTATACACAATATCCCTGTTAAAAACGTTACCTTAGAATCCAACAGCCCCCCGATCTGCGTAAGATTACAGTCTCTCTGAACCCTATGATCCAACATGGTGGACTCCATGAGGAACGCGTAATTCCCCGCCAGCACCCGTCGCACCCCCTCCTCGTATGACGCTACTAGTGCTGGAGGGGAGGCTGTTGACATGTGTCTCCACATTGTTTTGTAGATGTCTATGTTGGAGTCCTGGAAAAGGGGTTATAAGAATACTCAATACTCAATCATTTATGGCACACCGCAGGTTTTTTTTTAGAGATATTTTTTATTAAACTTAAAGTACCAAATGTGGACACTGATTAGAGCACGGCAATGTGTGTAGCGTAACCAGATCAATCGATCGCTTGCCAATATGGAACTGTGCAATTGTGCATACATTACAACTCAGAGGTAGGTACGCATAAGTCTACGCATACGCATTCGGAGTGCTTTGGCCTTTAAGTCGATCGACTGGTCTGGTAACTTTAATCGATCGACTAATACTGTTTAATTCGGCAATCGATCGATTGCCGGTCGATCAAACTTAATTACTGAATTATTTTTGTATAATTAGTAGGCAGTAGGTATGTTTTTGGGGTCCAGCTGAAAATCTGTCACAGCATTAAGCTGAGCTGAATAACCTTTCGGTATCTGTGTAATTTCACTAGTTTTAAGTCAAATTG
This sequence comes from Anarsia innoxiella, assembly GCA_947563765.1. Taxonomy (NCBI): domain Eukaryota; kingdom Metazoa; phylum Arthropoda; class Insecta; order Lepidoptera; family Gelechiidae; genus Anarsia; species Anarsia innoxiella. The sequence goes on along the minus strand of OX387418.1, from coordinate 1,860,265 downwards.
TGCCGCTAGGTCTGCCGCGCTTTGTATCGCCAGCACAGTACCTACGTTCTTCTATCAAAAGACCAAGGTGGAAGAACAGACTTACCCTGAAGAAGCTCATCGTGCTCCCTCCATTCAGCGTCCCGTACTGGACCTCCCTCTGTGCTGCTAGGTCTGCCGCGCTCTGTATTGGCAGTACAGTCCGTTCTACTGTCAGGAATGCTGCTAAATTGGCTGTGTATGATGAGAGGATGATAAGAGTGAAGAACCACCAGATCCCGCCTACTATCCTTGTTGATGTCGCCTACAAAGACATTTAAGAGTGATTAGTAAGGTCTTTCATACATGGTGTATCGAAAGCGTATCGTATAAGGTGTGTGTTGTCATTACGAGAGTCGTAGCGTACTGGCATAAAAAAAGAAGGAACGAGTGTTGCATACGTCTCACTCAGGCTATGTGTCACGCCAAATTGACATATTACAAAACGATACGTCTACGCGACCGACGCGATGATTCGTTTGCAGAACACTCCGTGTCTCGTGCGCGTATCCTAATTACACTACGCGCACGAGAAGTAAGCCTACGTACGACGCATGTTCAAAGGGCCTATGTATGGTCGGCGAGAAGCGCTACTTGTTTCAGAACAATTGAAGTAGAAGAGGAAAGATCATCATAGGGCATCATAGGGCACTTGATATGCCATGACGAATTTTTAAACAATATTACTGAAGGAAAGATTGAGTGGAAGAAAAGATGAGGAAGATCAAAACGTACCTACGTCTCTCATGTGAGAAAACATTAACGTAATGTCTTTAAGACAAGAAGTTAAATTGTCGGCAGAAGGGAGGCAAAGATGGCGTTTACTCATCGTTTACTCCACCGACAAAAGCCTGGCCCTTGAATCAAAGAATGAAATGTCTCGCATTGTCCCCCCCTGCCATCCTCATATACATCCATCCAGCCATCGGCACAAACATTATCATTTATAATGTTAGTAGGATTCTTTCACTAACCTTCGGATTCAACCCAGACCCCTGTCTCAGGAAGGTCCCAGTGATGAACCACAGAGAGTTGCACACGCTGAACTGATTCGTCAGGATCTTGGTCTCGTGGCCGCACACGTGGGTGCTTGAGGACCTGGAGACGGGAGCAGAAGATCAGGTATCTTACCAGACGGTTACCAGACTGTTCTGATCAGGGTCCCAAGTCTGCTAATTTAAAATAGCCTCAGTTTTGTGCCAGTAGAGTGTCAATGGCAATTTTTGACACATTTAACCGCAATCAGTGTAAGCTATTGTTTAGTTTAGCAGAATACCAAATGTGTAAAAAAATGACATTGACACTCTGCCGACCAATGCCGACACACAATTGAAACTATATTAAATTAGCAGACTTGGGCCCCAGGCCAAAGCCCCTTAAATATTATGTGTATGTATGTATGATATTTAGGTATGTGTGTATGTTAAACAACTTACCACTCATAAGGCGAGAATCGCGCCATGACGAATAGCGTGAATGAAACGAGGATGTACGCGGCAAGTACGTACAACCAAATTTCAATCGCCAGTGGGTTTAGGAAGCTGAAGAGACGGGTTGGCTGCGATGTTGGTACCTGGGGGGAGATCATCATCAGCGTCATGATCATCATCATGGTCATCATCGTCATCATCTCAGCCTTTAGCTGCCCACTGCTGAGCATAAGCCTCTCCAATGGCTCTGGTGAACGGTTCATTGCCAGGAGAGATATTTAGATGTTATTGGGCGAGACGACTAAAATCATATAATTTTTTAATAATACAGTGCTACAAGGATCTTTTGGCACGTGGCGGAAATCGGAACTAACGAAATCTTCTTGTAAATTGTCTTTATTTTGACCCACGCCCTCCTGACAATGTCACTCAAGTACCAATAGATCCTTGTAGCACTATTACTAAGTACTAATTATTTTTGATCTTCTTTATCAGCCCATATATGTCCCTACCGAGGGGCACAAGCTACTCTCATACAGAGAGTGCTTAGGCCGTAATCCACTACGCTGGCCAAATGCGGGTTGGCGGATTTTACATACACCTTCGAATTTCTTCTCGAGTGTATGCAGGTTTCCTCACGATGTTTTCCTTCACCTTTTATACATGAGAAATAAACTCAGAGGTACGTGCCCGCGCCAGGATTCGAACTCGCGCCCTCAGAATTCGAGGCAAGCGTTCTACCAACTGGGCTACCACCTACTAACTACTATTTTTGATCAGTTGAAATAAACTTACTTTAAACAATATCCCAATGCCGAGGTTCATGAAGGGCTTCGTGAAATCAATGACGGCCTCCCTCGCGTAGTTTATGGTCATCGACGCTACGGCGATATCTGCTTTCTATAATAAAATGGTATTAGGTACCTATATTATTTAATACATATTTTTTAACATGGATGTAATAGCTATAAGGACTTATTTAGGCACCTAGATCAAGCTAGACTATACCATAGATATTGGTTTGTATATCTCACTGCTGGGCAAAGGCTTCCCTCGCATCATTTCTTTCCCTATTCCCGGCAACTTCTGGCCAGTTTGCCAAGTATGTGTCCAGATCGTCGCGTCATCTGTGGTACCTATATGTAGGATGTCAATGGTTGTTAGGATCTTTGAGTATAGAATAATAAGGAGGAGCTATACCGTCTGGATCTGCATGCCCGGTCTGGCGCAAAATGGCTACCTTTTTGTACGGTATTTCTTATCGTTTGACAGGTCATCTACCAAGAAAACTATAAAAAAACTTGGCGCAACTTTGGCACGCTGTCATAAACTCATTTGTATATGAAAAAAAAATGGGGCCTCTCCCGTGGGACCAGTCTATTTCTAGTTTTGGTATCGGTGTAATTTCTGTCAAACTTCTGTCAAGAATCTATCAACTTTTAATGTCTGTGATCAAACATATCAACCATTCATATATATATTCACCCGATCAACAAGCTCCCTCACGATCCCATTCCAGTGCCCAGTAGCGGGATCTCTGGCCCCGTACATGTTATCTGGTACGAGCCTGAGGCGGTAATGGAAACCAGCGCGCGCAGCTACTCGCGCTAGCAGATCTATACAGAATCCTTCGAAGCGAGCGTTGCCTTGCAGGTTCCAGCCTTCTTTCACCATTACGTAGGGTTTTTCCTGGGGAATTATTTGATGGGGTTTAGTTACAATTAGAGCATAATGATCTGTCTACACAGATCCGGGCCGTGCCCGGGACGTGTCCGGGCCGTGGCCCGTCAGGAGGGTAAACAATTCGTTGTCATGGCAACCGGACGCGTTGTCATGACAATGTATTGTTTTCCCTCCTGACGGGCCACGGCCCGGATATGTGTTGATGGACCTTAGGAAATCGAAAAAATAGTACCTAAATTGTTACGCGAAAGGTGGAAGTAGCTCATATAGAAAAGTCCCTAGAATTATTTTTTGTACCTACAAGTATTATAGCGGGGGAGCTAATAATTCAAACAGTGCTTTTCAGCACAGTTTGGGCATTAGGCTAGAAAAGTGCCACTTTCAGGTGGTCCTGTCTTCAGGGTTGAAATGAATTTCCTTACGATGATGAAACGATCTGAAATTAAATTACCTCTCTAGTAACAACGGTAAGTGTAACATTTGGCGGTGGGTCGCGTCGATACGCGGCGGGGTCAGTGACCTCTACCCCCACCCCCGGCGTCCACCCCCCCGCTCGCACCGCCCCGCCTCCCTCACCCCCCTCTAACCGCATCAGCTGCAGCTCGAAGGATGTACGGACACCGTTTTGGAATTCTAGAGGGCCTGTTAAACCTTGAGTTTTTATCTGTGGAAGAAAAGATTGGTGAGCTTCACAATTCATTTTACTTATAACTAGTTTTTAGGGAATTGGGGGGATAGAAAGAGACATCAAGTAGCCTGTCTCACTCTCCATCCACTTCTCCACTTCAAATGTCACTTCAATTCGCTGCTCTCTGTTTTGCTGTGAAAAACTGACCAATATAGTCACACTTTCGCGTTCATACAGGGTGTAACAGAAAGGAGGTATCAAGCCAAAACACAGCGATAGTCCTCTTAAAATTGAACAACTTTCCCCATGGAACATAAGTCTTCACTCGAAAAAAAAAATTCGCCTCCCCATACAAAATTTCCGATCTGCTGCTCGAGTAGGTATGGGTGATCCAAAAATTGTCATACTGCCATGCCTTCTCGCTCTCACATAACTATTACCACCTTAATTAAAGAGAGATACAAGATAACCCATTCATTCAATCATATATCTTTGCCTTTCTTCCACCAACAATTTGTCTTCCCTTCTTCATGAAAGATATCCCACCTTATTAATATTATCCAAGAGCGCCTTCCCGTGCTGCCACGCCGTCTCGCTCTCACACGACACGTTCGCCGTAGTCACCTCCTTTGTGGAAGCGAGAGCGAGAGCTAGCACTTGTACTGCGTCGTAGAGAAGAGCTGGCTCAGCCTGAGGGAAGCAGAAGATGTTATTAAGGCATTTGTCACTGTTTTGGGACGTTAAATAGGGCTTATAAGGAAAAAAATCACATCAATTAAGCACCTACTTAAATCGCCTATCAGCATCATCATCATTTCAGCTTATGGACGTCCACTGCAGTACAAAAGCCTCTTCCAAGGATCTCCACAACTACTAGTCTTGCGTTGCCCACATCCAACGGCTTCCCGCGACGTTCACCTAGTTAGAGGCCCGCACCACGCCGCGTCGTCCGGTGTGTGGTCGCCACTCGACCCATGATTCTTGTTTTCATAGGCAAGTTACCTACGACCCATGTACCCAAACAAAGTGCCTTACAGCATGTAATTCGTTAAGTAGGCACTTACTTACCTACTCAAACTTTTGGAAGAAGAGTCTACCAAAAACAGGCTTTAAATGTCCCCAAAACTCCTTACTTTAATATGCCCTCCCTGAAGAATAGAAGCTCCAATCGGATGGAACTTCTCCATGATTTGCAGCGTCTCTGTGACCTTCTCTGACCCTCGATCCACCAGCCTCCAGCCGCTCATGTTTACTCGGTTGTACAGGAAGTCTTCTAGATCGAAGAGTTCCATGTCCTGAAGAATAGGGGTTTCTCGTACTTAATCATACTGCTATTATTAACAATGTTTGTGCCGATGGATGGATGGACATGAGGATTTTTGTTACTCTTTCACGTAAAAACTACTGAACAGATTTTGATAAAACTTTATAATATGTACCTATATTATTTTGGGATATTGCGTAAAGTATTCCAAGATTTATGACTTCATTGCTCTATGAGTACGATAAAGAATGCACATCGGCAATCATCGTATTTCCGAATACAAACGAATGCTAATTTCCATGTACATCAATTATTAGATTAATCATTCATCAGAATTTGAATTTAGAATTTACTTTATTGTTGCACTCTCTCGCATTTGAACCGCGACTGACAAAACAAACGTCATGGTGTGTGCGTGCGACACAGATAACGCTATACGAAGTCGAAATTAGTCAATTGCTTTACAAAGATCGATGTGCATTCTTTATCGCCCTTTACTATAAATTATGTTACTTACGAAAGTAGTAAAAATATAATGATAGTCCTCATTATTCATTTGCAGTTGTAAAACCTGAAAACAAGAAAAAATGCGTCTTATTACGTAATATGTGGTAATATTTAAGTATCAAGGTACTTTAATTATATTAACTACAGTCTGACCAAAAAGAATAGAAATTAAAAAACCGGCCAAGTGCGAGTCGGACTCGCGCAGAAAGGGTTCCGTACCATTCACTATTGATATCGCGCAAATAAGGCAAAAAATCATGTTTGTCGTATGGGAGCCCCTCTTAATTATTATTGTTATTCTATTTTTAGTATTTGTTGTTATAGCGGCAACGGTAATACATCATTTGTGAAAATTTCAACGCTCTAGCTATAACGGTTCATGAGATACAGCCTGGAGGCAGACAGACAGACGGACGGCCAAGTCTCAGTAATAGAAAAAAAGATAAAAAAAGAGACAAATAACAGCCATCTCTTTCACTTACCGCCCTAGCCAATAAAGTAAAATGTTTAGGGTCCGTGTCAACGATAATGTGCTTTATGTTCTGTGCTTTAAGCTGCATTAACGCTCTTCGGTAGTCCTTTGGGTCGCTGCATTTAACTGCGTACATGTCTCGGCCGTCCTTCGCTAGGTCGATTAGGTTTAGTTCGCCTGAAAATTTGAGAAATTGGTTTTTAAAAACGCTTATAAATATGAATTTAAAAATTGTAGATGCCTACTTCATAGGTAGGTATTTGACTACTTTAGCTATTTAATTGATAGGTATTCTTCTTGTAAATATGTATTTTATTCTATATTTATATTGTTTTATAAATAAAAATGTTTTTAAATTACATGATTAATAAACTAGTTAAATTATGAGTTTAAATTATATTTATGATATTTAGGGCCCGTTTTATTTATTTATTTATTTATTTAAGGATATCCACAGCTTAACCATAAGTAAGGTAACATAATAATAAAGTGTAATATGTCTTCGCACATCACGGATACCACAACTTATTTAACATGTGTGAACTCTATTTCTATTTTAACAACCAAAAAATATATACGGTCGAATAGAGAAACTCCTCCTTTTTTTTGAAGTCGTTTAAAAAGGATAAATAAGGTACTGCCCTTAAAAAAAGTACATAAATGACAAACTAAAAAATAGTATACGTAGTTTTAAAGGTACCTTGATAAAACAAAACTGAAAAAAGAAAGAGACAACAAGTATTTAGAATGACAAAAAAGAAATAAGATGTAAAATCCAATCCTAGCGCAGATTTTAATTTTTAAAAGTAACGGATAATGTGTAATTCAAAATTATGGTTCATTGAAACTTGCAAGAATTCTGGCTTTAAAAACGGGCTTCGACATCGCAAAGACATCGAGTTAACTGAATTTTTTATTAAACAGATCAGAGGCGCGGGATACGAATTCATTGCGGCCATAGTTAGTGCGACTTAAAGCTACGTTAAAAACGTTATGTGTTCTGTGTCTAGGTCGCCTTAGTGGGACATTTAAAGAAAATAAAGAAACTAGCGTAGAGCAGTCGATGCTCGCATTTACAATATCATGCAAAAACATCATGTCCAAAAGGCTTCTCCTATTATTCAAGCTATTTAGTTTATGATGTTTGCACGCTTCTTCATAAGACTCGAAATTACTCTTAGTTACGTACCCTTGGTAAAATAACGCCGTATGTGATATATAGGTCAAAAGTGTTTTTATTACTTAAATAACCTTTAAAAACTATGTTTTATGTAATACGAAAACAATTTTTCTCTTAACTTTTTTAATTCTGGAAATATTTTGTGCGGAAAACGACGTAAGTTATTAATGGTCGTAAAATAATGTTATATCTGCACATGTATCGTTGTTTTACGTCGCCGACGGGGGCGCGAGGCGGCGCACGCGCCGCCGCCGTATTGTTACTTGCGTCATTGTTACCGGACAGTGAGTATGTGTCGCACATCGGATCAAAATTCCCAAAAATGGACATGGGAAACGGATTTTGAATGGTAAGTAATTCTAATTATTATCTAAATAAGTTTTTGTAAAATAGTTGTATGTGCACTTACGGCTGTTTTGGTGGTAATGACTGGCATAAAATAACACGTCGCATGATCACATGCGATACTTTTTATCTTTTTTAGGTATATTAATGAAAATGTTTTTAAAACCTATTTAAGTGTATGTTATGCTCTGAAATTTACGTATTTCTCATGTTTTTTAATAAGTGGTCTTATGTTTACTTGCGTCTTTATTGTACGAACTCTTCCTAGCCGCTTGTAAAGATGTTGCGTTATTTGACGTAACTTTAGGGACCGCATGTGCACTTGCGTCGTTATATTAGGTCATGGTTTATGATACGTCGTTTTTCAAATTTTTAAATGTACCTATATAAAAGACACATTTATTGCACAAATGTAACAGTTATTTATTTATTTATTCTATAGCATACTTTAGTAATTTTTCTAATGCATTTTGAACCTAATTTTATAACTTTTCCAACTTATTTACACACTGCGAATTTTGAGTTAGGTATGAAAATATTGTGCACGTAACGAAGGTTATTTTAATTATTTGTTCTTTTCAGTTCCGAAAGCAGTTGCGGAGTGTACGGACCTCGAGTACGTGATAGATAAGACAAGTCAGCGAGCGGGAAAATATTCCTGCATCACGTAGCCTATGACGTCCGCACATATCATCGTGCAGCCAGCATCTTAGTATATAAGCGTAGCTCTAAGTCATTACTGTTGTCCAGTCCAGAACTTCCAGTACGTCCAGTAGCCTAGAGTTATATCACTATGTAACTTCAAATCTAAGTTCTTGCAACAACGCTGCGCCGTCTTTTTGTCAACTATTTTATCCTGGCCGGAACAGTGGTGACCGCCGCCGAACACGCACCTTGGCTACTTTGAAGATGGATCTCAAGACACTACAAGCTCCTCATCGAGTCACTCCAGTTCCGGCTTCTCACCAGCTGATCTCACCGATTCTGGATGAAGAAGTGACGAATTCAATATCTACATAGTACGGCCAAGCACAACACCAATCTCTGGACCCGGCGCAGCAGCAACTAGGCACTTTTGCAATGAATTCAAATTTATTTTTACTATTACCGGCGATACGAAGAAATTTTTTGAAAAATATCGAGATGATTTATTGCAATTGAGTTCGCTGCACTTGCCGCTGACACAAGCGGATTCCTCAGTGAGCGAGAATTACGCACGAGCAGCACAAATGGACAAACGACGAAACGGGGTCAAGTTTACAATGAATCACACTACATTGAAATTTTACTATAATTATTGAAACTAAGACCATCACTTGGACAGACAACGCATCGATACGGCCACGAGACGCACCATTTTGGAGAGAATGATAGAGAAAAAGGCTCATCGTTCGATACACACCAATTTTTGATTTTCGCAGCGAGAAGTCTGAAGTTCCTCGCGGTATTTTGCGGTATTATTATCCTATTTGCGGTATTTTGTACCTGACTCTGCATTACAAGTAGGTACGTGAAACAATGAAACACGTTAAGAACGCTTGGGGCCCATGAACAGATTTGGCAACCGCCAGTGTATGCAGCCCATGACTGTAAGAGAAGCGCTCCAGCGTGGAAGTATTACGAATATGAAGAATTTGAAGATTGATTTATAAAGAGACTGCGCAACCATCACGATGATGTCCGCAACGCAATACTCTGCAGTTATTAATTGTGAAGAAATATTGATTAATTGTCAAACGCTATAGTTTCCTTCGATTATTCCGGAAAAGTCAAGGGAGCAGCTATTCGGCGAAGAAAGGAGCAACGAGCGAAGTTTTAGCGGCATTTAGAAGTCCAGTTTTCTTTTTCTTTTCCAAAGGGGGGAGTAGGTACTGTGCAGACCTCCAGTACGTCATAGATAAGACAAGTCAGCGAGCGTGAAAATATTCCTGCATCGATACGGTTCCGTTGCATCAGCAATCACGTAGCCTCTCACGTCCGCACATATCATCGCGCGGCCAGCATCTTATTATTTGATTACTGTTGTCCATCTGATTACTGTTGTCCAGTTCAGAACTTCCAGTACGTCCTGTAGCCTAGAGTTATATCACCCCAAATATAATTTCTTCAACCACGCCGCGCCGTCATTATTTGTCATCTTTTATCCTGGCCGGAACACGGAGTCAGACCCCCTTAAATTTAAGGGGGTCTGACTCTCACTTGGCTGGTTTTTGTATGTAAATACAGAATAATTTAAACTCAGACGTGTTTTCTTTAATGAAATGTGTAAGTTGACTAAGAAATTTCCCTGGATAATTCAAATAATATGACCATATACTGATGACGTTTTTTGTAAAAAACGACGTATGTATCATGGGGTGCTTCGTATAACAAAGATATATGTGCACATACGACTCGTAGTCTTTCGTCAAATAACGACGCATAGTCACATACGTTAGCTAGGTCTTGGTAAAAGAGTGCCGTATGTGCACATCCGACATACGATTTTTAAAACTTATGCATTAAATAAGAAGCAATATAATGTATTCTATTAGTTTCATTCACTTAAATACGCATGCAAAATTTTGTGAAAATTCCTTTCAATACCAAAAAGTTATACTCAAATTACACTCACGCAATCTTTAAACCTCTCTCCTGTAAAGTTAACTTTTTGCAGATGCGGCGTTATTTTACCAAGGGTACGTTCTGTAATTTAGGTGGCGAACCACCAACAGATAAAATTTATCTGGCAGTTATTTTATACCTGTCACTGTCTAACACGTCATGTTTTATGAAATAGACATGTTGACAATTCAATTTTGTAGTCATAAACTGTGGTTAGACATTTATGAATATCCCACTACAGTGTTACAAGGATCTATCGGCACTTGAGTGACATTGTCAGGAGGGCGTGAATGGTTAATAAATAGGTAACTCAAAATAATGACAATTTACAAGATGATATCGTTAGTTCCGATTTCCGCCACGTGCCAAAAGATCCTTGTAGCACTGTAAAATTATAAATGTCAAAGTTTGTGCCCATTGTTGGATGGATAATTTACTAGTACCTACTCTACCTACTCTAGTAACTAAAAAAAATGAACTCACCAAGCCCATACTCCTCATAAATGACAGCCATCCTCGTCCAGTTGAGATAATCAGTCAAATCTTCAAAGGCTCGGATGAGCAGATCGCGAGACGGAAACAGATTTATAGAGTAGCTGTCTGTCTCGTTCGTTGCTGTTGGGAGAGATAGAGAGAGGTGTTAGTGAGTGTAGGACACTAAGTTTTACTAAACGTCACTAAGTTATGTATAGATGGTAGGTACCTAAAAATTACAGTGATATTACACGACAGTAACATGTAATGTAATGTCACTTAGTGTCATGACATAAAATCATTAATTTAATGTACAGCAATGGCAACTAAGGAATTGAAGTGACATCTTGGTGACACCGAAGAGATTACATTTTTATGTCAAGGCACTGAGTGACACTAAACGTCAAATTTTACCAAAAAACCGAAAGCCGTTTCTGAGTGTCAATGCAGCCTCAGTTCATACAACAGTTTCAAAAAAATTAAAACTCACGAAAATCCGGCGTGGGCGCAGCAAAGAAGTGCGGCGCGTGGAGAGCTCGACACACGGCGCCCAACGTTGGGAGTGGGCCTCCACCGCTGAAGAGAGCCACGCACCCAGAGTGGAGTAGCGAGCAGGCTGGAAGACAAGTAATATTTTATTAGGTGCTACCTGTAAGGACTAATGCTATTTACACACCAAAGCCACCGGCATGCCGCCGTGCTAGGCAGCTTTACGTCATACAAATGGCAGCTGTCAAGAAAGCCGGCGGCTTTGGGTGTAGATACCATAAGGATCTTCCTCTTGACCTAGCTCATCTTCTTCTTCTTTATCAGCCCATATATGTTCCCACCGAGGGGCACGAGCCTACTCTCATACAGAGAGTGATTAGGCCGTAATCCACCACGGTGGCCAAGTGCGGGTTGGCGGATTTCACATACACCTTCGAATTTCTTCTCTGGTGTATGCAGGTTTTCTCACGATGTTTTTCTTCACCGTTAGCAAGTTGTAATCGAATAAATTGATCCGTAATGAGAAATAAACTCAAGAGGTACGTGCCCGCGCTAGGATTCGAACCCGCGCCCTCAGAATTTGAGGCAAGCGTTCTACCAACTGGGCTACCAGCGCTTCTCACATAATACCTATCAATACCTAATCACTGTTTGTGCTTACGGATCTAGGTGAAGGATGTTTGTTGCTCTTTCACGCAAAAACCACTGAACAGATTTTCATGAAACTTTACAGTATTGCAGCATTGCATACGTTAGACTAACACCTATATAGGGTCAACGAGAGAATGCGTTCCTGACACATGTGACTAGTGATGTAACCTTACGTAACTGATATTTTTTATTACCTACTAGAAATTAATATCACAATGTGGTTCGTTATTCTCGTTTGCAATTTTTACCCGACTGCGCCAAATCAGAAGGAGAGTTATGTTTTTCGAGAGTAGGTATGTATGTATGTATAATATTTTAGCACGCTCTACACTACATAAACAAGATTAGATAACATTTTTTCGGCCAGTTCTAGCAAAAAAAAACAGATTTCGAAAATAACTGCACGCACTAAAAATAATAATACATTTCGGGCTTTCGGAAGAAAACGTGGAGCGTTTTGTCCAAAAAGAGAATGGATTATACATACATATAAACGCTCCACGATTTCTTTCGAATGTCCAAAATATCCTTATTATCTTATAATTTTTACTGCGTGCTAAAAGCGCGTTTTTTATTTTTTAAAACTATTAATTTGATAGACATAGCCGTTAATCGTAACTTTTCGTTAATTCTGACCGCCATTTTTGTCACATCACTAAAAAAAATTAATGGCTGCCAAAACCTTGTAGCAGCGCAGTATATTTTTTGAAAATTATTGTTTTCTTAACTTTAATTGTAATTCGAAGTGCAAATTTAACGTGATTGTTCATAATTTGACATAATGATGTAGTTTTTATAGCTTGTTACTTGTTAATTGTGCGAATAGACAAAAACATTTTTTTATCGTAAATTGAGAGCCGCCTCAAAGTTATATCGGCAAGTCAATCACCACCTGTCAGGAACGCATTCTCTCGTTGACCCTATAATAATACATGGCATTTGTCTTAAAACCATTGTTAAATTAATGTGTACTTACATTCTTGTTTTATGTTGTAATTTGACCAATGTAGTAACATTCTATCTACACAGATCCGGGCCGTGCCCGGGACGTGTCCGGGCCGTGGCCCGTCAGGAGGGAAAAATACGTCGTCATGACAACGTGTGTGAACGAATCCATAGGAAATGTATGGAATGATATTTTTTCCCTGACACGTCTCGGACACGGCCCGGACATGTTGTCATGACGACGTATTGTTTTCCCTCCTGTACCTATCTGTGTAGAAAGATGAAATGTGGAAGATAAAACACACGTTATAGTTTAACATGTATGTTAATGAAATATTATATATTTTTTAAAGAGTAATTTTATCTTAATTCAACATTAATATCAGTGAATTAGTATTTTATAGTAAAGTTTAAAGCCTATTGGTAGTATACAAGTCACGAAAGTATTATAAATCATTTTACTGTACTGACACAAGGTTTTCTAAAAAGTGTTCAAGTGTGCCCCCCTCTCCCCTAACATAGTCCATACGCACCGTAGTGTATTAATTGAGCCTATTTCCTATAATATTCGCTCGTGAATTCCCTATTCTGTAATCGACACTCCTCGAACAAGGTCGAGGGTGTTACAGGAAGTGGGGTACTCCTGTTACATTCGGTTAAGCTTACTTATACTGGGTGTAACAGAAAGGGGATATAAAGCCAAAAGACAGCGATAGTCCTCATGAAGCTAACAACTTTCCCCAATGAACATTGGTCGTACGTAACTCGAAAAAAATTTTTGGATCCGCCATACTTACTCGATCAGCTGATCGGACATTTTGTGTGGGGAAGCGAAATTTTTTTTTGAGTTACAACCTGTGTTCCTTGGGGAAAGTTGTTCAGTATCATGGGAACTGTCGCTATGTTGCGGCATTATACCCCCTTTCTGTTACACCCTGTATTTTACTTACTAGAGGCTGTCTGCGACTTCGTATGCATTTAACGTTATATCTTGGAGAATTAACGTGATATCTCAAAATGATATGGTTTATTTTAATGTTATTACGATGTGTAAGCTACAATTTTATAAAGTTTCATTAAAATACTTATATTCAGTGGTTTATGTATGAAAGGAAATAAAATGAAATTCTAAAAAAAAAAAAAAGAGTAAAGGTCTATCTTCACAGATCCGGGCCGTGTCCGTGCCGTGTCCGGGACGTGTCAGGGAAAAAATATCATTCCATACATTTTCTATAGATTCGTTCACACACGTTGTCATGACGACGTATTGTTTTCCTTCCTGACGGGTCACGGCCCGGACACGTCCCGGGCACGGCCCGGATCTGTGTAGAATAGACCTTAAAAAAGGGGGATTAAGGCTCATTAAAGGTAACAAATACATGTTTCCATCCATCCCTCGGCATCGTCGGCTCAAATATTGACATTTTATTAATAAAAATTCTGCAAAAATATTCTTCAATGGCGCCAATAAGAATACCCCGCAGGAAACGCAATATGGCGTCACAACATGGCCGCCGGAAGTGAGAGCACTCCACTCGCGGCTTTTTTTAATTGCACACTTTTATTTGGAAAGTTCGCGGTTTTATTATACTTGACAGCTGCGTTTTGTGTTTTTAATTTTTTAAGCGCGAAATATTACAGTCTTTTTTTTGACACGGACTTTTTGTTTTTTTTTGACATTTTTGTCTAAAGCAAGTAACAATTTTTAAAGTTCTATGTCTCCGAAAGTATAATATAGATAACTATCGACATTTGTCCAGAATACTATTGTTTTATAATATTTTTCTCTATCGATTGACGTAAGTTTCATCAGTGGCCGCCAACTTTATACTAGCTCGAATAGGGGATGTGTAGTGTAAGTAATTGATACCGAAAATGTTTACTATATCAATTAGGTTAGATGCTCTTTTACTACCTATACCAGGCACCATACAAATATGTTCGATGCCATTTTGTCGACTGAATTCAAAGTCACCATCTATCTTTGATAGGTACTAACCTTTCTTATATGTCCGAAACGAATCCCTAGCAGGTATGTACTGTATGTCATAGACTAGAGTGCTGTCAGGGAACAGACTGCATTCCTTGTTAAACTATTCCACCTACCTATTATTTTTCTTTCTTTCTTATTTTCTTTATTTCATTCTCTCTTTCTTTCTTCCTTATTTGCTTTATTTCTTTCTACCTATCTTATTTTTCTTTCTTATTTCTTTTTCCCTATATTCCTATCTTCCTTTTTTCAACCAACCTACCTTTCTTATAAGTCCGAAACGAATCTCTAGCAGGTATGTACTGTATGTCATAGACTAGAGTGCTGTCAGGGAACAGACTCCGTTCCTTGTTGATTCGGTACACCGCGTATTTGAATGCCAGCTCGGAGCTGCCGCCGCGCGCCTCCTCCGTGAATATTGCACCTGGAAGAAAAAATTGGTTAGGTTGAGTTATGGCATCGGTGAATATTCATTAAAGTAGGTACTTAAAGCCCGTTTTCACCAACTAGCCCCTACCGTAAGGGACCTCTTAGCCATACAACTGACTCTGACAGATGTTGTCAGTTGTACTAAATTAGAGATCCCTTAGACCCAGAACACACGATGAAACGCAAATGCAACGCAACTGAAACTACTAGTTACTTTTGAGTTGCATCGCAGTTTCTGAGACTTTTCAACTGAAACGAAACGTTTCAAACTAGTTGCGTTGTGTTTGGTTTTCTAAGGAAGTCTTTAGCAGAAACTGCGAACTCAAAAGTAACTAGCAGTTTCAGTTGCGTTGCATTTGCGTTTCACCGTGTGTTTTGGCGCTTACTGTAGGAGATAGGCATTACACTTCAAAAACAACAATACTCATAATTTCTGATTGTTATCAGAAACAACAAAAAACAAATGAACACCAAATTCAAATCAACAAAACAACAATTAATATTCGACATTCAAATTCTAGGAACCGGGACTAAGAATTTTCCTAGGAGAAAATGACATGTCAAAACTGGTGACATTGTTATTTTTAAAGGCAATTACTACTTGTGTATCTATTCTACCAATACTTATAGTTAGATAAGTCGAGGTAGGCCGAAGAAACGATGGCGTGACGACCTACGCACATTCAGGGAAGATTCGTAGGAAGCGGCAACTGACAGGAATCTATGGAGAAGCACGGGAGTAGGGTTACCATATCTCAGGATTTGTCCTGAGATTACCGGACTTTTCGACTTTTCTCAGGAGTGCGGCCGGACTTTGTCAATCTTGTGAAATCTCAGGAATTTTAAAATACAGCTTACATTTTTCAAAGATCTCTTTAATTAAAAGTTAAATCAACTAACATAAACTAAAAAATATCTTTTTTAATAAATAATTGCAGTTTAAATCTATAAATACTTAATTATCCTAGTAAAACGTAACCGAAATAATCTTCTTTTGATAACAGATTGCAGTTAAAATGTATACTTTTTTATACAGGTACTTACCTACTGTACATATTACGTTTTTAAGATGAAATTCTCGAACTGTATAAAATCTCAGGACTTTTATAAGTATGAGAATTAGGACTTTTCTCCGGACTTTCGTTTAATTCATCTGGTAACCCTACACGGGAGAGGCTTTTGCCCAGCAGTGGGACGAAATAGGCTAATAAAAAAAATTACAAACACCCAGACTTAAGACAAAGTTTGTGTCTAGTGGGAATCAAACCCAAGACCTATGGCATGGCTATAAGCAATCACTCACCGATCTTGATGACAGGCGAGAGCGCGGCGGCTGCGTTCAGAGTGATGATCAGCCAGCGCCACATCCTGCTACGTACAGTACATCACGGTATCTGAAAAGAATGGACACAGTTATGGTAGATACACACAAAAGCCGCTGGCTTTTTTGACAGCTGCCATTCGTACAACGTAAAGCCGCCGTTCTAGCCCGGCGGCATGCCGGCGGCTTTGGTGTGAAGATAGCATTAAGTAGTTTTAATCGTAATTTCTATCTACTAGACGCTGCCCGAAATTTCTTACGCACTAATCGTCATTTCTTGGAAAAAAATACGCAATATACAGGGTGTAACAGAAAGGGTATATAAAGCCGAAACACAGCGATAGTCCTCATGAAACTGAACAACTTTCCCCAAGGAACATGGGTCGTGACTTGAAAAAAATTTTTGGATCGCCCATACTTACTCGATCAGCTGATCGGGCATTTTGTATGGGGAGGCGAAATTTTTTTTTCGAGTTACGACCCATGTTCCTTGGGGAAAGTTGTTCAGTTTCATGAGGACTATCGCTGTGTTTCGGCTTTATATACCCTTTCTGTTACACCCTGTATAGGTACTTACCTAGGTACTTAGGACTAACTTAGCCTAGCTTTACCTTATGTGTTATTCTGATGTGCAAGCTAAAATACTCTATTAATATCTCACGCGCCTCTTTCTCTTTTAAAATTCAAAAAAATTCAAAATTCAAAAATTATTTATTCGTAGGTAACATTAAATTTACACTTGAATTCGTCACAAAGTAAAAATTATAAAAAAAACATACTTAATGATTAATTAAAAGAACCAAAAAAAAGAGAAAAACAATAAAGGAGGGAAGCTACGCTGACTTCGGAAGGTAGACAAAGGCCACTTCCCTCCACTTGCTACTCACTTCATCGCTTTCGTCGCCTCATACATGCCATGCCATGCAGTAAATTATTTGGTAAGCACGTTTTTTTTGTCCATATCAAACTTAAAACAGCAACCGCCATGAAACCGCTACTACAAGAACGCGTCGGTATAAAACCGCTACTGCAAGAGCGTGAAACTACGATTCCATCACTCGAAGACACGTCTCAAAGTAAACATTTCAATTGAAAACCCACAAAAACTCCCTAAATTCACTCCGTAAAAGGTGTCCCCCTTGACACTCATTTTACTTCCCCTTATATAAATGATGTTTGAGATACCAGGAAAACCAGGAAAAGCCAGGAAAAGCTCTGGAAAAGTGTTTTTTGTGGCAACTTCCTGATTCGCAGCGTTATATTGAATGTGATAGTTTTTTTACAATGGTTTTTTTATTAAGGCCTATCTACACACATGCGGGCCGTCAAACGATAAGAAGTACCATACAAAAAGGTAGCCATTTTGCGTCAGACCGGGCCCGTATTCTCTTAATTACCAAATGAAAAATGGTGTCTCTCTAGAATGTGAATTGTATGAAATGACACATTTTGGTATTCTCTTAACAGATAAGTTGACAGTGGACAGCGATCGGCCGTACATTTTATTACTTTACGCTTTATTTGGTATTCTACTCCGCAATGTCACATGAGTGGCAGTTCCAAACGGTATTCTCTTCGCTATTTGACAGTTGTTCTCTAATGGCATTTCGTTCGGTCGTCCGTCGTTCAGTCGTTCAGTCGTTCGGTCACCCAAACACTATTTCGGTGTTTTTTCGAAAATTAACGTGCAATTTATGCAAAAAATGCATGTAAATCTTATAGAAATAAATATTCTGTATTTTAAAGTATGTCTAAGCTTATTCTAGGTCGAAAAAAATCTATCAATCGGTTGATCAATTTCTTCGAACAATAATTTTATTAAATATTGGCAACATCGACAACTAAATCATTCGCAAAGACAAATGAATGACAAAGCCCTCTAGAGACTACTAATCGACTATTTCGTGGCACATAAGAGAATACCAAATTTGTGACCTATTGCTGTAGAATATTTATCTGTTGGTTATAGTATGGTCGCTTAACTTAATTTAAGAGAATTGGTACCCAGATATATAGCCCTATAAAAAATCATTGGTTTGTATTATTTCAATAGTTCAAATGTTTGTACGTCAGCCAGAATTAATTAGCAATGTAGTAAATCTGTGTATACATAATATTTTTTAGAGGTATATAAAAATATATTATAAAGGTATATGTAGGTAGATAGGTATTTCAAATTTAAGTAGGATAAAATTCTCTAGAGGGCTTTGTCATTCATTTGTCTTTGCGAATGATTTAGTTGTCGATCGCTGTCCACTGTCAACTTATCTGTTAAGAGAATACCAAAATGGGTAAAATCATACAATTCACATTCTAGAGAGACACCATTTTTCATTTGGTAATTAGAAGAATACGGCCCCAGGCACGCAGATCCAGACGGTACCTATAGCTCCTCCTTATACATTATATTCTATACTCAAAAGCTTACACAAAATCCAAAAATGACATTGACACTCTCATTGACACTCTGCTGACACACAACTGAGAATTGACTGGACTTAGCTTACACCACTGGACATTGGCGAAATCAAAGAAGGACCGCCATATTACCAAGAATTGAATTGAATTGAGAATTGACTGAGTAGGTATATTGTTTAGCAGACTGGGCCTCGACCGTTATGGGGTGTGTTTAAACACAGAAATCACAAAATTAATTCAAAATCTCATTATGGTCGAAATCCTAACAAAAATATTTGTAAAGGGTTACGTAGATTACAATGAGTTGAAGGTACTTTGTTGGAGCACGCAGTTTAAATTAATACAGTAGGTTTACTTCAAAGGGGGATTACTTTATTGTTCTTAAGTGCCATGCTAGGAATTTCGCTGATGGACCGCGTACCAAACATTGAAATTCGCCGGAAAACTAAGGTCGAAGATATCGGTTCGCGGATCTTGTCACTAAAATGGCAATGGGCAGGACACCTAGCTAGGAGAAAAGACGTTCGATGGACGAAAGCAGTCACAGAGTGGTGGCCGAGACAGGGACGTCGATCAGTGGGCCGACCACCCGCTCGCTGGGCAGATGACATCGTCAGATCAACAGGGCCGCTATGGGTTAGACTGGCACAGGGCCGTAGTGAATGGCGCGAAAAAAGGGAGGCCTATACCCAGCAGTGGGGAGAAACGGGCTGATTTGATTGATTGATTGATTGATTGAAGTGCATGTTTCCCCAACCACAGATACAACTTAACTGACAGATAAACCTATGTCCATTTCATAAAACATAACGTCTTAGACAGAGACATGCATAAAATAACTGTTAGATAAATTTATTTCTTACAAACACAGTTCAACACAAAGTTAACAGTTCACAATTACATTTTAAAACTACACACAGAATTTATTAAACAAAAAAGACTTCAAATAACAGAAACAAAGACAACAGCATAAAACTAAAAAGCAACAGTTTTATTATAGGTAAGGTGTGTGTTGTAGCGCGATGTAAGGGTGGCTACATCTCAGCATATGCTGCAGCATTGCCACAGCGCTGATTTTCAGACGAGCTCCTACTTCCCTTGAACGCCAACCGTCATCCACAGGATGTCACAACAGCTCACATATTAATAAATAATTGAACATAGAATAATACACCCTACTAGAATTAGAATTTGTTTATTGTAAGTCACAAGTTGGGTAAGGTGTTACAAAGTCATTATGTATTCTGTGATAATACTTAATAATATACAGAATTGATAACCTCCTTTTTTTTGAAGTCGGTTTATAAAATAGCAAAGTATACCTACTGCATTAGTGTAACTGTGTCACGGTAAGTTAGTCTCGTCGCTCACATAAACACACATTACGAGGATAGAGGGCAGAGGAATTATTTTGGAGGGTAGCACTCACGGGAGGGAGGGATGTTGAGCGAGGGTTGATGGTGTTTGTAAGAATTGTGTAGGTACTTTATTTTGAAAAGAGCAACCCTATAGAGTTTTTGCTAGATTTTTAAGGTTTATCTACACAGATCCGGAAATGTATGGAATGAGATCTTTTCCCTGACGGCGCGGACACGTTGTCACGACGACGTTTTGTTTTCCCTCCTGACTGGCCACGACTCGGACACGTCCCGGGCACGGCCCGGATCTGTGTAGATAGGCCTTTAACTGGGGACTAAACTAACTATAAGTAACCTTGCGAATTTAGCGGTAGATTTTTTATGTGCTATCGTTAAGTATTATTCCGAATACAACATGACTAGAGTCACTATTCAAATAGTGAACCGTGTGGATCCAATTTTTAATATAAATGTTTTATAAAAAAAATTGAGCGAAGACACGATCAACGTAAACGTTTTAAACAACATCTCTCAAAGAACATCTCAAATCTTAAGTTTGAAATCCTATCCGATCGTATGTTTCCATTGCTCCCATATTTTCTTTTGAAAGAAACTCTATGCAGTAAGTTCGACGTACCTACACATAGGTAGGTAGGTTTAGGGGCCCAAGTCTGCTGGTTTAAAATAGCCTCAGTTGTGTCGGCAGAGTGTTAATGTCATTTTTTACATATTTGATCGCAATCAGTGTAAGCCATTGTTTAGCAGAAAACCAAATGTGTCAAAAAATGCCATTAACACTGCCTAAGAAGAAAACCTAAGAAGCTATTTTAAGTTAGCAGACTTGGGCCCTGCAAGAAAAAGTAGGTACCTAATAAACATCCTCACATACCTACCTACATCCATCCATCCATTCGGCACAAAAATTGACATGTATACCTATAATATTAGTAGGTTATTAAGTAGGTATTTAGGATAGTAACCAACTCGCAGAACCAATTTGAAATTTTCGAAATTTTTCACCGAATTCCAAACTAAACAGAGTAAACTCACGCTCCCGGACGGTCAAACTATTTCAATAATTACTTACAGTTACGTAAGGTCGAAACTAACTTGTACGGCTTCATAAAAACGGGGCTAAAGTGTCAGGTTAACATGTTCATTGATTGCTCTTTCGGGTTTTTTTTAGACTACAATATTGCCCAGTTTCATGCCCCCAAGTCTGCTTATTTAAAATAGCCTCAGTTCATACATCTCAGGTGTCT
This sequence comes from Anarsia innoxiella, assembly GCA_947563765.1. NCBI lineage: Eukaryota > Metazoa > Arthropoda > Insecta > Lepidoptera > Gelechiidae > Anarsia > Anarsia innoxiella. Next base: position 1,838,797 of record OX387418.1, on the reverse strand, counting down.
ACTTATCGTGGTTTTGTTTTACTTGTTTATCTTTGTTCGCCTATAATGGAGGCCCGTAACACCGTAATAAGCTTGTTTTGGTAAACAGTTTTTTATATAACAACTTTAGACTTTATAGGATACTCGTAAAGGGCCCAAATTGTGTTTATTTTGTGCTAGAGGCTGCCCGCGGCTTCGTACGCATTATCGACATATCTCGGAGAACTTTTAGAATACCTATCTTAAAATAATATAGCCTACGTGTTATTCTGACGTAAGCTACAATATAGCAAAGTTTCATCTAAATCTGTTCAGGGGCCCAAGTCTGCTAATTTAAAATAGCCTCAGTTGTGTTTCGGCAGTGTCAATGTCATTTTGACACAATTGATCGCAATCAGTGTAAGCCATTGTTTAGCAGAATACCAAATGTGTCAAAAAATGCCATTGACACTGCCGACACACACACAACTGAGGCTATTTTAAATTAGCAGACTTGGGCCTCAGTACACATGGGCGTAGCCACACTGGGGCAAGCTGGGGCACTTGCCCCACCCTGGGCCCAGGCTCTCATAAATAAAACTATAAAATCTGTCCTGTGTGTGAATGTTTATTTTCTGTACCTGAAAATATAAACCTCTCAAATTAAGAGATTAACAAGTTTGAGATTAACGGCTCAAGGTACACAAAATATCGGAGGGCCCCCGCCCTCCCCCGGGGGATAGGTTGACTGCTGCCCCACCCTGAGCCCAAAGCTGGCTACTCTCCTGTCAGTACAGTGTGCTAGCCGCAAAGATAATGACATTTTTATAAGTCACAATTGGTGTCCCTTTCTATACGGGCTGTTGCCCCGTTTCCCCTAAATCCAGCACCCGCCAGGGTAGTAATAGGGGGCAAATAATGTTATTATATGTGATACAATAGCTAGTAATTTTGTGTTATTGACAGGTGTGATCTTTGAGCGGAGGTCGCGTCGCGGACTCTATTTGTGCGGATGGGACCGAGGATAGAGAAGAAAAGACATGTTGTCAAAGACGGCATGTTTATTACTGAATAGGCATGATGACTAGGGTAGTTGATAAAAATAAAGTCTATGCTCTAATATAGCCTATACCCCAGAAAACATGGATAAACTAATCCGAGCCAAATGAGTCCTTTCGTACACTCGCATAAGACCTAAAAAACACACACGAACGCGCGAGCGCACCCATTCCCAGCTTCAATCGCAATCGGGACGCGGTTTTTGAGTGAGTAGGCTGTTTTCGGACGTCGACACGACACTCGGACTGTCACCAGGCTGTATCTCATGAACCGTTATAACTAGAGCGTTGAAATTTTCACAGATGATGTACCTAAGTATTACCATTGCCGCTATAACAACAAATATACTAAAAATAGACAAACGCGATTTTTTGCTCGATATGAATAGTAAATGGTACGGAACCCATTCTGCGTGAGTCCGACTCGCACTTGGCCGATTTTTTTATTGTTTCTTTACAAAAATATTTTTAAATTACCTACCTATAGGTACAGAGTTAATTTCATGTTTCGTACTTATGTAGATACTATCATAATCCAAGTTAAATCCAAAACTTAGAAGATATGTAAATTAATCCGTGAAATTTTGACACACCCGTAATATGGACGAAGTTTCAAACTCCGGCCGGGTATTGGCTGGATTAAAATTATAGGGATGGGATTCAACGGATATTATACCGAAAATTTATCCGAAAACGTTTCTTTAGTTACGATAATTTAAAAAAAAAGTAATCTTAGTAATATTATAAATGTCAGTGTTTGTGCCGATGGATGGATGTTTGTAACTCTTTCACGGAAGAAGTAGGAAGGTAGGTACCTACCTACAATATAGGTAGGTAATATCCGTCAAACCTCTCTCCCATCGGGGTAGGCAGAGACCGCTTCGCTTCCCTTGCTACGATACAAACATACTTTTTTTGCTTCATCCACATTCTCCAGGCTTAGGCACAACTTCTATTCCTTCTTCTATCTATGTAGTACGTAAATAATGTAAATTTTCCAAGATATGACAGTAAACGAAGTCGCGGGCAACCTCTAGTTACAATAATAATGGGCATGATGACTAAAAAAAATTTTTTAGTCCTACACATAGATTATTAAATAATTTTTAAAATATTTTAAAATTTTTAAAATATTCGACACGTATTTTTTCTTTTTTCTCTTAAACTAAAAATGACACAGATAGGTACACTGGGTTAAAGTTGCTCATGACATCACACCTTAGTACGATTTTTACGTAGGAGTGACGTCAGTACCCCCCACTCCGTAACTTTTATGCTCTGTATCTTTGTATTTATTTATGTATTTGATCAGGTAAAAAACGTGTTTCAAATATTTTATAATAGCCTAAAATACATTGTACTGTACGTACACCCCTAAAACAGTAAGTCCAAACTGGAAACCAATTTCGTGCTCGGCATCTGAATACGAAATCACTTTTTTGAACAAATTAATCGTATTGGAAAGTTTACTCTCATAAAATTTAAATGGATTTACATTCCTTGTTATAAGTTGTGTTTATGATTTATTTGTTGCTTTTGTGTCTGTATTTATACCTACCTGTATTTGTGTGTAGGTGTGAGTTGGGAAGTTTTTTAGGGTGCCGTACCTAAAGGGTGGAAACAGGACCCTATTACTGAGACTTGGCTGTCCGACTGTCTGTCACCAGGCTGTATCTCATGAACCGTTATAGCTAGAGCGTTGAAATTTTCACAAATGATGTTTTACCATTGCCGCTATAACAACAAATACTAAAAATAGAATAATAACAATAATTAAGGCGGGCTTCCATATAACAAACATGATTGTTTTGCCTTTTTTGCTCGATATCAATAGTGAACGTACGGAACGGGTACGGAACCACCGCTTAATAAATTACTTACAAAATGGGCATGATGACTAAAAAAATTTTTTTAGTCCATCACAGATTATTTTGAAATATTCGACACGTACTTTTTCTTTTTTCTCTTAAACTAAAAATGACAAAGATACACTGGGTTAAAGTTGCTCGTGACGTCACGCCTCAGTACGATTTTAACCGAGGAGTGACGTCAATACCCCCACTCCGTAACGTTAATGTTAACTGTATCTTTGTATTTATTTATGTATTTGATCAGGTAAAAAATGTGTTTCCCATATTTTTTAATAGCCTAAAAGACGGACTCATTATTTTTTGAATTTTTGAATGTATTCATCATCCCCATTAAAAAAAAATAACCAATATGATATCCAAAATTTACGTTCTTTTTACAAATTCATAAAATGGACAGCTATAAAACCTATTTAATAAAATAATATTGTGCCTGCCTACTCTATTTAATTAAGAAAATGGAACACGAATTACGATCTAGGATTTATATAATTTATACCAGTTTGCAATTAATTTAAAAGCTTTTTACTTCATTTCGTAAAAGGGTTTTTATAAAAAACAGTAGGTATAGATAGGTGATTAATTGATCCATTCTGCCTTCATGCTATCATTTCTCTCTCTATGGGGTCAGCCAGCAGGAAGAAATTTCTTTTAGAAATATGCTGTACCTTTTGTATAACTTATCTTTTTTTTCTGTCTCTATGTACTATCATCTAACATTAAACTGTTAAATAAATAAATAATAAATAGGTACTTACCTATGTTCCTATAGGTATAGGAATAAGTAAAATACCTATATTTTTTTTAAATTCGTCCATTCAAGACAGGCAAAGATCAGAGACCATGCAGCCTAGTCTTCAGTAGTAAAATACCTAGTGCTAATGTGTTTTATTTTTTAAATTTATTCTTCCATTCAGGACATGCAAGGATCACAGACCGTACTTAGATAGGTACAGCCTAAATAACCTATTTCTGTTATTTCTAATAGTTAAAAGATCTGTCACATGTTTTTATAATTAAATATTTTTATTTTTTACATATGGTTGGTAATAATTATGCAAATTACCATTCTGAAAAAAAAAATGCTTAGATGTAGGTTGGTACGTACTTACGTACCTACATGAGAAAACTCACTATTTATATCAAAGTAAAAATTTTAACAGTAAAAAAAGCAGAAAATAATACTCATGATTTATTGAAGTGTCTTGATAGTCTCGAATAGGTACTTAATGCTCGTATTTAACGAATATAGACTTTATCTACCTATAAAGAAATCATTTTTCTATTTTATTTGAAATATCTACTCACTTACCTAAACCTACTTTAATAAATCGAATGTTTAACCCATTGAAATTCCAACTTAATTAGTAACCGACAATTATAGGTACTTGTACGTACCGACTTAAGTAATAAGTATGACTTAATTACTTACAATAGATACCTCATAACCCTTTTCCATCACTTTTTCAAACAAAAACCTGAAAAAAACTTAAACAAAACCGATCTCTTTTGTTTTTACCAACTAAAAACCGTTTCAGAGTCAAATCGCGATCAAAAGAAAGGTTAAAAACTCATTGAATAATACATGACAGAATACCCACCATACAGAGTCCAATAATCCTTCAGGCATCATTAAAAAAACTCGCACCATACACTAGATTTCGCACAAAAACGCACTAAAAACAACACATCCGCACTTAAACCTACAAAAAACACACACATGTCTGTAAAAAGCTAGTGAAAATCGTCGAAAAATGTCATTTTTTGTGTTAACTTTGAGGTTTTTTGTCGGAAAAATGATTTTTCAGCGGCATTCGTGCGCTCGATGAAGGATTCCTTCTTACTGATTATTTCAGACGAAATGTACTATGTAGTTATGTAAAGACATCCCCCTTTTTCACTTTTGAACGTAAAAACAACTCTCTCTCCTGCGAATTTAAAGTCACATTGCATTGGATCGATACGAGGGTGGTATTTTGCCGCCCCATCCCATTTCCCGCCTGAAACCCGAGAGTGACGCATAAGACTGGGATAATAACGGTTTGGTTGGAAAATACTTATTACCAAGCATGGAACTGTTATTAAAGTATCTACCTACCTACTAGGTACGTTTTACACTGTAAATTAAATTGAAACTAAAAGATATACCTAAGTAGGAACTTAATTTTTAAAATTGTGACTTAAATAGGTCTGTACTTATTTACTACATACTTGAATAAGTAATCGTAAGTAGTAGTAACACCTTATAATATCATCTTCACCATCTAGTAAGTATCTAAGTAGACTGATATGATGATGATGATGAGATTTTATGCCAAATCAGAAATTGCCAAAAAGTTTGCCCGGATTTAAAGTTCTGTATAACTTGAAAAGTACCGTAAATTATAGGTATGTAGGTATTTAATTGTAATAACTTGTTTTAATAAATTGAATAACTAGGACACAAGATATCTACTGAAAATACGTGCCAAGGTTAAATAGTTTATAGTATTAAGCAGTCAACCTGTTAAAAGTAACTTATCCGAAACGTTGTTTTCCACACATCACTAATTTTACCCTTCTACCCTTAACAGTGTTGCCTATTTCAAAATTCATTCAGGAAATGACTTCACTTTTTATATTTTTAATCACGCCAGGCCGGAAAATTAAAAAATACCGCCTGTCACTGTCAAATCAACGTCAAAAAAGTCAAAATAAGTTCTCGCTCGGTTTTTTTTTTGGCGGGAATCGCTTAAAAAGAAAGGCGCGTTTTTTCAATTTTAAAATTTTTAATTTCTTTAAAATCCATTTAAGGTAGGCATTTCAAGTCTTGTTAGTGGAGAATGGGGGCTCGGCGCAGGAAAAAGCGCAAGCCCTCGGATCCTGATGAAGAGGACTCGGACGACGTGGTGGATCCGTCGGTGTCCAGCGACGAGTCTGCAGTTGAGGATACGGCTACCAAGTATCAAACTTTTTTATTAAAAGATTATAGCCGAAAGTATCCGGACAACTGCAAAAGGTCTGAATTTATAGTCTTTTTGACCCATAAAGATCAGGATAAGCCATTTACGGATGTGGACCGAATGGCTATATCCCAAGCGATTCGGCGTCATTGCGTGACTGGCGTTCTTCATCTGCGGCCATTCAACCGCTATAAGGTGGGGATTACGTTTGATTTGGCTAATAATGCGAACGTATTTTTACAAAATAAAAAGTTCCTTGATGAGCTCTTTTTGAGGGCGTCGATACCGGCTGCCGATACTGAAGTGACCGGTGTTGTGTCCTCTGTACCGGTTAATATGTCGAACAAAAAGATTTTCTCCATGATTTGCAGCGCCAAAAATGTGATTCAAGTAAGACGCTTCATGCGCAAAGTATATTCAGATAATGGTTCTTTTTGTTTCCAACCTACCCAAACTGTTGCCATCACCTTTGCCTCAACCCAGTTGCCTGAATATATTTATTTGGACTCCTGGCGACATGAAGTTAAAAAATACGTTCCTCCTAATAACTAAAGTCGACGCGAAATGTTCCAATTGTGGAGGTAATCACATTGCCATTTCCAACGTCTGTCCTTTAAAAAAGCAAAAGATCGAAGAGTCCAAAATTAAATCTCGATCTGTTCAATATTCCGATTTATTTGACTCTACTCAATTCCCCCAACTAGCAGCCAAAAACATTGATGTGCATTTATCTAATTTGATGAAATCAGATCGTTTTGTAAAACTTTTAACTGAAGTCGTCACTAAAGCCATAACAAAAAATAAAAGCAATACACCTATAAACACCAGCTCTATTAGGGAAATTTTACAAGAAACACTTAAAATAAATAAATAAGAAATTATATTCAACTTGTTAATAATGGATAATTTAAATATCTTACAATGGAACGCTCAAAGTTTAAGAGGTAATAAGTTTAGCCTTGTAAATTGTTTATACAATTACAATATTCATATAGCTATCATTTCTGAAACTTGGCTAAAACCTAATATTAGTTTTAATATTAGGGGATACCAAGTAGAAAGAAATGATAGTGGTAATAACCATAATGGTGTAGCAATTTTGATAAAAAACAACATTCCATATACTAAAATTAATACAATTTCTGATGATTCTTTGCAAAATATTTGTCTTAGAGTCAAAGTCCATAAAAAGGAAATAAGTATTGTGAGTTTTTATAGTCCCACTAATTCCACTCCTGCTTTTGATAAGCAAAAACTTGATTCACTTGTCAAATCAATTCCTGGCCCTATGATCTTTGCTGGGGATTTTAATGCTCATCACGTCTCTTGGGGGTGCGTTGACACGCAGCCACGGGGTAGGGATGTTTTGGATGTAATAGACGATAATAATTTAGTTTTGTTAAATGATGGTCAGGTAACTACTGTTGGCTCTTTAACTTGGCGTCCTAATGCTCTTGATTTATCTATAGTTTCCCCTTCTTTAGCGCCCAGTTGTGATTGGTCTGTACATGACGATCCTCTAGGCAGCTATCACCTTCCTGTAATGATTAAAGTTCAGTTAAGTAATAATGGAGGCGGTGAGCCTATGTGTGGTGCGAGTTGTGCTGGGAGATGTAATCTTTTACCCTCTTTTCCTAATTATAAAAGTGTAGATTGGATACAGTTTAAAGCTCATTTAGATATTTTGTTGTCTGATTTTAATTTGGTCTCATTATCTGCTATAGATGCATATTCATTATTTTGTAAATTAATAAATCTTGCTATAGAAAAGTCAATTCCTACTACTCAAATTTTATCTGTTAGATCCAATAGTCCCTCCACATTCGTCGATCAGTCTTTAACTCGTCGTCGTTGTTCTAATTTACCTTGGTGGAACAGTAAATGTACTGAAGCAGTTCAGAAATCCAAAGAAGCTTACTTAAATTTCAAATATGATCCTTGCGAGGAAACATATTTGGAATTTAAGAGGCTCCAAGCTTTTAAAAAATTGGTTCTGAGAACAGAAAGGTATAATAGTTGGGCTGCTCTTTGTAGCACTTTCAGTCGTCTCACTCCTTTGTCGCTTATTTGGAAACATATCCGTAAATTTAATAGAACATATGTTATGCGTAGGTCTGAAAAAGTTGATTGGATTCCGAATTTTTTAAAGAAATACACCCCCGATTTTGTCCCTAACAATTATAAATATACTTACAATAGCTCTGACTTGAATCCCAACACAACTTTTATCACAGATCCATTTACTATGCAGGAACTTAAATCTGCTATTTGTTCCAGAAAGGATACTGCTTTTGGTCTTGATGGTATTTGTTATAAAGTTCTGAAAGAAATGAGTATCAGTGGATTAGACATTTTTCTTAAAATAATGAATGCCCTCTGGTTAAACAATGACATTCCTGACTCATGGAGGACTGATTTACTGGTACCTATTTTAAAACCAGACAAGCCAGAAGCAGATCCTAGTTCTTACAGACCTATTGCACTTACTTCTTGTATGGGAAAAATTTTTGAGCAACTTTTAAAGCAAAGGTTAGAATTTTTTATTGAAAAAAATAATATATTACCTTCAAATCAGTTTGGTTTCCGTAGAGGTTTTTCAGCGCGTGAAAGTATTTGTCAGTTGCAGTTGGATATACAAAATTCTATAGTTAATAATAATTATTTCTTGTCAGTTTTCTTTGATATATCTGGCGCCTTCAATAGTGTAAATATTTCTGTACTTTGTAGTGAGTTAGGTTTTATTGGGCTACCAATGAAACTCATCTGCTGGGTCGAAAAGTTTTTATCTGAAAGGAAAGTATTTGTTAAGTATAACAATCATTTATTTGGTCCCAGATTTTCATCAATGGGTGTATGTCAAGGTGGAATTCTGTCACCATTGTTATTTATTTTGTATATTCGTCGTTTAAATTTAATTTTAGGCTCCCAGGTTAAAAACTTGCAATTTGCAGATGACCTAGTTGTTTATGCATCAGGAACTGACTTGACAAGAACTACTCAATCTATTAATGATGCATTAGCAAGTTTAGGTCAATATTTTACATATCTTAATTTAGAAGTTAATCCTTCAAAGTCCAAGGTTGTTGTATTTGGGAAAAGACTTTTCACTCCTACAATATATTATAATCATTCGTTAGTTCCTGTGTCGCCTGATGTAAAATTTTTAGGTGTAAATTTTACTCCTAATCTTTCATGGAAGCAATATGTGGATAGGATCATAACTAGAAGCAATAAAGCATTTAACATCTTAAAGTCTTTGGCAGCAACTTATTGGGGTGCTGATCCAAAGATTTTATTAATGTTGTATAAATCTTTAGTTAGAAGTCATTTTGAATATGGTTTTTTGTGTTTTGCTTCTGAGAAAAAATATGTGGAACTTTTGGGTAAAATTCAGAATAAATGCTTGAGATTGATTACAGGAGCATTCAGAACAACTCCTATTAATGTGATGGAGGTAGAGTGTAGGCTGCCCCCTATTTCAATCCGTTTTACATACCTCAAAGAAAGATTTCTTCTCAAATTGTATAATGCTGATGCCAATCCTTTGTATATTAACCTTTCTAATTCTTCAGCTTTAGTTGCACGAAAACTTTATGTTCTTCATGATTTTTATCCATTTACATCTTTTCTCAGTAATCTTGATATGTACAAAAGTAATTCTGGTTTGCCTTGTTATCAAGGCTCTTTTCTCAGCAAATTTCCTGAAATCAACATCATTATTAATCATGATTTGTCATCCAAAGAACAAGTTTATGAGAAATTGGCACAATTTAGTAATTATAAAATTATTTACACAGATGGGTCTAAGAAGCAGTCTAATGTCTCTTTTGCTATTTATGATGGTAGATCAAATCTTGGTTTAGGGTACAAAATCAATGAGCATGCGAGCATCTTCACTGCCGAAGCTGTGGCGATGCTGGCAGCTTTGAAACATATTCAAAATAACCATCAAGGTTGGTGTAGATGGCTAGTAGTCAGTGACAGCATGAGTGTGCTAAAAAACTTAAGGAATCACAAATTGCATGCTGGCACTAACTACATGGTTTATGAGATTAAGAACATATGGTCTGATTTGTTTGTAAATAATAACATTGTAGTTGATTTTTTGTGGGTTCCTTCCCATGTTGGTGTAGTAGGTAATGAGAGGGTTGATTTCTTGGCCAGATCCATAACCAATTGTAATTTTGCTCAGGTTCATAATATTGCTCTGCCTCCTTCTGATATTATTCCGCTTTTAAAAAATAGAATGTGTGAAAAGTGGCAAAGTCACTGGCATCATGTAACTCAAATTGAAAATAAAGGTCTTTGGTATGCTCACCTCGATGTTCCAATTAATTCACTTCCTTGGTTTTGTAGGAATAAACATTTTGTAAATAGAAAATATTATTCAGTTATATGTCGTTTGCGTTTTGGACATTGTAGATTGAATTATCACCTTCATCGTATGCGTATTGTTTCTGATCCTTTTTGTGAATATTGTCAAGCCCGTGAAGAGCAAACTTTGTCGCATATATTTTTTGATTGCTCGTTTTTCGGCATTCAGCGCCTTCTGCTGATAGATGAGCTTAAGGCCCTGCGCAGACGGCACACTTTTTGTGCGATCGAGTCTGCGGCGCACAAAAAGTCTGCATGGCGCGCAAAAAGTCGGTCGCGGATTTTCACAGACTCAACGCACACGACGCACATCTTCGATCATTTTGTCGGCAGAGCTGTAGGGACGTAGACGCTATGGAAATCTTGCAGAGATCGCGAAGTATTATTTTGTACATGAAGTAAAGAATAAAAGAATAAAGCGGAATAAACATTACAGCACACTTCTTCCCACATTTTTCTTTTTAAATGTCTATCATGATATTCTGCCTTAGAAGTATCATAAATTGCTGGTCTGTTTTGTATTTCTTGAATTAACATAGTTACATCGACCTCTGGCGCCATGATAATAGATCGTTACGTCCACCCCTAGCAAATGCAGATTGCCGACTAAAGTGTGCGCCGTCTGCGTTAGCGCGCGTTGAAGCAAACGTTCAATTTTTTTCACACACTTTTTGTGCGGAGCGGCGCGCCGCGGCGCGGTGCGGTCTGCCCGAATTACACGGATTTTTTGTGCGCCGGACTTTTTGCGCGTCGTGTGCGTTACTGCATATAATTGCATAGGTTCTATTTTCACAGACTAAAAAGTGCGTCACGGATAGTCTGTCGTCTGCGCAGGGCCTATATCTGTGTATGATTCTTCCAGCACAGTCCCGCGTGCTATTCAGGATTTGCTCAAGAATTGTAGCACTTATAAACATCTGTACAGGTTTATTTTAACTACTGTAAATGAAGTTTAATTCTTTGTAATCTTGTAAATATCTATGTATATAATTTAATATTGCACATAATTCGTTAAATTTAAATATTTTGTCCAATTTGTTTACGAATTTTGATTGACAGTGACAGACAGATCAGATCACTTGTTTGGTCTGTCTCAATTTATTGAATGGATTTAAGAAAACGGATTTTACCATTGGTATAAATCACTTGATAAACATGGATTTACGATTTATTATTTTATTAAGACATATTTTCCTGGATTTTACTAAAGACGTATATTATTGGCCTTTACTAAAGAATTATTCACTGAAGACGATTATTATTGGATTTTACTCAAGAAGTATATTACTAATGACGATTATTTCTGGAATTGACAAAGAAAAAAATCACCTATGACGGATTTTGTTGAATTTTACTGATGAAGACTGCTCTACTGAAGAGATATTTCATGGATTATACATCAAACAAAATATACTGAAGACTAGGCTGCATGGTCTCTGATCTTTGCCTGTCCTGAATGGACGAATTAAAAAAAAAAAAAAAAAAGTTCTCGCTCGATATAACCTACAAAAATACATTTATTGCGGTTGAATAACAAAATATTTACGTCAAAACTATTAGAATTTACTATTTTCTCGTGCTATTAACACCGAATTTACTGCCAACAATGAATATAGCTCGCACAATATGCCTTGTACGCAACCAGAGTATAAACAGAAGATGTATTCGGAAACTGAGTTTAACAGCTCGAAACTTCGAATCTTCGGCCGCTTCACAGCCTCAAGTCCAAGAAGAGAGGTTCAATTTCGAAGACCTAAAGGTTTTAGAACGCACCGAGCGCCGCAAAGCAAAAATCCCGCCGTTTATGAAGAATGTTTTCGTGTCAGTCTTCAACCGCGATTTACTCGCTTATCCTGAAATTTTGAACAAAGAAGAGACTGAGGCGCTAGAGCAGAGACTTGAGGCACTAAGCAGTGTGTTTTCTGACCCTAAAAAGACAAGAGACGATCGTGTAGATGCATTAAAACGTACGAAAATGTACGCCGCGCCCGTTGGCCTCGTTAACAATGGATTGGCTATGAATATAACTGAAAGCTTGAGGTATTTTTGTTTTAATACTGTTCTATTGTACTAATAAAGGCTGCCCGTGACTTCGTATGCATTTATCGTCATATCTTGAAAAAAAAAAAAAAAACATGGTATCTTAAAATAATATAGCCTATGTGGTATTCTGATGTATAAGCTACAATATTGCCAAGTTTCATTAAAATCTATCCAGTAGTTTTTGCGTGAAAGAGTAACAAACATCCTGACATCTATCTTCCATCATTGGGCACAAATATTGACATTTATAATATTAGTTGGATTGTTCTGTCCTCAAAATTAGATTTCTGTAGTTGAAGTATATCTGCATAATCTGTGCTAGAGTTTTGGCTTGGATAAGAGCATCCAACATATTGGTAAATCGTATAAATGGCATCGAACGTATTTGTATGGAGCCTGGTATAGAAAAATTTTCGGTATCAATTACACTCAACATCCCCTATTCGAGCTAGTATGGAGAAAAAAAAGTTGGCAGCCACTGATAAATCTTACGTCAATCGATAGAGAAAAATATTATAAAAATATAGTATTTTGGACAAATGTCGAAAGTGATATACTTTCTGAGATATATATAGAATATAGAAGCTTAAAAAAATTAAATTAAGAATTTAAAAAACCCCCGACTATAAAAAGTAACAAATAAGTAGTATTTAACTTTCATACAAACTTCATTACGTCGAGAGACCGCATTCTATTTTTCCTTACGAATATATTATACTCATCGATTCATTTAAAACATTTCACAGGTATTTTTAAAATTTTTATATCACACCAAGTTACTTAGCGGTCCCCCGACAAAATGAAGTTTGTATGAAAGTTAAATACTACTTATTTGTTACTTTTTATAGTCGGGGGTTTTTTAAATTCTTAATTTAATTTTTATTTTGAAATTTTTAAACCTTTATTATATTATAATTATTATAAGTTCCTCCTTTCTCTCTCCTTTGTCAACATTGCATTATATTAAGAATTGGACACTGGTCAAAACGAATCCAAACACGACATATCTGCTGTTACATTTTCAAGAATGGTGGAAATTCTGACTCCATCATCAGCTCCTCGCCTGTTGTCACCATTGTATATTAAGAATTAAACACTGATGAAAATGAATCCAAACACGACATATCGGCTGCTATATTGGGTTTACAACCCTACCACAGCCGACAAAAGAGCTGATGACCTTGAAATGGCTGAACCGATTTGCATATAATATATCTAAGAACACTCCTAGGAATACCAGCTTTAAATTAAAAAAAACCGCATCCAAATCCGTCCACGCGTTTAATAGCTACAGTGCCACAGACAGACAGACACACAGACAGAGGGGTCAAACTTATAACACCCCTCTTTTGGCGTCGGGGGTTAAAAATGTTCACATGCAACAATTTTCAAAGTTCTTTCATTATCAAAGTTCTATATCCCCGAAAGTATATCACTTTCGACAATTGTCCAAAATACTATCGTTTTATAATATTTTTCTCTATCGATTGATGTTAGTTTCATCAGTGGCCGCCAACTTTTTTTTCAACATACTAGCTCGAATAGGGGATGTGTAGTGTAATTGATACTGAAAATTTTTACCATACCAGGCTCCATACAAATATGTTCGATGCCATTCGAGGATGTAACTATACATTATCAAAGTATACTTCATCAGACACCTCATACATGCACATCAGTTTAGGGTATTTTTTAACAAGTCCCCGATAATACTAATAAAATATGATTCAACCCAACAGATACCTAGAAATAATATCATCAGATATGCAGTTAGGTCAGCAAATAAGCGACCACTGGGTTGGTCTAGAAGCTCTAAGGATTGGTCTAGATTCAGACCAGTATAACAAAATTATTGATGACCTAACAACTGGTGAAAGAACTATAGGTTTGTGCATCAAAGAGAAAGTGGCTGAACGGATTGCTCAAGCTGATTTTAGAACTCACGCTGAGATGGATGGGCAGGGTGAGAAAATTTTTATATTTTTTCAATTATTTATTATAAGTAAGAATATTAGGAAGCGGTGGTAGCTCAGTTGGTAGAACGCTTGCCTCGAATTCTGAGGGCGCGGGTTCGTAACCCGGCGCGGGCACGTACCTCTGAGTTTATTTCTCATGTACGGATCAATTTATTCGATTACCACTTGCTAACGGTGAAGGAAAACATCGTGAGGAAACCTGCATACACCAGAGAAGAAATTCTAAGGTGTATGTGAAAGCCGCCAACCCGCACTTGGCCAACGTGGTGGATTACTGCCTAATCACTCTCTGTATGAGAGTAGGCTCATATAGTGGAGACATATATGGGCTGATAACAACAAGTAAGAATATTCATTTTTAAATTGATTTTATTTATCATTTAAAGTGTAGAAAAAAAATATTCTTGTTTAATTAAAAGATTGTGAGTAATCTTGTAATAGATTTTATAAAACATTTAGGTAGGTACACCTGTTATTAAGAAAATTATTAATAAACCAAAGGAATTAGACAGTCTAGTAGTTTAAGTTTTAAAAAAAATGTAAACAAATATTCCAAGTTTTAATTTGAGACATTTTGCTTTTCGAAATGAAAATGTGAAATTTTGCGATTTTTCCAATTAGACTTTTACTATAACGCCCATCTTAAATTATCTCGTTTAATAACTATACTTAAACAAAAAAAAACATTTTTCCAGGTGTATGGCGTATAACAGGCGAGAAAATCTGCGCAATAAAATCAGGGTACTATTTAGTGTTGAGTACAACTGAAGCCGGTCATTTTAAAGCGTTCCTCGTGCATCCTGACGCTGAAGGGGTTTCTGTTGACGATGTTTATGTTAGCTTTCTGAAGACTCCTGGTGAGTATTAAATGCATTATTGGAATTAAGTTTAACTATACAAAAAATATGCCTTTTATTTAATCATTATCATTTTTTTTTTTTATTATTGTCTATTTAAGAACAGATATTAAAAGTGATCTTAAGTATCAATCTTAAATGGACTTGAGTAAACAAAGGTATTAAGGTAATTAAGTTACATCATAAAAAATCCATCTGTCACCAGGCTGTACCTCATGATGATTTTTATAAAAGCGTAACGTAAAAAGCCCCCACTTTGATGCTCTTTTATCTGTGTGCCTCTGTTTATTTGATTAATCAAAAAATACATGTCCAATGTTTTTTTTTGTTGCAGCCATCCCCCTAGACATGGGCTCACAAGAGCAAATGTCCCAAAAGTTGGGCATTTCGCGACTCCACGCGGCTACACTAACACGCTGCAGCTTGAACAACTTGTTGATGTCCTGCGCGCGCTACGTGAGAGGCAAAGCGTTCTCCGGTGAGTGGGACTAAATTAGACTGTGACATTTTGCAATTGGAATCAAATCAGACTGACATTTTGCGATAATGACCTAATGAGACTGTGACTTTTCGCGATTGATGCGAAACGAGTTGCTGACTTTTAGCGACTTAATGAGACCGAGTGTTTCAGGAATTTAGACATTTTGCGATACAGCAAATTCACATTTTTGTATGAGAATGAACTAAATGAGACTGTGACATTTTGCGATTTTGCGCAACAGTGGCCTAACGATTGCGTCGTTTAACATTCCTTTTTCTTCAAATCATATAACTTCACGTAAATATTTTTTAGGTAAGCCGCTATCAGAGATGCCAACCATAAAATCAAAGTTCGGTGAGATGGTGCTGCATATATACGCCAGCGAGAGTGCTGAGTATTTCACAGCTGGACTCATAGACGGGTACATGAGTCCTGATGTTGAACTTGAAATGGCTATGTGCAGGTAAGATTGGATGTTAGGCCGGGGCCCCAGTAGGCAAATTGTTAGCGGCTGACTAGTTTGCGGCGTATCGATTTAGTACGCCCTCCCATATATTTGAAATGGAGTGTCCACAGTCAGCTAGTTTTCGCTCACTGTACGCAGTTTGCAGCGTTACGCGCGCTGATTATCTCAGACAGCGGCCGACTCCCACCAAAACCGGTGATTTCATTGATTTGAGTTTGCAGCTAACTCTTTCAGTTCGCCACAAATTTGCGGCTCACTCAGTCGGCCGCTAAAAGTTTGCCTACTGGGGCCACGGCCTTAAATCAAATAAGTTTGTAGGCAGATGGTCGTATGCCTTCATTATATAGGGTGACTTTAAATTAGTGAACGATAGAAAAGGATATGCATCTACTCGTAATAACAAACAACTTTTACTATGGGACCAAGGTCGAAATCATAAAAAAAATATTGTTCCCCCATACTATAAGCTGGTGCATTTTGTATGGGGAGTTCAAAAATTTTTGAATGATTTCGACCTTGGTCCCATAATAAAAGTTGTTTGTTATCATGAGTACATGCATATCCTTTTCTATCGTTCACTAATTTAAAGTCACCCTGTATTTATGGTTGTCTGCCTGTAATTGATAAATTACGAATAGGTGATACAGTTTCCCACATTAGAAAGAGGCATACAACCACGGCCGTCCTCTGAACGCTTCAATAACTGAAAAGACAACTATTATTTATTTTTTACTTTTAAGAGTTTCCGTAGGCGGGTTTTAGAACCATTTCTTAAGTGAAAGGTTTGAATATTACTATTATTATTAAATCTGTGGTAGGTTTTGCGAATTTTTGGCGTATTGAAAGAGTAAAGGACAAAATTAACACCATGTATCAAGAAACCAAAGTATAACCAGAAGATAAGTCATGGCGGACGCCCCACCGACAAGAGCCTACCTTTTAAATTTGATTATAATAATGATGGTTGCTTTTTAGAATTATAAACGTTCTCTAGCACGTAGTTTTCTTTCAGAAACTACACAGCGATACATTCGTTACCGCTAGCGTTGAATCTACTCTCAATATACGCGACGGAACAGCCGCAAGAAACAGCTGAGCGACTCGACGAAGTGAGGACTTTATTGCTGAACGGAGAGACGCTTGATACTGTTAATATGTTTATTGGTGAGTGGGTTTGTTGATAAGTGAGATTGAATAGACTAAAAAAAATTAAGAAAGAAATTTTCGTTTCGCAAAATGTCTAAAACGCGAAATGTCTAATACGCAAAATGTCTAAAACGCAAAATGTTCAATACCCAAAATGTCCAATTGGAAAAATGTGGTTAAGCAATTTAACCAAAAAGCAGACAAACGCGTATAGGCAATTTTTAAAGTAATAATACTGATTACTTTGATTAAAAAAAGGAAATAGTTTTTAAATCAATTGCCGATTACTTTTTTTTCAGCTAATTTTCCGTTAATCGATTGATAAATTTCAGCTCTAAACGGCATCCAGCACGCCGGCAAAATGATGGCGGATGAAATCAAACAGATACGGAACCCGCTCTTCCATCCCACTTTCATACTGAAGAAAGTATTCATAAACCGGCTTCAGGTACGTTGGTTTATTGTACAGACTGGGGCCAAGTCTGCTAATTTGCAGTATTATCATTGTGTGTCGTACATATGTATTTCTACTGGGTGTAACAGAAAGGGGGTATAAAGCCGAAACACAGCGATAGTCCTCATGAAACTGAACAACTTTCCCCAAGGAACATGCTGTGTTTCGGCTTTATACCCCCTTTCTGTTACTCTGTATAAGTCTGTCGAGTTGTTTATGCGTGAAAAAGTAAAGGAATAAGAAGTTGTTCCGTATCAGATGCTCAACGGAGCAGAGTGATATAGGAAAATTTACTCAATACCTTAAAACAATAATAAAATAGCCTATGTGTTATTCTGATATGCAAATTACAATATTGTAAAATTTCATCAAAATCTGTTCAGTAGTTTTTGGTTGGAAGAGCTAAGAAACATCCTCATAATATCCATCCATAGGCTATATTAATTAGCGTTCCGTACCCAAAGGTTGAAAACGGGACCCTATTACTGAGACTTGGCTGTCTGTCTGTCACCAGGCTGTATCTGATGAACCGTTATAGCTAGAGCGTTGGAATTTTCACAGATGATGTATTACCATTGCCGCTATAACAACAAATACTAAAAATAGAATAATAATTTAAGGGGGCTCCCATACAACAACCCTGATGTTTTTGCTTTTTTTGCTTGATATCAATAGTGAATGGTACGGAACCCTTCCTGCAGCGAGTCCGACTCGCACTTGGCCGGTTTTAATTTAATTAAATTATACATTTACACATAATATGTGTAAATGTATAATAAATGCTTACGTAGTCGCAGGCGGTTTTTAATATTATAATATTTTCCAGGAAAAAGACGATCCGAAACTAACCCTCTTCTTAGCCGAACATCTCCACCCGTCATTACAACCGGGCGCGAAACAACTTGAATACTGTGTGCTACGAATGCAGTTCGCATGCGAGACTCTACTTACCAGACACGGGATTGACATCGCTGGTGCTACCACGTAAGTTAGGAAACTTATCTAGCCGTCAGTGACCCATTGCTGGGCAAAGTCCTCTCTCCGCTTTCTCTACGATTCTGTATTATGAGCTGAGAAACTTTATGTATTATAGTCGTAGGTAACATAAAGTTTCATAAACTTAAACAGAAATATTATTAGGTCTTTGAAAAAAAATGTTTTCAAAAAGTGTTCACAATTTATTTATTTTTTTATTAATTTAAACACACTTTTAACTATTTTGTTTTGTATTCAGGGAACTCAGCCGACTAGCCGAAGCCGCTACGGAAATCCTCATGATGACTGCAGTAGCCGCCAGAGCATCCAGGTAAATATACAAATTAGATGGTGTTCTTTCACAAGATACAAGATATTGCTTATAATGTCTTATAGGTACGCAAAATGTCCAATACGCAGAATGGCTGATACGTAAAATGTCCATTCGCAGAACGTCCAATACGCAAAATGTCTTATGCGCAAAATGTCCAATTCGCAAAATGTCAATTTTTTTAAAAATATTTTTAGTTTAGGAAAACATACACTAAGATCGAATTAGAAACTTTCTTTACACCTAACTAAGAAGAGCATTTTATTTTTTTACTTTCTAGATCTTACTGCATAGGCCTTCGGAATGCAGAGATGGAAATGAAACTAGCTGCCTGTTTCATCGAAAACACTAGAGACAGAGTGAGAAAGCTAATCAAGGACATAGATGACGGAGAATTTTTAAATTTGGATCATTTCAAACTGCAATTCGGTAAAAAAACGTTAGACGCAAACGCTATTATTGTTGAAAAACCTACCGCTAGAGTGTTTTGGTAGAAATGGTAGGTTTGGTAGGTTTCTAAGTACAGTTAATGGCGATAAAGAATGCACATCGGCAATCATCGTTTTTCCGAATACAAACGAATGCTAATTTCCATGTACATCAATTTATTAGATTAATCATTCATCAGAATTTGAATTTAGAATTTACTTTATTGTTGCACTCTCTCACATTTGAACCGCGACTGACAAAACAAACGTCATGGTGTGTGCGACACAGATATCGCTATACGAAGTCGGAATTAGCCGATTGCTTTACAAAGATCGATGGGTCATACAGACATAAAAAACAAAAAATGTCTATCCTGTTCCCGAAAGTTAAGGACACTGGAAGCTAATTTCTCGACTTAATGCATATCCGCATTATCTGTGCCCGATGTAGTTTTGGCCTGTATAAACATTTTGAGGATTAGATGCTCCAGTATCCTCAATCATCAGGAACAGGAAAGACAATTTTGAACCTAATTCTGTGTATGACTTGTGTATTCTTTATCGCTCTTTACTGTATGTTAATTCGGATTTAATTTACTGAACTGTTTAGTTTTAAATGTTTATTGTAAATAAAGAATTTTAGTTACGTTTTTGAAGTATTTTATTGAGTTTCGATATATAGTATCTTAAGGTGCGTACAGACCATGTAACATAACATGTTATTTAACATTGTTAACATGTTATTTAACATTGTTAACATGTTATTTAACATTGTTATATAACATGTTTTACATAATGTGGACACTGAATGTTATAAAACAATGTTATTGATATGTACAACAATTTTATATAACTTTGATCGCGTGGAGGTGCGTACAGACCATGTAACATGTTATTTAACTTGTGTTTTATAACACGTCCACACTATGGCCTTGTTATTCAACATTGCAACATAAAAATATAACAATGTTATATAACATTAACATTTGTTATATAACATTGTTATATTGCATTGTTATTCTAATGTGTACAGTATTATTTTATGTTGCAATGTTAACTAACAAGGTTATAGTGTGGACGTGTTATACAGGGTGTAACAGAAAGGGTATATAAAGCCGAAACACAGCGATAGTCCTCATGAAACTGAACAACTTTCCCCAAGAAACATAGGTCGTAATTCGAAAAAAAAAATTCGCCTCCCCATACAAAATGTCCGGTCAGCTGATCGAGTAAGTATGGGCGATCCAAAAATTTTTTTCGAGTTACGACCCATGTTCCTTGGGGAAAGTTGTTCAGTTCATGAGGACTATCGCTGTGTTTCGGCTTTATATACCCTTTCTGTTACACCCTGTATAACACAAGTTAAATAACATGTTACATTGTCTGTACGCACCGTTAGGTAAGACTGGGCTTGTTTCACCAACTCCAGATAAAATTAAATTGACAGATAGGTAAACCTATGTCTATTTCATAAAACATGATGTTTTAGACGGAGACAGGTATAAAATATCTGTCAGATTTCATCTGTACAAGTAAAATGTAACTGGCAGATATTTTATACTTGTCTGTTTAAAACATCATGTTGTATGAGAATTGAGATAGACAGACATAGGCTTATCTGTCAGTTAAATTGTATCTGTAAGTGCTGGGCCTATAAGTAGTTAAATAGGAACTACAGTTACAAAAAAAAAATGTTAAATAGGCACTCTGTGAATCTTGCAAATGATATCATCTTCTATATAAATAAAAATGAATTGTTGTTCGTTAGTCTCGATTAAAACTCGAGAACGGCAGGGCCGATTGAGCTGATTTTGGTTTTAAAATGTTTGTCGTAGTCCAGGGTAGGTCTAAACGGTGAGAAAAATTCGAATAATTGCCGGGAAAGCTCTAAAACAGACCTTTTCTTTTTCCCATACAAATGTTTTCTTACTAAAATGTAGAGTCAATTTGAACTTTATTCCTACACAATAAAGTTCATTCTAAGGCGGGACAAAGTTCGCCGGGACAGCTAGTACCTACATAACTATTTAACATTACTCTACCTACTAAGCATTAGTTAGGCTCCATTTCACAAAAGAAGTCCCCTAGCCGCGGCGCCGTATAACATGTCAAAATTGATAATGTTTCCATTAACGAGTATAAAATTTACCTATATTATGTATATTTCATTTGTAATTTATCAAATAATACTATTTCCTGCATACTTCGAGTGTCCTGATAATTCCATAAGTAAGCTAAACATTTTGATAAAAATATTTATTTAGGTACCTACCTATATTTTTGTTAAGTAAAAAATATATTTTTATTAAGAAAAGTAAAAGGTTTTCTACCTACTATCAGGAAAAGGTCAGAAAATAGGGAAAATAGATCTGTCAAATTTAATCCCATAAATATCCGGGGGACTTCTTTCGTGAAACGCACTCTAAATAGAAGTTATGTAGTATGGCCAAAAACAAAGAAGCAAATGTTTAGCGTCGTACCTTTCAAATCAATCTGAGATCGAACGAGACAACACTACAGTGTTGCCACTTTTTAATTTCTACTCTTTTTGGCCAGACTATAGTTTCGACCTAAGGCCGATATCCCCCCTTAGGATAAACACTAATATACGAAATTTTACCGCCGACCGGCTTAAAACTGTCACCAATTGTCACACTTTTAGTATTGCCAGCCTTTTCCACCTTTTTCTTCTTATTCTTCCTCATCCTGGCAACATTTTCGAATAAAGTCTCCTTTTTCTTGGGCTCTTCGAAAGCTTGTTTCTCTGTGGTAACATCTATGGCTTGGATTTTATTTTTTTCTTTTCTTTTGTAGTAAAATACTTCCCAAGCTAATGTTATCATTGCTAGGCCGAGGCCGAATAGTGTTGCAATAAATACGCCACCTGAAAAACGGGGAAAAGGTAGTTTAGTGTGCGGTCATATCTGCGTAACGTACCGCGTGGAACGTTCGGTTCAATACGCTCGCAATGTGTTTCCCTATGTCACCTATGACACATCAGCTGAAATTACGTCGCATACATTTACTCCAGCCGCTGAACGTTCGGTTCAATACGCTCGCAATGTGTTTCAAGTCACCTATGACACATCAGCTGAAATTACGTCGCATACATTTACTCCAGCCGCTGAACGTTCAGTTCAATACAACTGTGTAAGCAACAATATTGTTAAGTTTCATCAAAATCTGTCCAGTGATTTTTGTGTGAAAGAGTAACAAGAGTAACATCCATCCATCTATCGGCGCAAACATTGAAATTTATAATATTAGTAGATAGGATATACCTATTTGGCTGTATTTTTTTCGTACCTAAACTTTCCAAAGTGATTCCTTCAGATTCGTCAGCGTCAGGGCAAGCTTGTCTTGCTGATTCGTTCCAGTACCTGAAATAAAACATCAGCTTTTTAATATAAGAAATAAAAGTTGTAAATGCCTATTTATTATGTAGTTATTCAGAGGCAATAATTGACAATTTAGCGGCGCTGTGCTTTGTCTAGACTGCGGTTTAAGCAACTTGGCTCTATTAAAAACTTGACTCAGTTGGCTCTATTTAGCAACATGACTATATTTAGCAACATGACTCTATTTAGCAACATGACTATATTTAGCAACATGACTATATTTAGCAACATGACTCTATTTAGCAACATGACTATATTTAGCAACATGACTCTATTTAGCAACATGACTCTATTTAGCAACATGACTCTATTTAGCAACATGACTCTATTTAGCAACATGACTCTATTTAGCAACATGACTCTATTTAGCAACATGACTCTATTTAGCAACATGACTCTATTTAGCAACACGACTCTATTTAGCAACATGACTATTTAGCAACATGACTCTATTTAGCAACATGACTCTATTTAGCAACATGACTCTATTTAGCAACATGACTATTTAGCAACATGACTCTATTTAGCAACATGACTCTATTTAGCAACATGACTCTATTTAGCAACATGACTCTATTTAGCAACATGACTCTATTTAGCAACATGACTCTATTTAGCAACATGACTCTATTTAGCAACTTGGGTTTCTTTAGCAACTTGGCTCCATTTAACAAAAGCTTCCTTAATTTCGATACCAACGCGGCACCAATTAGCTTTTTAGTACAATTTTACTACTCGGCTATCTTTACCTATATACATGAAGCTACTCACTTATTAGCCAGCTGCTCAAGAAACCTTTCCTTCTGCAGATCCAGCAGTGCCTTGGACAGGTCATCCTGCAGCCTGGAACCTTGTTGCACAGCTATAGCGTACGGCTGCTCGGCAAATACCTCGCCTACTTCAGTCAAGTTGCAGTTGTGAGTCACTTCGTATCTGTGGGCAAGAGAATATTTAAAAAAAGTCAAATTAGATTTAAAAAATCACAATATTTCATTTGGACACGTTGGTAAATAGATATTTATATGTGGTTATATCTAAGTACCTACATAAACCCTGGTAATTAAAAATGTTAATACATACCAAGCTGTGTTGGCTTGTTATTGGGTCTACGTCGAACCATATATTTTTTTAAAATTGAAATTAAAAATTAAAACCATTAATTTATTTTACGCTAAGAATCAATGTAAACCTGTTGGCAATCCTATTAAATATCCTAATAATCCTATTAAATCCTATTAAATAAATAAAATTTTTTAAAAAAAAAAAGCGCTAGTTTAGTGGGCGCTTGGAGCAGATTCGCAAACCATTAACGAACAACTTAGGTACTTACACACTATGTTGTTAAGATTACAGTTCATGCAATAGTCACGGTTACACTGATATAAGTAGTTACAGCTCGCTAAGGGGCTGCTCTACGAGCGAGAGGATCGCGCCAAGTCCGCCCTAGTATCGTCGGAGAATCTCCACGAACGAGCGATAATTCCGCCGCCTATCGTCGCGAGTCGTAACGGAATCGCCGCTTTTCCTTGACGTGTTGTGAAAGAAAAAAATTCAGTTAGGAAATGACGGTGCGTTTGACAGCGGGCCCGCTGCGCGCTCGCCGCAAGAGTGAGGCGCTGTTTTAACTAAAGAAGCGTGGCGGAGGGGCGCGGCGGAAGCGTCTTGTGAAGAAAACTCTTATGAGTATTAGGAATAGAGTCTAGTTTACCGTAATTTCATCCGCGCTGCTTGGCGGCGCCGCTTGACGCGCGGGGCGAGTGAGTGGTTAGTGTATTCCTAATACTCATAAGAGTTTTCTTCACAAGACGCTTCCGCCGCGCCCCTCCGCCACGCTTCTTTAGTTAAAACAGCGCCGCAGAGAGTCCGCCGCGCGCTCTGTGAATCGCGACGGGCTCGCGACGATGTTATAACGTTTCGCACGCTCGTTGCCACTCGTCGCATCGCGGCGATAATATCGCCGTGTGGAGACGGCTCCATAGACAGTGTATAGAAACACGTGGCACGACGATGATATCGACGCGATTCACTCGCTCGTGAAGACAGCACCTAATGAGTACCTACGCGCCTAAAAGTGCAGAACACTTGAATCATTTGATGAGATAAGTAGATAGGTAGGTACCTAATCTCAGCAGAATCGTGAATGAATGCGAAATCGGCGTCAGTATGGTCGTTTACTTGTTGGAAACCTGTCTTCGCGTCTGGTACCGGACCTGAAAATAAATTAACACATTTCAGTGTCTACATACATATTCGCCACGCCTCTCTCCCATCGGGGTAGGCGGAGACCACTCTTCACTTGCTACCATCCAAATACAGTTCTTTCTTTTCATCCACATTCATCAGTCGTCTCATATAGGGTGACTTTTAATTAGTGAACGATAGAAAAGGATAATATGCATGTACTCGTGATAACAAACAAGTTTTACTATGGGACCAAGGTCGAAATCATTCAAAAATTTTTGAACTCCCCATACAAAATGCATCAGCTGATAGTATGGGGCAACAACATTTTTTTTTATTTCGAACTGGGTCCCATAGTAAAAGTTGTTTGTTATCACGAGTACATGCATGCATATCCTTTTCTATCGTTCACTGATTTAAAGTCACTCTATACTATATGCACGTCGTCAACTCCTAACTTGGCCTTTCCTCTACAAGTCCCCGATCTGACTTATTAATTAATTACTTTACTTTAGCGACCCTTCAATATTGTTTATACATGCATTCCCAGTTGGTTATAGTCTAGCTAGATGAAGATATCATTAGATAAACATTTAATTCTACCATGGCTGTAATCTGTAAGGTATGTATCTTGAATAAAAACCGGCCAAGTGCAAGTCGGACTCGCGCAGGAAGGGTTCCGTACCATTCGCTATTGATACCGAGCAAAAAAAACAAAAAAATCACGTTTGTTGTATGGGAGCCCCCCTTAATTATTATTCTATTTTTAGTAAGTATTTGTTGTTATTATAGCGGCAACGGTAATACATCATTTGTGAAAATTTCAACGCTCTGTCTATAACGGTTCATGAGATACCTACAGCCTGGTGACATACGGACAGACAGACAGACGGACAGCCAAGTCTCAGTAATAGGGTACCGTTTTCACCCTTTGGGTATGGAAGCCTAAAAATAATAAATAAATATGATACCTGAAGCATTAATAGCTAGCAGTATATGCCCATACTGCTCTCGTATCGGGTAATCCCAAACACGATACTGCGCCTGATCAGATGTAGCGTTCAAAGTGATTTCCTTCCACACTCTGTACAGGGTGTCCTCAGCGAATTTCATGTTTATAAAGTACTGATGGATGGTAGAACCTTCTACTACTGTGTAGTTGATTCGGGATTGACGCGCGAGTTGCTCTAGTGAGGAGACTGGTGTCTGTAAAAAGAAAAGATTTATTTAAAGGCGATTAAAATCTACCTAATCTATCTTAGGCCTTATTGCTACCTAGCAATAAGGCCGCCTGTTGCTTCTTATATTCTTGTTTGTGTCTGTACCTTATATCTTTTGTGCAATAAAGAATATTTGTAAAATCTTAAGAAATACTGTACATGTGAATATGTTATTAAAAATACTACCTACACTTTAATAAATAAAATATAACCACTAAACTAAACTTAACCTAACTAACACTAATCCGGGAATAATCCGCCCCTGGTCTGTAAAATGATTATAAGTGTTTAAAATGTCATCATCATCAGCCCTTTTAACGTCCCACTACAGGGACACGACCCTACTCTCATACGAGAGTGATAAGGCCGTAATCCACCAATGCGGGTTGGCGGATTTTCGAATTTCTTCTCTAGTGTATTCAGGTTTCTTCAAGATGTTTTCTTTCGCTATTAGCGAGTGGTGATTGATTCAATCCGTACATGAGAAATAAATCTAAGAGATACAGGCCATCGAAACCGCGTCTCCAAGATTGGAGGCGGGCGTTCTACCAACTGGGTTACCGCTCACTTAAATGTTAATCGTGTAATATTATATTGGCGCTGGCCAATCATATTAATATTAAAAATACTGATGGATGTTTGTTACTCTTTCACGCAAAAGTACTGAACGGATTTTGATGAAACTTGGCAATATTGCAGTTTATACATTAGAATAACACATAGGCTACATTATTTTGAGATATCACGTTTTTCTTCCATGATATGACGACAAATGCGTACGAAGTCGCGGGCAGCCTCTAGTGAATAATATTTCTTTTCATTTCATTTCATATCCTGAAAAATAACCTGAAATAACCTGAAAAATATCACGTGCTATGTCACCGCAGACGAGCCACCGACCACAGCCACCGGTGGCACTTAACACATTTTTTTAATATAAATTTTATGGTGTCGCCGCACACGTGTGGCTGGTGGCAGCCACTCGCTACAATAGTGCTCCCTCGCTCACTCGTGCGCCCTCTCGCCACTTTCTCGCTTCTTCGTTAGCGCGCGACAGCCGCCGGTGGCTGTGGTCGGTGGCCCGTTAGCGCCGAGCCTAAACGGTAAATACCTGCATCCTCTCAACAGTCAGGAACGCAGCTAAATTAGCAGTGAAAGTAGCCAACATCAACACCACAAAGAGCCAGTACGCAGCCACCAGCGTTCTACCGGAGAGGGCTTTAGGAGCCTCGCCTCCTCCTTGAGGCGTGAACGACGTGAGGGCAAACCAGAAACTTTCTTTTATTGTGAATTCACTGGAAAAATAGATAGTTTAAAAACTAAAACACGCTTTAGCTCGCACTAAACATGCTCCATCATCAAATCAGTTCGAAAGTACCATATTATTGTATTGTCATCAGAACTTAGAGCGTGTGCAAAATTTCATCCTATTCGAAGACCGGTGGGTCAAATTAAAGTTCCAAGATTTGTTTACATACATAGTTAGTTACAAGTGAAGCTAATATAAAGCGTGTAAAAAGAATTGAAGTTTGTAGTTAAGAGATTTTACTGTAGATAGTATCTGTTTATGTTATTTGTGTACTTGTTACTTGCTAGTTATGTACTTGTCGTTTTTAGCCACTTAGCAATATTTAGCTACACGCTTTCTAAGGTTCCGTACCCAAAGAGTGAAAACGGTACCCTATTACTGAGACTTGGCTGTCCGTCTGTCCGTCTGTCACCAGGCTGTATCTTATGAATCGTTATAGCTAGAGCGTTGAAATTCTCAGAAATGATGTATTACCGTTGTCGCTATTACAACAAATACTCAAAATATAATAATATTTAAGGGGGGCTCCCATACAACAAATGTGATGTTTTTGCCTTTTTTCGCTAGTTAAAGATCCCGTTTTCACCTTTTGGGTACGGAACCCTAAAAAAGAAGAGTATTCTCACCGACACGGATAAGGATACGCGTCAGGATTGTTCCTGGCAGAATAAGGCGAGTATTTATCAAGCAGCCAGATCATGAACCCAGTTAATACAAGCGCTGCGACTATACTCAGCCACACCTCAGTACGAAGAACCGTCATGAACTTGAAGAGAGAGGTTTTGCGCGTTGGTTTGCGGATCACTGAAAACGTAAATAGTACATTAAAGGGGCCACACACCGTCAGTCACTCGACGCTGACACTCAAAACTGACACTCGACACTGACACTCAACGCTGACACCGTGAAACTCGTCACTGACACATAACACCGAAACTCAACACTGACACTGACACTCGACACGGACACTAAACACTGACACTCAACGCTGACACCGTGACACGCGTCACTGACACTCAACACTGACACTCAATACCGACACTCAACACTGACACTGACACTCAACACTGACACTCAATACCGACACTCAACACTGTCGCTCAACACTGACAATCGACACTGACACACAACACTGAAAAAACTGACACTCGACACTGACACTCAACACTGACACTCGACACGGACACTAAACACTGACACTCAATAACGACACTCAACACTGACACTCGGCACTGACACTCAACACTGAAGCAATGACACTCAACACTGACACTCGACACTGACAATCGATAACGACACTCTACACTGACACTCAACACCTGACACTCAACACTGAAACAGTGACACTCAACACTGACACTCGACACTGATAACTAGTAAATACCTAAACTTAGTAAAATATTGAACCTACCAATAAGAATTCCCGTTTGTTCAAAATAAGGAGCAACAAAGTCGATCACTTCCTCTCTTTCTGCCGTCATAGTGAGAGCTGCGACAGCTAGATCGGTCTCCTGTAATTGTAAAACACATGAATAAAGTAGAAGGATAGAGTTATAATTTAAGGTCTAGGACTCAGTTGGCGTAATGGCCACCATACTGGACTGGGTTCCTGGGTTCGACTACCAGCTGTACAGATATTTAATGACCAGAGGCTGCTCGCCACTTCGTAGGCATTTATCATCGTAAATTAATATAGGTACAACGTGGTACTACATTAAAACCTATTTATTTTAGAATCAATACATACATACGTATTTAGATTTGGGGATCGCTAAGTTAGTAAAACCAGGATAAGTAAATTAGTATAACTTGAGTCGCTAAATAAGTAAAATCAGGGTGCTAAATGTATAAAACCAGGGGCGTTAAATATGAAGAACCAGGAGCGGTAAATTGGTGAAACCCGGGCGCTAAATAACTAAAACCAGGAGCACTAAATTAGTAAAACCAGGGACTTTAAATAGTAACCAGGATACTAATTCGTGAAACCAGGGACGCTAAATTAGACAAACCAAGAGCGGTAAAAATGTATAAATTTTTAAATTTTTCGACAACTCTGTAAAGAACTAAAGTAATAAGAAGGAACATAGTAACAATAGGGACATACATATTATGTTGGTACCTACTAAGTATTTCCGTACCAACAAAATTCGGTTGTAGAATAAATCCGCTCTTGGTTTTTGTATTGTGTTCGTAATAAATATATACCCCCCCCCCAACAATCGTTTCCCCTGTACATACCCCTCTCATCAAATCTCCAACCACTCCATCCCAAGTCCCGTTAGGTAGTTTCTTCCCAAACGTACCAGTTTTTGGAGATACGATCTCGTAATCGAAGTTCATTGTCTGTGAATAAGTTAATACATACATAGGTACATGTCCGTCATACCTCTCTTCATCGGGGTAGGCAAAGATCGCGTCCCTTCAATTGCTACGATACAAACACTGGCTATCCCGATGGGCGAGAGGCGTGGCATGTATGTATGAAGTTAAGTATGAGTTAGAACATTCAATAAATACCAAGTAAGCGAGGCAACGAGCTAAGCCGCCAGCCGAAATGGTTATTCCGGCTGGCCGCAACCAAAAATTGGTACGATAAAGTAGTTTTTACCCGCACCGCGATGTGGTTGCGGCTCATGTGGTTGGCTAACCGGAATGCGGTCAGACGTCCGACTGGCCGCATAGTGCGAAGTAGTTTACGCGAGTGCATCCTCTACTCACTTCACGCATGCGGCTAATCTTAATTATACGTAGGTACAACGGCTCACCTCAGCCAATTTCTCAATAAGTTCGATACAGTATCCCTCATAAACCGGTTGTCCATCCTCGTTGTACATCGGTTCTCCTGTTTCAGGATCAAGTTTGTGCATTGTCCACGGTACACCCTGAGAAAATTGTGTTTTAAGTACTACACTATGGCAAAGACATAAGGAATGTATTTTTGCATTACAGGAAAGCCAAAATGAAAGTCTATGATTTTTTCTCGACTCTGGCAAAGCTAAAAGATACGACCACGGCTTTTCTCTGAACATCGCTTCATCTGTGCATTTATGGTGTAGGTAAGAAGGACAAGAACTATTTCTTGTTTCCTATTTTTAAGAACGTTGCTTTCGTAGTCGGGTTTTAGATTTTAAAACTTAATTAACTATATGTTTGCAAAACAATTTCTTGACTCCGTGTTAAAAAGAAATCCGTGGAAATCTTTGTTCTTTTATAACTCTTCCTTTAGATCTCTACGTCACCACTATTGGGACACGAACTTAAGTACTATCCACACGCTGGCCGATCACATACTTATACCTACTCATGTAAACTATTATTTAAAGGGTTTGTTTCTCCTATCTTAAAGTAAAATGCTTAAAAGTACGTTAGACCTTTCTACCTACATAGGTACAGACCGGAGAACGAAACAGCGCCTCTAAAAGAGCACCCCATCTTTTCCTTGGTTCAAAGTCAAAGTCAAAATAAACCTATTCCATTGGCACTTAATAAACCTATAAGCTGTTGAAAACGTCACATAAATACCTACATTTTTTAAAAGTTATTTCACAGATAAGGGCTAAAACATAAGTTCACGACACGACGCGACACGACGCGACGCGACACGACGCGTCGTGAATTTATGTTTTGGCCCTAACACTTACAGGTGCAGTACCGATCCTCTGAAACATCTTCAACGGCTCCAATTCCACTCCAGGCAGCAGTTTGTACTCCTCACCAGCCGTCCACGTGGCTACGGTCTGCAGCCCTTCCTCCGTGAAGGTCGAGAGGATGAAGCGGGAGCGAAGGAGGAGGCCTGATCTGATGGTGTAGAAAAATAATTAGACTTAACTCTTTTAAGGAAGACTGGTGGGAAGCAGCTACCGACAGAAATCTGTGGAGGGGCATGAGAGAGGCTTTTGCCTAGCAGTGAGACGACACAGGCTAAAAAAAATAGGAGTTGAGGAAAACTGGCATAGGAAAGAAACCTAGGGCGCTAAACTAATGAAATCAAAGACAGCAAGAAAATTTGCAGCAAATGTATAAAAACAGTAACGATAAATTAGTAAAACCAGGATCACTAATTTCTTAAACCAGGGGCATTAAATTTCTAAAACCAGGAGTGCGAAATTAGTAAAACTAGGGGCGCTAAATGTGTAAAATCAAGGGCGGTAAATAAGTAAAACCAGGATCACTAAATTAATAAAACAGAATCACGAAATTATAAGAACCAGGAGCGCTAAATGAGTAAAACCAGGATCACAAAATAAGCAAAATCAGGAGAGCGCTAAATAATAACAGCCATTGTACAAATGACGGCAACTTACCTATCGCCATCCCAATAAAAAGTAGTATCATTACTACTATCGGAATCTTCAGCAAATTGTCTATACAGCCTCTCACTTGTCACATTCATCACGCTCTCTAAGTTATCACAGTTTATTTTTATTGTTGGTTCGTGTAGATCTTGCTCCAATTTGAAATATGCGTCCGTTATGTATTGCAGTAACGCGTTTAGGATGTATTGTTTTTTCTGTGAATTAAATTTTGGTGAGTATGTTAAGTATAAATAATATAATAATAATCAATAATAAATATTTGCGACATTGCACACACGGTCAGGCCTCCGTCACTCTATGTACTTGCGCGCTATAAATACCTACCGCTCAGCGGGCCGCTTGCGGACCAAGCGAAGCGCTCGCACGTTGTTCAAATTTTGATAGATCCATTCGTTTTTTATTTGTTTTTAAAGTTTTATAATTTTTAATAATTAAGTTTTTTTAATGAAAAATATAATATTAACCGAGAATTTAGAAAGATAAAAAATCATTGAAAATTAAAAATACAAACATGTTAAAAATAAATATATTAAAAACGATATAATTTTAAACTGCCCCATATAAGTCGGAACATATTCATAGTTCTAAATAACATAATCAATCACAAAACGTTTTGTTAATTTAATTTTATTGAAGAGGCAGCCCCGCGATTTTTACGGGATCGCGATTAGCACAGATTACCTAATAGTTACTACGTAACAGATACTTCACTCAGAAGAAAATATCCAATACCTACTGCTTTAACAGTGCGCAATAGCCCAACTGTCACGTCAGATACCACTGCATGCTAAAATGTGCCTAAATACTCAAGCGTATAGTTGTGATTCCTTAGCACCGCGCGAATCCGTAAAACCGCGGGGCTGCCTCTTCGATAAAATTAAATTAACTTGAAAATTAGTTCCGACTTATAGGGGGTTAAAACAGTTTAAAATTGTATCGTTTTTAATATAGGTATTTATTTTTAACATGTTTTTATTTTTAATGTTTTATTACCTTTCTTAATTCTCGATTATTATTATGTTTTTCATTAAAAAAACGTAATTATTAAAAATTATAAAACATTCAAAACAAACAAAAAAACGAATGGAACTATCAAAATTTGAACAACGTGCGAGCGCTTCGTTTTGACAACCGCGCTTCGCTTGGTTCGCAAGCGGCCCGCTGAGCGGTAGGTATTTATAGCGCGCAAGTACATAGAGTGACGGAGGCCTGCTATTAGGTAATCTGTGACACGGTCACCTCACCCCAAACTAGGCAAATCCTGTACTATGGTTATCAGGGACTGATAAATATATCTACATATACAGGGTGTTAGGAAAAGTATCACTTTCCTTTTAATCAGGTATAGTTGTAAGTGATGTAGAACACATTCCACGAAAAAAAAATTTTTTGGAACTCATTTTTAATCAAAAATTTCACTATTAATAGCGCGCTCCAACGCAAAGGTCATTCAACTCTCGGCGAGTAAGTAGGTCGGTCGCGCGGCGCGCTCGTTCCCTCTCTCTCGCTCACTACGGGCGGCGAGTGCTCCCGACCTACTTCCTCGCCGAGAGAGATATACAGGGTGGCCCGTCTGTCTGGTGGGTGTATGTTTAATACCTGAAATCCACTCGGACAACTACACTCATCCTTCTGACCAGTGAGTCTGCAGCATTCAGCTGGATCTACGCGAAGCACCATGGCTGGCACTGCTGGAGTGACGTCTAGGGTTGAGGTGTAGTCTGTGATGAGCAGGTTCCAGCGGTAGTTGCGACGGACTAGCTTCTCTTTTACGGCCTGTGTTGAAGATGTGTGTGTATGTGTTAAGTTGTGTAGAATTAGGCGCTGTCTCCACGAGCAAGAGAATCACCACGATTCTCTTGCTCGTGGAGACAGAAGTGATCCAGAGATCCATAGCGCGAAACTATAGTTCCACATCCCTGTTATGTATTAAAACTAAGTGCTTTTTAGGGTTCCGTACGCAAAGGGTGAAAACGGGACCCTAATACTGAGACTTGGCTGTCCGTCTGTCTGTCTGTCTGTCACCAGGCTGTATCTCACAAACCGTTATAACTAGAGCGTTGAAATTTTCACAAACGATGTATTACCGTTGCCGCTATAACAACTAAAAACAATACTAAAAACAGAATAATAATTATAATTAAGGGAGACTCCCATACAACAAACATGATTTTTTGCTTGCTCGATATTAATAATGGCTGTTGGTACGGAAGCCTACATGCGCGCGTCCAACTTGACTGATTTTTCTTTTGTGCTTGTTCTGTTTAATTTATGCTTGTGTAGGTATATCGAACAAATAAATGTCTATGTATAGTTAGAAGAAGAGGAAGACCAAGACGTACTTACTTCGCTCCAGTGAAGGAAAAAGTTAACGTCGTGTCTTATCAGGAAGTCAAATTGTTGGCAGAAGAGAGACAAAGATGGCGATTACTCCACCGACAAGAGCCTGGCTCTTAAATATATTATGATGATGTCTAGCTACTCACCCGCGTATAAGTATCAGCAATGAAAGAAGCATCTCCCAGCAGAGTGTAAAAGCTAGGATCCGGTCGCATTGTGTTGAGAGCCCGAGCGGAGTCTCTAGTTAGCCCAGCGTGCACCCAAACGCGAATGTTTGACTCGCCGAGTAGTTCGTATAGGGTTCTGTCGACATCTGAAATGTATAAACCTTTTTACATGTCAGTCAACTACATAATGCAGAACTTCATCATCATCAGCTGTTTTAAAGTTCCCACTACAAGAGCACGAGCCTACTCTCATATGAGAGTGATTAGGCCGTAATGCACCATGCTGGCCTAATGCAAATGTAACATACCCTTTCGAATTTCTTCTCTAGTGTATGTTGGTTACCTCACGATGTTTTCCTAATTGATTATTATGACTGATAATTTCTGGTGATGTCTGATGATTTCTGATGATTTCTGATGAGTTCTGATGATTTCTGATAACTTATGATGAATTCTAATATTTGATGATCTGACGATCGATGATCACCAACACCAACCTGCTTCAGTCTCAGCGATGATGGCCGCGTCAGTAGCATTCCTAGTATCCAAGTAGTCGTCAATAGCTCTGATCATCTGTTGGGAACCTAACTGCGTTCGTACTAACGGCACGCCGGTGAGTGTTGCCAAGTCTTCGGCTTGCTGCCAGGGTGACCAGGATAGGTCTATTATGAGGGAGACGCCTTGGGAGATCGCTGAGCAAACTGGGGGGGAAAGAAGATGATTATATTTTGTTGTGTTACTGCTTTTTACCCGACTACGGCGAAGCCAAAAGGAAGAGTAATGTTTTTGAGTACCTAGGTAAATTGTTGTGATATTTGTTTTTTTAGAAGTGTGTTCGAATCATAGCAAGAAAGAAGTGGTCTCTGCCTACATGTCTCTTTCCCTTTTTTTAACAATGTTATGTTTTCATGTTTTGTGACATTGTAGTCTTACAATGTACCCAGGTCGGTATGTTTTGTTACATTGTAAAACCAAGTTCGAAGCGGTTATAATTTTTTCAAGTAGGTAACTACTTATTAGTTAAATATATATTGTAGAAAAAAATAACATTTAAGTATCCACATTAGATTCCACACACACACAAACATGTCAAATTTAACACCCCTCTTTTTTCTTCTGAAATTAAAAACAAACTTACGTTTCATATAACTATCGTCCTCCTGCTCTCTATCCAGTAATATGATAACATCTCTCACTCGCACATCTGGATGGATTTCTTCCGATAATTTCAACGCCCGGGATATTTCGCCCGCCAGTTCAGGCTCGTGGGTTTCTGTTATGAATACTGAAATAAAAAATATATAAGTAGGTACTTTCTAAAAGGAAAAAAATAAGTAGGTTACTTCATCATGGCAGCTTAAGCACGTCCACTGCTGGGCAAAAGCCTCCCCTAAGGATCTCCGCAACGACCGGTCTTGCGTTGCTCACATCCAATGGCTTCCCGCGACTTTAGCCAAGTCGTCAGTCCACCTTGTTGGAGGCCTTCCCACACTACTGGTACTTGTTGTTATCAGCCCATATATGTCCCCACCGAGGGGCACGAGCCTACTCTCATACAGAGAGTGATTAGGCCGTAATCCACCACGCTGGCCAAGTGCGGCCACCTTTCACACTTAATAAAAAATAATTCGAGAAATACATAAACACCCTGTATTCGCGCAGGTTCCTGCTTAAGTAACCGACATCCCCTATTTGTATTGATGAAATGAATATATATTTTGTTATTTTAAATTTTATTGTGCTTGTTAAATGTTGTAAGCTACGTTAAGTGAGTAACCCGTCGGAAATATCTGTGCACCTGGCTTCTGAAGTCATGCAACTCGTACGTACTTACTCGTCATGTCACGTAGTAACTATTCAGTAATCTGTGACGGTACAGGGGCCCAGGTCTGCTAGTTGTGTGTCGTGTGTGGCCCAGTTGTGTGTCGGCATAGTATCAATGGCATTTTTTGACACATTTGGTCGCAATCAGTGTAAGCCATTGTTTAGCAGAATACCAAATGTGTCAAAGAATGCCATTGACACTCTGCTGACACACAACTGCGGCTATTTTAAATTACTTAGCAGACTTGGGCCCCTGGACGATGTTGATACCTAGGTAGGCGAAAACGAAGGAAGCTCGGGGAAAGAGTATTCCAGCGAAGTGCGCAGGTATTTTCAACGGGTTGTAGGTAGGTAGGTACTTACCAAATCTCAAACTCAGTTCCGAAAGAACGCATCCCAAATTAATCAGAAAAATCAACAAAAATAAATAATTGAACTCCATATTTAATATTTGTTTCTGCAACCGCCACAATTATTACAAGTTTTCAATTTATTCATCAAAATAGCCGAAATATATTCCTGTAGTAAATACGGAATAAATAAAGTTAAGAAAACGTAAAATAAAATTCGTAATTTATCGAACATTAGGCCGGAAACATTGTTTCCTTATTTTTTAAATTAAAAAGTTTTAACTTTTTTAAACGCGCGCGTTTTATGTCAGCGGAAAATTCAAAATGGTGTCTCTTTGTGCCATAGAAGTGAATTTGGATAGAATGGAATGGATATTAAAAGCCTACAAGAATTACTAACGAAAAACCAGGAAAATCTGTGAAACTTTTTTATATTTAGATAGCTTTTGGCAGATTGACACGACAAAAGCGGTGTGTTTGGATCACGGCAAGTTGAAGGAAGTGGCAGGCCTCCGTCACTCTATGTACTTGCGCGCTATAAATACCTACCGCTCAGCGGGCCGCTTGCGGACCAAGCGAAGCGCGGTTGTCAAAGCGAAGCGCTCGCACGTTGTTCAAACTTTGATAGTTCCATTCGTTTTTTTATTTGTTTTTAATGTTTTATAATTTTTAATAATTGAGTTTTTTTAATAAGAAAAATAATAATAACCAAGAATTTAGAAAGATAAGAAAACATTAAAAATTTAAAATAAAAACATGTTAAACATAAATATATTAAAAACGATAGAATTTTAAACTGCCCCATATAAGTCGGAACATATTCATAGTTCTCAAAAACATAGTCACAAAACGTTTTGTTAATTTAATTTTATCGAAGAGGCAGCCCCGCGATTTTTACGGGATCGCGCGGTGCAGAGCAATCACAACTATACGCTTGAGTATTTAGGCATATTTTAGCATGCAGTGGTATATGACATGACAGTTGGGCTATTGCGCACTGTTAAAGCAGTAGGTATTGGACATTTTCTTCTGAGTGAAGTATCTGTTACGTAGTAACTATTAGGTAATCTGTGGAAGTGGTCTCTGCCCACCCCAACCAATGAGGAAGATGCGTGACAGATAGGCCGATAGGTACCTTTAAAAGATAAGGTGCTCTAAACCGATGTACATGTATAAGGTGATTAATGAACGTGGAAGAAGAGATTGATGAAAAAAGAAGTGTGTTTGGATCGTAGCAAGTAGAGAAGTGATATCTGCCTGCCTACCTCGATGGCAGAGAGGTGTGACAGATAGGCATGTGCTTATATTGAGTTGTGATTTACAAATTCCAAAAAAACAATACATGTTCTTTCTTTTATTTTTACTTTTTTATTTACTTTTCTTTTATTTTTACTTTTAAAAACATTCACTTCTATCCTCATGAGACTCTATGGTTATAATCTGATTGACATAAAATTATAGGTTACAATAGCGTTTTGAATAATTAAGTGAGAAAAGGGTAAACAGAATTCAAGACAAGTTACGTAAATTCATAAAGAGGTAAATATTAAATAGGTTTGACTGTCGCGCGGTAAAGTGTTATAATTTTGTTACCTATTTATTTCTCTGATATTTGTAACCTTTCAGAAGAATCTATTTCTGATGATCT
Organism: Anarsia innoxiella; assembly: GCA_947563765.1. NCBI lineage: Eukaryota > Metazoa > Arthropoda > Insecta > Lepidoptera > Gelechiidae > Anarsia > Anarsia innoxiella. The sequence continues at coordinate 1,800,687 of OX387418.1, read as the reverse complement.
CTGACTTTTCTGATGATTCTATCTCATTCTAAGGCATTAACTTTTTTGTTTTTAATAGGAACATTTGCATTGTTGATTTGGGTCTGCTGTTAAAACAATGTACCTACGTTTGTGCTTTAAATTGAATAAAGATTGAATTAAATGTTTTTTTTACATATTTTTGATTTCTCTGAAAAATATATTTCTGATTTTTCTGATGAATCTATTTGACCGATGATAATAGGTACCTACCTATAATATAAAAAAATACGTATAATAAAGAAATGAAACGAGCTAACAATGAAAACAATCATGAAGTTACGCTAAAAATCACCCCGTGCCCATGCCTTTGACACTCTAGTCTTGTCATACAATCGAGCCCTATGACACTGGCGAGTCACATTTGTTTTGTTCGTGGATTCTCGATTTTCGAGCTTGTCCCACACGACAGTCTTTAATATAATATTCAATAAGCTAGGGGCGTATTGTGACCGTTTTGTTTAACTTGAATTGATTTAGTAAGACGTGTGGGAACCGCCTTATGTCGGAGACATGCAACCGTTAAGGTACGTGGACACTGGGGCGGTGTGTTTTGAATAGTGTTCTAAGGTTTAGGTACATTCTACAGGGGACCGTAGTCGCCTCAGTTGTGTGTCGGCAGTGTCAATGGCATTTTTTACACATTTGGTATTCTACTAAACAATGGCTTACACAGATTGCGACCAAATGTGTCAAAAAATGACATTGACACTCTGCTGACACACAACTGAGATTATGTAAATGAGCAGACTTGGGCCCTAGGTAATAAGACTCATGACAACACACTACTTTTACTATGGAACTTGTATAAAAATCTCAACAACAAAAATAGAAAAATAAAATAATATAACTAGAACAGGGTTTTGAAAAATGAAACTACCAATTTTAATATATAATAACTATTTATGTAGTAAGTATATAAACATTACATCGATAAGAAAAAAAATAATTCATTTACCTAACTCACGAAAATTAAGAAAAATAATAATATACCTTAAAAACAACATACAACCTCACACTACATGTTTTTTTTTTAATATTAATGTTTTTTTTTCACTTAAAAACCAATTTTTTATCATTTAAAAAAGTTTTGCAGGTTTTCTTGCATTGTTGGATTCTATTTTTTTTAGTTTTACACTATTTTCTTAGAGCTAACTTTTAAATTATTTAACGTTGCTTTATTTTACAATGCTTGGGTCCGTTTAGTGTAAATTTTGCTAAAAAATTTGATATATTTTTTCCGCCATTTTCGACACGAATCCTCAAAACGCTACACGACAGTTACACATCGAAAAATTGATTTTATTTACATATTTTTTTTTCGTTTTTCTTTTAAATACAAAACTGGAAACGGAATCTTTCCAATTCAGTCGAGATTCAAAAATCGGGTCCGTTTTTTAAAAGACATTCTTTTTTCAATCACTAAATGAACCCAATCATGCACGGCTGAGCTGCATTGTGCGAGGTTTATTTAAAAAAAAAAAAAAAAACTATTTTTGTTACTAAAAATACATAAAACAAGATTTAAAAAAAAATCGGACTTTTTTTTTCGGTGTAAATAATATTGATATTAAATACTGGCATAATACCTAGTTATATCTATTAAGTTTTGGACATTTCCGTCAAAAAGATGATAAATAGACCTGATAATAATTATTTTATATTGATACAAAACCCGCACAATGTGGCTTGAACCAACAAAGTAGTTTTTAACAACCTTATTCGTTTTTTTTTCATGAATATTCACTAGCTAACTGGGTTTTACATATAAATCCAATTTATTTTTTTCTTAAATGTATTTTTTAATTAAAAATCCATTTCCAATGTTTGTCCCGTTTGAGGGTTTAGTATAAATAAAATAAATTATTATTATTTTTTATTTTTATGACTTTCGTATCCGTAATAAATAATGCAATTTTATATTAATTTAAAAAAGATTGTTAAAAACTCCCTTTGTTAAAACCTATGGACATATTTTGTCCAACTTAAACCTAAATGCCAGAATCTCGCTAAAATTAATCCTATGATTTATTTATACAATTTTTCCATACACCCCGAGAAAATAATAAAAATTCTATTCTAAAATAATGAACGGAACATTAAGCCATTTACGGTTAGTCATTATTTGTAAAAAAAAATAGCTCAAAAATGTATGTTTTTGGTTTTAGATATTTTTAAAAAAATCGGTTGTCTGTAAAGTCGCTTTACAGACGATAGTTGAACGTGACAACGTCATTAATGCTGCCGAACGCGGCCGATTGTGCCTCTTTGTCGCCCGATCCGCGCCCTCGCTTGCACTTCAAGCCTTAAATGGAACGCCTCAGAGCGAGGTAACGCCGCATGAGTCATGTTTTTTCGTGCGTGCAGCCGGCTCCATCGAATTATAAGACGTTGTCACGTCAAAATTAAGTGGGTATAATTAGCCTTTTTCGTCCCACTGCTGGGCAAAAGCCTCTCCCAGGCCTCTCCAAAGACTCCTGTTACTGGCTGCTTCCCACCAATCTTCTCTGAATGAGCGTAGGACGAAAAAGGCTAATTAAAAAAAAAAGATGACGTCATTGTCCCGTTCCGCAAGCGAGAGCGCGGCACGAACGAGAGAGAGGCATGATCAGCTTAGTTCGGTTCCGTGTTTGACGTTGTCAGGACTACCGTCCGTAAACCGACTTTACAGACAACCAATTTTTTAATGAGTTTTTTTTATAAGTGATGTCTCCTAACAATTATTATTATTAAAATAAAAATTAACGGAAGCCCGTTCAAAATCCTACATTTTTGAGCCGAAAATAATATAAATAAGTACAACTTGATTTTTCAAGTCATTTGTCAAATAAATAAAATTATTTCCAACTTTTTTAGTCGGTGTTGCCATAAAAAACGCGTGTACAGTCGTAGGCACATCAAGCTTTACACAGGAGCGTCTTATTTCATTGCTATATAAAGGCGATATTAGAACTGTAAAGCTTGGTCTGCTCTCGAATGTACTTTAATTTCATGTCGTTATTTTTTGTCAAAGAAGCCTTCCTCTTTTTTGGACAGACAGACTTGACCACAAAAAAATACATGTTTTTGACAGAACACCTTTAAAAAATAAATAATTATAATTTTTCGAATATAGAATGTCACTGTATAATGAATGATGTCATATTATGATTTCCATTGATTTTTAAATTATATTACAATGTAATTATTTACAAAATATTAAGTCAAGATTATGTCCGACTCACATTTCGTCAATTTCATTATTTTTTTAAATAATATAAGTGTAAGTACCCCTTTCACTATCTACAGAATAAATTTAACTGACAGATAAACCTATGTCTATTTCATAGAACATGACGTTTTAGATAGAAACAGATAAAAAATATCTGTCAGATACATTTTATCTGTAGATATGAAACAGCCCCTGAAACTAGTATTCTGAATTTTCCGATAAAATTGCATATTTTTATCAAAGGGTTCAAGATGTGTTGAACTATTTTTTTTTTAAACAAAATTTGTATTATGTGCTGGCAGTGTGTTTGACGAAATGTAAGCCAATTTTTTTTTATAATTTTATTTCTTGAAAATCAAGTCATACTAACCTCCAATCATCGACAGTTTTTCAAAATACAAAAATGTATGAAAAACTTTTATTTTTTCTGTCGCGTCGCTTAAGCGATTTAAAAAAAACAGCTGCTGCATGTAAAAAAACTAATATCCATAATTTAACATGAATAAATGCTTATTTCAATTAGCAAAAAAATACATTTTTTGTGTTTTTTTTTCATTTCGAAATAAATTACAGCGCTAATTGAATATTTTAATTTTTGATTTTGATTGGAAAAAAATGGCGGCTTTTAAAAAATTACTTGCAGTTTGGTTTTTTAAAAAGCAAGGGTTCTTCGTAAAAAAAGTACCTACTTCGCTGTAATTTTTTTCCAACCAAAATATTTTTTTTGTCATACCGAAACCTTGCGAAATATTAAACGATTTTCAGATTGAGGCAAGCGTCATTTAACTGAAAAAAATCTATTTAAAATACAAACATGACATCATTGTATTTATTTTTTTTTATTTAATAAATATGCGGCCATTACTTCGTGCCTTTTCAGCTACTACTGATAAAATTTTCCTGACAGACAAACCTATGTCTATTTCATAAATCATGACGTTTTAGACAGAGACAGGTATAAAATATCTGTCAGATAAATTTTATCTGTGAATCGTGAAACAGGCCGGTAATCTTATTTAAAAAATATATAAGAACTAATTTTAAGCTATTTTTGACGACAAATATAATAAAAAAAATTATTTATTGTTATTTTTTTACTTATTACAAAACGACGCATACCTCAAACCTGAAAATGAGACTTAAAAATTAAAAATACAAATCTAGGAACATTTAGAGCTTAAAACTTAAAATAATTTATTTAAAAAAATCTTGGAAGATGTTTTCTTTTCTTTAAAAATGAATTTATATTTTTTAATTCTAAGAGACAAAACGCGGTAGTGCGTTCTTTAATATCGATAAACTTATAGTATGGAACTATTTTAGTATTTTTTTTATGACATAAAATATGATATTTGTGCGAAGAAAGTGTTAAAAAAAATCATTGGAAAAAATTCACGCCAATTGTGAACCTCCTCCTTCTTTTTTTGTTTTTATTTTTAAGTCGGTTAAACAGAGGTTTCGGCAAAACGCGTCTGTAAAAAAAACTACCTATCGCAAAAAAATCTTATGTTTTTAAAAAACTATTTTATTTCTTTCGTTTGTTTTATTTTAAAAAAGATTTTTAGTCCCATACTATATTTTTACCGATTTTCTAAACACTCAAGTGTCATAAAACAATACCGAAGTGTATCTCAATACATATACATATATTTATTCGAAATAAAATTATTTATACACTATGTAAGAGATAATTAACGACTTTTACTATGGCCACTTTCATCGAAAACAAAAAAAAAAACATGTCCCATATACACATATTATAAAATGTTTTAAAATTCCTTCAAGGAAACTCGTAGAAAAACTTTTTCTTCATTTCCGACTAAAGCGTCTATAGTAAAAGTCGTTTTTTATCCCAAGCAGTTTGTATACCAACTAAATATCATAGACAATACATAAAAAATATCACTAAGACAATAAATTCTTCACTAAAACCTCTACGAAGTACAATTACAGCGAGTTTTTAAAAACCGTCCGACATTTAGTGTTTTTTAGAGGACCATTCGCAAAAACCGCTCAAAAAAAACTATAGTGTGACTAATTAAAAAATAATAAATAACGTGCAATGTGAAAGCTGAAGGACGCTATTTAATTTAAAAAAAAAATGATAATTCTCTTCTTTTTTTTCTCAGATCGTTGGAACGCACTCCACCAACTCGCCGATACGCTTTTGAGATCATAAACAATACGTTATTTAAAAAAAAAACGAGTTTATTTCAATTCCAATTAAGTCTACAATTGTATTTTGTAAAATTGTATATTTTTTGTACTGAATTAAAAACGGTATCAAACATAAATACTCACCGATTTCGACAAAAGGTATCAACTATTTCTGATACCGACTTTTAAAAACGGTACCAAACAAAATTTGACCGATCGGTATTATTTTCGACACGCATAGACCGGTATCAGAAACAAAACAATACCGGTATCAAAAACAATCTAAATTTAAAAATATAAAATGTGAAATTCGCCCGAAATTCTGACGAGTTGGTGGCACAACGGCAATAGGGATGACGACTACATTAAAAAAAAAACGTCATTATGTTTAGTCCATCTGTTAGACTGTTCAAAAATATTGGTCACATATTTTCTGCTTGATCAAACACAAAGATACAGAGCATCAAAGTTACGAGGCTTTTGACGTCACTTTTAAGTAAAAAATTGTACTGAAGCGCGACGTCACGAGGAACTTTAACCCAGTGCATCTTTGTAATTTTTAGTACCTTTTCCACCATTTACTGATAATTAACTGACAGATAAACCTAATTTTTTTTGAAAAATCTAAGCGATGGACTAAATACATTAGTCGTCTAGCTTATTCATTGCATGAAGTAGTCTGGATGGTCAGGGTCCTTCTCGAACCTCTTCGCTTCCTCCTGCATGCTTTCCTTGATCTTCAATATCGCAGCCGATTCCGTTTGGTCGTTCTGATCACCTCCTGGACCGCCAAAACCTGGGAATAGGCCTTGTATGTAGTTGGCACTACATTTTTTAAGCTACGCGTCTACTTGATAGGAAACGGAGCGTAAGGATTCTCCTGATTATGCTTTATATTGATTTTTATGGTACAGAAATGTCGATGTAGTGCACGTACCATAGAAATCAATAAGATTTTAACGAAATTTTGTGTATCGAAGTGACCTTTTATACTCAAGATTGTAAAATATGTTTTTGTATCGATAGATCCAAAAAGGTGGCGAACAGAATTGACGAAAGAGTAGGCGCGAACGCGTTAATTTGTATGCAAACGTTATTTTGAAACTTCCCCTATTGTCGTTTGGGCTTTTACAATGACCACTTCTATACAGGGTGACTTTAAATTAGTGAACGATAGAAAAGGATATTCATGTACTCGTGATAACAAACACCTTTTATTATGGGACCCAGTTCGATATCATAAAAAAGCAATTGGTCTCCCGTACTAGCAGCTGATGCATTTTGTATGGGGAGTTCAAATTTTTTTTAACGATTTCGACCTTGGTCCCATAGTAAAAGTTGTTTGTTATCACGAGTACATGCATACGCTTTTCTATCGTTAACTAATTTAAAGTCACCTTGTATTTATGAGCCAGTTGCAAGAAAGATCAATTAAGCTAACGCTCCATTAATCCGGATTTATACGAAACTAGTTACATTAACAAGTGAAACTGTTGATGATTACACCTATAGCTGTCACTGTCATAGTTAAAAATAAGAATAAGACGGCGCGATGTTTAAATTATTAACGTAATGGCACTTTCAAGCAACTGGTGGTGTGTTACTCGTTGGCTACTTAAATATATTAAAAACTGAGGTATATTATTAAACTATTAATATGAAATGAGATTTTTATTAATATTGAAAGACAAATAGCCAACGAATAACATTAAAAAAAAAAGGAATTCCGTTATTACTTATACTTAAAAACTAACTCTAACTTAACTTCTTTTTTTTCTGTCTCTATGTACTATCATCTTACAATAAACTGTTAAATAAATAAATAAATTTGCTAAATAAGTAAAATATGTGGAAATTAATAGTGTAGTTCTTCTATAAATGTGCATTTGTTAAGTGTAGTGTGTAAGTTGTAATAAAATTCTAATTTATCTAAGTATTTCTTCAATACATTTTAATGCTAGTAAATATTTCTTTTAAAGAAAAATTATATGAGCAAGTAACAGTAAATTAATAAAAAAAAAAGAATTTTGTTGTGTCAGCTTGTGGACGTCCACTGCTGGACAAAAGTCTGTTCCGAGGATTTCCTTAACGACCGGTCTCACAAATTAATACAATTGAAAACAGCTGTCTTCGTCTTTCCAATAAAAAAATATTGATTTTGAAATTATTTTTTTTATATAATTACTGGCACCCCACACTGAACAAGACCTGCTTCTTTATTTTATATTTCAGAAAATAAACTTCAAACAAACCAAAAGGCCCAAACAAAAATAAAAAACGAAAAATAAATAATTAACACGATTTATTTTCAGTATTAACGTTTCACATTTTGGTACCGCGATTGGTACCCGTTCTGGTACCGTTTTTGTGGTCCTATAAAAATCGAAACTCACTCAAGTTGTAATCGCCCATGCCGGATCCCGAGTCTTCGCGCGGCGTGCCGGGACCGCCGCCGCCCACGCCACCCGGCGATGATTTCATGCCGTCGACACCTCCGAGACCTATGACAAAATTTACATTAACACACTTATTACAAAACATGTTTTAAATAAAATTCTGGGACTTATGTCATTTTTGATGTTTTTTCTAAATCCGAAACGTCATTTATCTGAGTTAGTTCTAGGAATATAAATAAAATTCATTTTAAAATAAGGGGTTATGAGTTTTGATACCGGCGAATACAGTATTAAATTTAAAATACCAGTATCAAACTCTGTTCAAATTGTTATTCAGAATATTGATTGATACCGATGACCACGGTATCAAATTATGTTAAATATTTTAAATTGAAGATATTGACATCTAAAATTCTTCACACTCATTGTATAATATTCTGCATGCATTTGTAATTAGAAATATAATTAAGTAAAACACGCCGGTATCGGAGAAAGTCATGTCGTATTAAGAAGTCAAATTGTTGGCGGAAGAGAGGCAAAGATAGCTCTTACTCCACCGATTTAAGAGCCTGGCTCGTAAATTTATGAATGAACTAAAGGCTGCCCGCGACTTCGTACGCATTTAACGTCATATCTTTGAAAAAAAAAACCACGAAATATCTGCAAATAATTTAGCCTATGTGTTATTCTGACGTCCAAACTAAGTTATTTGTGAAATTTGATTAAAATCTGCTCAGTGGTTTTTACGTAAAGCAGTAACAACATCCAGCCATCGGCACAAACATTGACATTTATAATATTATTAGGATGAATACCGGTACCGCATAATTGTTGAGAAAAAAAAGTGCGGCCAAAGATCATACATGCAAAATATTTAGGTAACCAATACCTACGCATATACCACCACGAGATTTCCAACTTTATATACCGCTCCCTTTTCATTAAAGTTTTATTGTGAGTGGAGAGTTTTTCATGTTTGTTTTTGTATTATTAGCAATATACATACGCCCGAATTGACAAACCTTTTTTTGAAGTCGGTTAGAAAGAGCAACCCAACAATGTTTCTTTTCTGGGGGAAACAGCTACCTTGACAATCTAGCGTTATCTTTAAAACAAATAACATCGACATATTTTAAGTGCTTAGTAGTATTTTTTTGCGTGAAAGAGTAAAGAAACATCCTCACATGACACATGCATCCATATATCGATCTTTATAACATTTAGGTAGTATTTTTCTACTAATCATTAACCAGTTTACGCCTGTTTCATTTCAATTTCACAACTGCTAGCTTAGCATGGCACTCCGTGACAAGACGTTGTCATGCGTTTGTCACGCTTACGTCTCTGTCTATAGTTTAAAATGTGATACGGACAGCATACGTGAGATAATTGTCGCGGCACGCCGTGCTAAGCTCCCTGAATTAGTTTTGCCAGATGTTGTATATCTTCTAAAATGACATGACATGACACGATTTGACTTGTGACACAAGTAAGAAATCATCATTCGAAGTTTACTACAAAATTTCGTCATAATTACTTGAAAAAAACAACTGACACCGATCGAAGCACAGTACCCGACAGAAGAAAAATTACATTGTGCGATATTTCTATTTCTGTTGACAACATTCCACACCTGTTCATAAGAAAGAGACAGCAAAAACACCCGATGATGAGTAAAAATAACTGCCGCGTATTGTAATCTGTATTGTCTATGGAATAAACAAACAAATGAAAAAACTATTTATGTATTTTGGAAAACCAATTTCGACGACCAAAAAGCAGGTATATAAAATAAGAAATCTCGCATTGACTAAAAAAAATGTAAAAGGCGCATGCTATGAAATTAACTAAATCGATAATCAATTTTAAAAGTGGCAACATTATTTAAAAAAAGTATTTTCATTCGGTTCGCTTTAATATTAAATACAATTATATAAAAAAAACAGTTAACTGAGTATTTATTTTAATTTTCATTATTCAAATAAGTAGGTTACTAATTAATAAGCTCAAAAAAAGAAATTAAAATAATTAGTCAGAAAAATAAAATTTTAATAACAAAAATTCTTATTTTAAAATAGAACTAAAGTTGTAATTTTTGTAATTCGGTTCATTCTTATAAGAGCTTATACGCCTTTTTTTGTTGGATCTTTTTGTAACAGGTTAGTGATACCCTCTTGAGATCTTTGTCTTCTGTCTATGATCTATGATCTTTGTCTATGACATCCACATACATGTCATAAACAAATAACTTCCAAAATTACTCTTGGGAATACGTAACGACAGTAAGAGACGCTCAAAATATTCTGTCATTTTTTTTTCTATTTTACTCGTTAAAAAACTATTTTTTAATATTTTCACTAAATTTTAATAATGAAGTTAAGGTACCGCGATAATAAGCGAAAAAGTGTGCAGTTTGTATGTGTGTGTGTTTGTTTGATTGATACCGCTTGACACGCTACCGCAAAAAAATTGATACCGCGTTCGATACCGAAAATCTCAAGAGGGCGCACTAAAGCCGGTACCTTCGGCGGGGGGCGGCTGAGGCAAGCTGTGCGGCTGCGCGCCGTGATCACCCGCGAGCGGGAACTCGGCTCCGAGCGCGCCGCCCACCGGCTTCATCAAGGTGTACATGTTGTCCCCGCCTTTAGACAAACGGTACATTCACTATTCTTAATTTAAAATTCTGATACCGGTTTTCTTTTCTGATACCGGTATTTTTATTTAAATCGTATGTTTGATAAAGCTTGATATTTCTGATACCATTTTTGGTACCGCAATGTATATTTAACAGTTGTTAACTTTGAACTAAAAGATGTATAAATACTAATGCGGTAACGCTATATTTAGATTTTTGATACCGTTTTTGGTACCGTATAGTTTACAAAGTCGTTAACTTTGAACTACCTACTAGATGTATAAATTAAATAGGTATGTATTCGGTACCGCTATATTTTGATACCGTTTTCTGGTACCATTACGCTAAACATTTATGTACAATGTTTATTAAACTGCCGATTTTCTGTAGCCAAACGCTTTCTTTACATTTTCTAACAGCGCCATTTATTGACAATTATTTTTTAATTTGGCCTGTCAGAAAATCCCTCAAGTAAAGAATATAGGTACGTCCTTAATTTATCACTAAATATAAGAATTTATACATTAAAAAAAAACATAAAATTAACATAAAAGTAAACATGGAAAGCGAACAGAAAGAATAATAGTCACCCAAAGCGGTAAAAGTTTAAGGAATTAAGTATTGAAGTGAAAATGACTATGTAAGAAAGTATTTTTTATTTTTTATCATACTATCTTGCTAGTCCTAATATTATAAATGTCAATGTTTGTGCCGATGGAACGTACGGATGGCTGCCCGCGAATTCGCACGCGGTCATCGTGACATTTCGGAAATTGACACAATATCTTAAATAATATACCTACCTCATGTGTCATACTGACATTTAAGCTACAATATTGTTAAGTTTCATTGAAATCTGTTCAGTATTATTTGCGTGAAAGAGTAACAAACATGCTAACATTCATCCATCGGCACAAACATTGACAAGTATAATATTAGTAGGGTGTAGTCAGTTTCACTTCATAGCTGAACGTATGACATAAGCTGAGATTGAAGCAAGCGAAACGAAATGATTAATTGAATAAAAAGGACATCAATTGGGTAAACATTTTACAAGTTGGTGATGCTTCCTTGAAAAAAAAAACTTTTTAATTTAATAAAAAATAAATACATAGGCATAGAGATTAGAGGCATCTATGCCTCAAACGCAAAATCATTGACATGTGTATTCTGCCCGTCTTGACCTATGGTGCTCAGACTTGGTCCCTGACAGAAGTCCAGAAGTCCAAACTCAAGGTTTGCCAACGAGCTATGGAGCGCAGCATATTAGGTGTTAAAAGATCCGATCGGATCCGAAACACCACGCGTGAAGACGTGAAGACCGCGAAACTAAAATGGAACTGGGCTGGACATGTTTGCCGTATGCACCCGGATCGATGGGCCAAGATTTCTACCAACTGGTTGCCGCTTGACGGCCACAGAGGTAGAGGTCGGCCTAAGAGGAGATGGCGCGACGATCTGGATACATACTTGGCAAACTGGCCAGTGGCGGCCGGAGATAGGGAGGCATGGAAGAATGCGGGGGAGGCCTTTGCCCAGCAGTGGGACACAATAGGCTACTAAAAAAAAATACATGGACACGACCCTACTCTCATACATACATACACACAAACATACATATCTGTCACGTTTCTCTCCCACTGTGGTAGACAGAGACCACTTCCCTCCACTTGCTACGATCCAAACACACCTCTTTCGCATCATCTACAGTCAGCAGTCACGTCATACATGCAAGTCGAACCTACTCATGAGAGTCTTAGATCGTAGTCCGCCACGCTGGCGCTGCCCCAATGTAGATTGGTAAATTTCACATACACATATTTGCATACCTACTGACTGATACTTACTAAAGAAAACTTCAAAATATATTTTTTTAAGGAAACACCAACAAAAAAAAGAAAAGCCACAGTCAAAGAGTTTAGTGTCATATTAATTAACCTGAAAATTGCTAATTAATTGTTAAATTATTTTTTTTCTAAATCCGCCATCTTGTCGAGATTAGTTTTCCAAAATGTTAAACAAAATGTCGAGACGATAAGTTTTATATAAGGTGACTTTAAATTAGTGAACGATAGAAAAGGATATGCATGTACTCGTGATAACAAACAACTTTTACTATGGGGCCAAGTTCGAAATCATAAAAAAAATTGGTCCCCCGTAGTATCAGCTGGTGCATTTTGTATGAGGAGTTCAACAATTTTTGAATGATTTCGACCTTGGTTCCATAGTAAAAGTTGTTTGTTATCACGAGTTCATGCATGTCCTTTTCTATCGTTCACTAATTAAAAGTCACCCTATATAAAGGAAAGCATTTTTATTTACAATAAACAAAGTTGATATATTGATACCGATTTTTTTTTACATCAATATTTTCTGATACCGTTTTTTGATACCGATGCTAATAGTTGCAATTGCAAATCACATAATATTACTTATGTCAAAAAATTGTCATTCATGTAAGTTCAATTTCACTACATTGCATCTAAAGCGATTTATTAACTTTTTTCTTAACCGAAAATAGGAATGACTAAAAAAATTTTTAGTCCATCACATAGATTATTTTAAAATATTCGACACGTATTTTTTTAAAACTAAAAATTACAACTGGGTTAAAGTTGCTTTTGACGTCACGCCTAGGTACTCCGTAACTTTGATGCTCTGTATCTTTGTATTTATTTATGTATTTGATCAGGTAAAAAATGTGTTTCAAATATTTTTTACTAGCCTAAAAGATATTAGTATTATTTTATTTTATTTTATTTGGAAAACTTACAGCCTATATAACAATGGAAACAAAAAATATGATAAAGACGAAGCCAATTACAAGTTTTCACCAATATGTAGTAACAAATTGAGTAAGGTATTGTTGCACAATGCAGTTTCCAAAAAGAGAGATCATATAAATAGTCTAATAAACACAAATTTAAATTTAATTAAACCATAATAATATTCATGCAAGGGTGAGCCATGTTCACGCGTTGCTAAAGAATTGTTAAGTTAGAGAAGCTTTGATTGAGTGTGCACTAGTGCAGAAGATATCAATATCGGAGGAAAGTTTCGAAAAAGCGCGACTAGCACGAATGAGAAACGAGTTCGCTCTGTATTTAGTTGACGCCGGCGGTACGTGAATTATGGATCGTTGTCTGAGTCTTAGGAGGTTTGTACGAAGTTTAAGGCCTGCAAGTAGCTCTGAGCAATCAATATTACAGGTTGCAATATTGGATAGGTAACATACATCCGAGATATCTCGCCGAGTTTCAAGCGGTACGAAGTGGTAGCGCTTGCATCTATTGAGGTATCCAGAGGTGCGCAGACCTGACTTGTAGTCTAGGTAGCGCAGAAATTTCTTCTGGACTCCTTCGATGCGCGACTTATAAGTTTCATATTGCGGATTCCATACAGGAGATGCATATTCCAGATGACTGCGAACGTAGGCACAATACAATATTTTCAATGTTTTGATATCACGAAAGTTCACAGAAGTCCTCATTATGCCAGTAAAGCCTATGGAGGGCTTTACTAGCTTTACTAACAATGTTATCCACATGGTTTTCGAATAATAGCTTGGCATCAAATACTACGCCAAGATCTCTAATCTCATTGACAATAGATAGAGTTTGATTGTTTATAACATAGTTAGTATTCAAGTTATTACGTTTCCGCGAAAAGGACATGCAGAAGCATTTAGAAATGTTAAGATCCAATTTGTTAATCGAACAGTAGTCGTAGAATCTATCAAGATCTGACTGTAGATTCTGGGCGTCATGAATATTATTGATAGATTTGAGTATTTTCATATCATCAGCATACAGTAAAATCTTAGAGAACTTGAAACATGTGTCCAGATCCTGGATAAATAATATAAACAGCAAGGGCCCGAGCAGAGAACCTTGAGGAACACCGGAAGGTACACATGACCATGACGATGAGTAGCCTTGCAGAACAACTGCCTGAGATCGATTTTCTATGTAAGACGAGAACCATCGAAATAAGTCTCCATGTATACCTACTTGCCCCAGCTTCAGCATTAATATGGTGTGGTCTATACGATCGAAGCATTTGCTATAGTCTGTATAAACCACATCAACCTGGCATCCAGATTCCATGGCGCGTGTTATAAAGTCATGAGTAAGTAGTATAGTAGTCATCATCCCTATTGAGTGATTTTTTTCTAATTGAATGAATACAAAAGCCAACTTTATGAGAAATTGTTGATATTTTAGGGTATTATCCAATATCTAGAATTGTAATTTATCAATCAAATAAGTATCTATTATAATTTAAAAAATGGAGTTCTTTTAGTTATTTTTTTTTTGTTCACTAATGTCATTTGTGATTGGAGATTTAAAAATCAGTTCTTTATATCTTTAAACAAACAGACACATTTAAAACACCGAAAAAAAAGCATCCATCATGACCCCAAAACCAAACCGCCACCTTTTTAAAAAAATAATTAACTTACCAGAATTAGATGAATCTTGCGGGCTGGGCATTATCGGTGTGGGGGGTCCGGGCGGCCCGTTTGAGCCGGGTGGGGCCCCGTAGGCCCCCGGGGACCCCCCGCTGTAGTTGAGGGGCGCCGCGCCGCCGCCCGCCCCCGCGCCGCCCGCCCACGCGCCTCGGGGTCCCATTCCCATTGGGGGCATTCCTGGGAAATTCATATCTATAAGTTTTTTCCTCACACATGCAACAAAAACATTACCCTCCAATTTAGGCGATTTTGGCGGAGTCGGGTAATAAGTCATATCTGCCCTGAAGTCTGAAAGTGTCACTTTTCTGGCATAATAGACCATTTTGTACTTTAAAATATAATCTTTTATGTATTAGGTTGGGGAAAAAGTTTCTTCGTATTTTATATGAAAATTCAAAAAGTTTTTTTTTATAGTTTATTTACATTTGACTAAAGTATGTAGGTGCCATTAATAAGTTCCATAACTTTTTGCCATCTTGTTGGTAGTGACATGATACCATTGCTGTAAAAATTTTGAGGCTTCTGATCGAAAAACTGCGACAAGTGGTTTTGGCAGTCCTCTCGTGATGTTAACCTGACACTGCCTAAGGAATTCTGCAGAGACCGAAACAGATGAAAATCTGAAGGTGCAAGGTCAGGACTATACGGCGGATGCATTAATACCTCCCAGCCAAACTCTCGTAATTTTTGCTGAGTGGCTAAAGATGTGTGAGGTCTAGCGTTGTCATGGTGAAAAACCACACCCCTTCTGTTGATCAATTCTGGCCGCTTTCTCTCAATTTTTTGCTTCAATCTCATCAATTGTTCGCAATACAGTTCTGAATCGATGGTCCTGCCTGGCGGTAACAGCTCATAATGAATGATGCCCTTCCAATCCCACCATACACACAGCATTACCTTGTTGCGAGTTAACCCGGGTTTTGCCACAGTCTGTGAAGCTTGACCGGCCGTTGACCACGATCTTTTTCGCACGTTCTTGTCGTATGTGATCCACTTTTCATCACCAGTTATCAGCTTTTTCAAAAATGGTTCGGTTTCATTACGTCGTAATAAAGAATCACAAATGAGTACACGGTTCATTAGGTTTCTTTCAGTGAGCTCATGAGGCACCCAAATATCGAGCTTTTTAGTGTACCCAGCTTTATTCAAATGAGTCAAAACCGTTTTGTGGTCAATTGCCAGTTCTTCAGCTACATCATCGTAACTACTAATATGCCGATCTTGCTCCACTTTTTCAAAAATGGCATCAATTTTGTCCGTAACAGGGCGACCAGAGCGAGATGCATCTTTGATATCAAAATTTCCGGCTTAAAAACGCTTAAACCAAACTTGCGCTACTCTCACAGATACTGCATTAGGTCCATAAACATCACAAATTTTTTTCGCGGCTTGAGTTGCATTTTTACATTTTTTATAGTAAAATTTTAAAATGTATTGAATTTCTTCTTTAGAGTCACTCATTTTAACAACAACAATAACAAATGAAAATCACACAAATTCCTAATTTGAATTTGGAAGTGCCTTCTTTAAAATTAAAACTTTTTAATGATACCAAAACCAGCCAGATACAAATGGTATAGCCAAAGAGATTTTAATACAAGTTCATACATACTATATGCGAAAAGACTTTTTCCCCAACCTATTATAAACCAATTAACTTAATATATAAAATTAATTCATTTGTTTCCTCACTTTCGTGATGAAAAATGCAGTTGTTCACCACGGGTGATTTATTATCGTATGAGAATAGGTTTGAGTCCCTGTAGTGGGGACGGTAAGGTTTATAATGTAGGAGTTAGGCTCGGCGCAAACGGGCCACCGACCACAGCCACCGGCGGCTGTCGTGCGCTAACGAAGAAGCGAGAAAGTGGCGAAAGAGCGCACGAGTGAGCGAGGGAGCATTACTATAGCGAGTGGCTGCCACCAGCCACACGTGTGCAATGCGCGTGCAATTTATATGAAAAAAATGTTTTAAGTCGCCGTCGCTGGTCACCGGAGGCTGTGGTCGCTGGCTCATCAGCCGCGACACTTAGGGTGGGGTAGTGACCTGCAGCCTGCGGCGGCGGGCCGCGCATGCCGGAGTAGGCGGTGGGCGAGCAGGGTCCGCAGGCGGGGCGCGGCGCCGACATGCGCGGGCCCAGCAGCGCCGCGCCGCCGCCGCCCACGCCGCCCACGCCACCGCCGCGCTCCATCGAGTTGCCCATCATGCCTTGGCCTGTGGGGCAACGTTGCATATTACTCTATTACAAATGTCGAAGCTTATGGATGGATATGAGGATATTTATCAGGCAAAACTACTGAATAATTTTGATGAAACTTTATGTATTACCGTTTGAACAAGTACATCAAAATGACCCAAACTTTTTTTGATGAGATATTGGGTAAGTTTTCCATGGTTAATGGTTAAGTAATCATCTCTCTATTTATGTCACTGTCTAAAGACTAGCAATGACAAGGACAGAGTACAAAAACTTTGTTGTGAGAACTGTACTAAAGTAAGAAAATCTCAGACACTTGAAAAAAACATTCGGAGATCAACTGGGCCAGTGTAGTGGATTACAGCCTAATCAATCTCGTATGTTACTCTCGTGTCCCTGTAGTGGGGACGTTAAAATGGCTGATAAGAATAAGCAAGATAAGTAAGTGCTAAATAAATACACACCTGGTGGCCCATTAAAATCATTGCCCATTCCCATCCTGACAGCCCCGCGTGGTCCACTAGAATACCACGGGCCTATGAATGGCTGGCCCGTGCCCATGAGCTGTGGCTGTGGTCCGTGAGGAGATGGCTGGGATCCTGGATGTGGTGCTGGCGGTGATGGTCGCAGTGAGGAGTTGGGGAAGAAACCTGGTGGCATTCCACCTCCACCCATGCCTGGAATTAGTTGATGGTTAGTTGAAGATTTCATTAACAAAGTAAAAATGGTTTTAAATGACAGTTAAAGTATCATTTAAATAGGCACTTACAAATGGCATCAAACATATTTGTATGGAGCATGGTATAGTAAAAATTTCGGTATCAATTACACTACACATCCCCTATTCGAGCTAGTATGGAGAGTAAAAAGTTGGCACCACTGATGAAACTTACGTCAATCGATAGAGAAAAATATTATAAAACAATAGTATTTTGTATTGATATACTTTCGGAGATATAGAACTTTGAAAATGTTTGCATGTAACAATTTTCAAAGTTCTATATCTACGAAAGTATCACTTTCTACATTAGTCCAAAATACTATCATTTTAAAATATTTTTCTCTATCGATTGAGGTAAGTTTCATCAGTGGCCGCCAACTTTTTTTTCTCCGTACTAGCTCGAATAGGGGATGTTGAGCCTAATTGATACCGAAAATGTTTACTATACCAATTAGGTTGGATGCTCTTTACTTAAATCCTACATGGCTATACCAACTAGACTAGATAATCTCAAAATTTAATTTCTTTTAGCTACTCCAGTATTAACTCCAGTTCATCATATTTCTTAAGGTGGGCTTTTCAACTAAGCTTTACATGTAATTTGTTTGAGTATGTACCTACTTTTAAAACCTTAATTTTAGAATAAAATAAATATAAAATTAAGAAATTAAATGTATGTTGTAACCTAAAATTTAATAACGGTTTATTATTTTAGGCAATATTTTGTAAAGTTTAAAAATAAAGTTTTAGGGAGTGTGTCTGTGTAGTTAGCAAAAGATGTAGTAGATAATTGGTGTCTTTATACAAGCAATTTTTGTTTCTCATTAAAACTAGTAAATGAAAGCAAGAATTAGTAGATTACAGTGAGATATGTAAAGAAAACCGAAATTATCTTAAACCATAAATAAAAGAATGTAGATTAGGAGTAACAAACGTGTATTAGCGGCGAAAATCAACAAATAGTCAGTGGTGACCCAGAAAACATGAAACACATTTCCAGGCCAAGCTAAACAAGTGACTATACAACACAAACGTGTTATAATCTAACTACAACGCGCAAATACTAATCTAGACTTCAATACAATGTTCTAGCACGGCTCACTAGTAACCATGCCACTATATTTACACTGCGAGATAAGAAATACTATGGCCTACTATCAAAAGTACGTAGTGATTTTGTGCAAGGCATTTTAGACGCATATATCGTCTGAATCTGGAATTTAAAGTGCTCACCGTCGTTAGGAGGCGCCGGGCCAGCATTGTGACCAATCCCGTTCACTCCGTAGCCAGAATTAACAAATCCATAGTCGTGAAAAGCTTTCGCCTCAGATGAGTGCTCGCACGTGTCCCTGCGCTCGGGCGCCGCGCAGTACAGGTCCCAAAACACACACCACCACGAGTGCAGGAACCCTGGGGGTTCTCCCAATGTAATATTCTTCTCCCATCGAATCTCTGAGAGAAATGTCTGAGCAGCCTTCTGCGCGCCGACGTGAAGCAAATATTCGTACACGTATAACGCTAACTTCTCGCGAGCCTGAGCGTCCGAAGGCACCGTAGAGCCTTTGCCCTTGGCATACATATCGACTGGAAGCCGATTTTTTATTGGAAATTGTTTATTATTTACATTAACGCTTTATATCAATAAATTCAACTTCACAAAATGTCATTGATCGATGGCGACATTTGGCGTCTGTGACATAGACAATCTTGTTGTTTTCTTTACGCAGCGAGCTGTCATGAAATTTTTGACTATGGTTGCCACAGAGTATGAATTTGAGCCCAATATTTTTATGGCCCAAATGAGCTCTACGGGCTCAATGTGTTTGCTGTGGTTTTTGGTGAAAATGTTTTATTTATATTTTATATTCTTAATTTTACGGACTTTTCAATTTATATAAAAAACTGCACGTGTAATTCTTCAAAACCATTAGAAATATTTTTAGACTTTTTTTTAATTGCATTGACGACACAGCACCTTAAAACCATAGACAAGAAGACAGAATATTTTTTTGCCAATGAAAACACACTGCAAATCTAGGAATTTTTGTGTTTGTCTATTCTTTCTTCCTTTTCGTGCGGCCGTGTCACCGCGTGGTTTCGCTGCCGCGTTTCTAGTGAGAAACAAATTAAAATGGCTATCAGACCAGTATACAGACCTACCATTGTGAAAAAGAGGACTAAGAGGTTTATCCGCCATCAGTCCGATCGCTATGACAAACTTAAGCGCAACTGGCGCAAGCCCAGAGGTAAGGTCTAACATGGGTCCATTGACCGACCATGCTTTTCATGTTATTTTCCTTTATTTTATCGATTATTTACACCTAACTACCTTTTTGCACGTCAATATACGATATTCAGTCTAAATTCTTCCTGAGAATCCAGTTTTAAGTCTCTATTTACGTTGAAATAACCTCATCGTATAGGTTATTTTTTACATGAACTTGTCACAATTTTATCAATCACCGGCCTTTCCCAGCATGTATAACCACTATTACTATACAATGAAGCGCTTTTCGTTCATTCCCGTATGCCCTCACATCCTACTTATTAAAAAAGAGATTGCACTGCAAAGAGTACCTATCACTCTGTTCTGCCTACTGAAGGCATACTTACAGGTGTGAACACTAATCGCTCTATCTGATGTCCTTTTTAAATTAAGTTGATCAGCTGATGTATTTAGTTTTTTTTTTGCTTCTTTGACTGCAACACTTGAAAAAAAAAAAGGTTGGTTTTTTGTAGCTTACCTATTTAAACTTCACCTTTTTATTTTTAAATGATATAAGTATTTTCTTTAATGTACAAAATGCAAGGGCACTCTGTGTTGTCACAATTAATGTGATATCCACAATTTGTTACCTTGCTACAATAAATCTGTTGATACCTATTCCAAATAACTTGTTCTTACAGTTATTTGGTCACAGTGGCAGATACAAATTTGTTTTTAAATTAGGGTGTTTTTATACAAATTTAGCTGATAGAACATCAATTTCAAATTACTTATTACCTACCAAATTATTTATACCCAGTTCATACGTCAAACATAAAAATAATTATAACATTAACTTTATTAAAGTTAATGCTTATAAGTTGCTGTATAAATTAATAGGATAAAAAAAACAGCATTAAAAATATTATCTTTTTGCAAGTATTTTTATGATCTACCTAACTAAAAGTTTCATCAAGGAGTCAAGGCAAAAATTTAGAATGAGAACTTGTTTATTGCAAGTCACAAGTTGGGTAAGGTGTTACAAAGTCATATATTGTACATGTAACACCCTGCTGCACAGCAAACAAGAGGGCAAGCAGTTGCCGGTTACTTAAAAACTTTATCTCAAATTAAAACTTATTATTGTACTCAAATGCACATTCATAATAAAATAATACCTACAAAGTGTTCATTATAATGTTTCAGGTATTGACAACAGAGTGCGCAGACGTTTCAAGGGCCAGTACTTGATGCCCAGCATCGGTTACGGTTCCAACAAGAAGACCCGTCACATGCTACCCAATGGATTCAAGAAGGTAACCATACATTTATTTATTTCAGAAAATTTTATACCACATACTTAAGTTTGAAAATAACTATAACAACTGTCAAGTGCGAGTTGGACTTGCGCAGTAAGGACTCCATAATTGATATTGAGCTAAAAAATAAGGCAAAACAACATGTTTTTTGTATGGGAGTAACAGGCCTTTCACTTCTCTGTTTACCTTACTTTTCCTGGATATTGCAGGGTCAAATTTTTATTTATGGATAGCTCTTTTGAAATATTAATTTTATTAGGTATATGTTTGTGTTTATGCCTGAGATTTGTAAAACTTAAATTGAAAAGAGCAACCCTACAGAGTTTCTTGCTAGGTTCTTCTCTGGGGAAAACTGCACTCTTGCGAATCTAGCATAAACTTTAAAAATAAAAATGACCCATCCTAAGTGTTGTAAAAAAAACCTACAGGATTAAATGATCATTTCATTTCAGGCCAAGTGCGAGTCGGACTCACGCGCGATATTCCGTACCATTCACTAGGATAACAACAGCTAAATATTAATGTCTACCAGTATCGAGCAAAAAAGGGCAAAAATATCTGGTTTGTTGTACGGGAGCCCCCTTTTTTGTTCTATATGAATAATGGCTACTGATAGACATTATAACTAGGCTATTGTTAGTCTAATAAATGGTACGAGACATTTTGCGCGCGAGTCCGACTCGCACTTGGCCAGTTTTATATTTAATTTACCTACACTAAATATTTGCAAGGGCACTCTGTGTATTCATACTTCAATATGAGTTCTACAATTTGTTACCTTGCTACATTAACTATACTGTACCCTATTCTGTGTAACTGAATACTTGTTACTCAGTCATAATAGTAGATACAAAATTCGTTACTTACTTACCACAATTTTGAGTCATTTTATTACTATAATCTTACTAACACGGGATGTGAGGTTGTTTGTTACTCTTTCACATAAAAACTACTAAACAGATTTTGATGAAACTTGGCAATATTGTAGACTAGCTGTCCCGGCGAACTTTGTCCCGCCTTAGAATGAACTTTATTGTGTAGGAATAAAGTTCAGATTGACTCTACATTTTAGTAAGAAAACTTTTGTATGGGAAAAAGAAAAGGTCTGTTTTTAGGGCTTTCCCGGCAATTATTCGAATTTTTCTCACCGTTTAGACCTACCCTGGACTAAGACAAACATTTTAAAACCAAAATCAGCTCAATCGGCCCAGCCGTTCTCGAGTTTTAATCAGACTAACGAACAACAATTCATTTTTATTTATATAGATATATAGATTACTCATCGAGAATAATACATAGGCTATATTGTTATCATCAGAATAACACATGTGATATTGTTGACATTTTCCAAGATATGACGATAAATGCGTACGAAGTTACTGGCAGACTCTAGTTAGTATGTTATAAATTTTAATGGATAGGTACTGGGGGCTTAGCACGACGTGCCGTGACAAGACGTTGTCATGCGTTTGTCGCGCTTACGTCTCTGTCTATAGTTTTAAATGTGATAAGGACAGCATGCGTGAGATAATTGTCGCGGCACGCCATGCTAAGCCCCCTGGTAGTAGGTTATTTCGCGTGGCTGTATGGATGGAATGTCAAGTGCCGAATGCCTCAAAAACCAAATAACTTTTGTACTGTTTGTAGAAATTGACACGGACAAAAATACGTAAACACTTTTTATCAGCCCTTTAACGTCCCCACTACAGTGGCAAGAGCTTACAAAACACTACCATTCTTAAATTTTCGTCTCTTAAACCTATCTCACTCCAATTTTTAGGTCCTAGTCCACAACGTCCGCGAGCTGGAGATCCTGATGATGCAGAACAGGAAATACTGCGCAGAGATCGCCCACGGAGTCTCGTCCAAGAAGCGGAAGAACATCGTGGAGCGCGCTCAGCAGCTCAGCATCAGGGTCACCAACGCCGCCGCCAGGCTCCGTAGCCAGGAGAACGAATAAACTTTAATAAATGATTAAGGACAATTTTCGGGTTTTATTTAATAGTTTTGCAATGATTCATTTTAATTACGCACCGTACGTAGTTTTGAAGAAGTATAGGTATAAGGCCATGGCCCCAGTAGGCAAACTGTTAGCGGCTGTCTAGTTTGCGGCGTATCGATTTAGTACACCCTTCCATATATTTAAAATGGAGTGTCCACAGTCGGCTAGTTTTCGCTCACTGTACGCAGTTTGCAGCGTTACGCGCGCTGACTATCTCGGACAGCGGCCGACTCCCACCAAAACCGGTGATTTTATTGATTTGAGTTTGCAGCTAACTCTTTCAGTTCGCCACAAATTTGCGGCTCACTCAGTCGGCCGCTAACAGTTTGCCTACTGGGGCCACTGCCTTAGTATTTAATTTATACCTGCAAAGAAAGTAATGTTTGATAGTATTTCCAAAATATCACTTCTGGATAGACTATTTTGATGAAACTCCTTCCAGCATTGATAGAGATCTATTAATAGGCATGATGACTAAAAAAGTTTTTATAGTCCACATAGATTATTTTAAAATATCCGACACGTATTTTTTCTTTTTCCTCTTAAACTAAAAATGACAGATACACTAGGTTAAAGTTGCTTTTGACGTCACACCTAAATACGATTTTTACCTAGGAGTGACGTAAAAACCCCCCACTCCGTAACTTGGTATTTATTTGTTTGATCCGGTAAAAAATTTTCAAATATTTTTTTAATAACCTGAAATACGGATTAAATTTTTTTTTTTCATGTAGTCATCCCAATTGACCACACGCGTAGTGCGTCGATATAAATCGATCCCTAACCAGCCGCTAGCACAAATACCAAGCTCGTCAGAACGACACATGCGTGACCGCTGATGCAAACCATCCTACCACCCCGCTTAGTACTTAACCTCCTGTTCACACAAGTCTTCCCGACCTTAAAAGGTATTATGAATTTTGAAGGTACCTACCTAAGGAACGAAGTTTGTACTTACGATACAAAAGGGATGATGACTACATTCGAAAATTAAAAAAATAATTCCTTCGTCCGTCTTTTAGGCTATTAAAAAATATTTGAAACACGTTTTTTTACCTGATCAAATACAAAGATACAGAGCATCAAAGTTACGGAGTGGGGGGTAATGACGTCACTCCTAGGTAAAACTCGTACTAAGGCCTGACGTCAAGAGCAACTTTAACCCAGTGTATCTTTGTCATTTTTAGTTTAAGAGAAAAAAGAAAAAATACGTGTCGAATATTTTAAAATAATAAATTTAAAATAATCTATGTGATGGACTAAAAAAAAAACTAGGTGCTTAGGTACATACCTACTAGGTACGATCTAGTACCAACTTAGTTAAGTTGGTACATTATTTATTTACCAGTCCAACTTAAGTAGGGTACCTAAATAAATAAAACAATAGCAAATAAATATGATCGGTATAATCAAGGCTGGGTCGCTGCGTGTCGCGTGCTGCGCCGTAATAACTTCGGAACTACTGTCAAAGCTAAACGGGGATGGTATTATGCTGTATTGGGGTAGGGGTTGGATTGTGGTTTAATTGATTCTTTTCTTTGGTAGTATAAAATTCACCGACAATAACACTCACTATTTACATTCTCAACTTATTTATTTATCTTAATTTCTTATTATCAACTCAATAATACAACTTTTTCATCATCCACCATTGCTAACAACCCAGTGTTGCCAACTTAAAAACATGTTTTATCATTTAATTTGGTGTTGCCTACATAAAATTACAGTTTACCTAAAAATAAAGCCAGAATAAATTATTTATAAATTTGAATTCTCTTACAGCCTAGTTACTTACTTAAGTAGATAAGATAGGTACCCTACGTATTACAAAAAGTTGAGATCTAAGTACCTACCTAGATAGATACGTAGGAAGGTTTCTTTATTTATTTAAGTACCTTATGTATTTACATTACAGTACCTACCTACCTTATGTATTTATAATTACCATAATCTACCTACCTAATTACCTTATGTAGGTACCTACCTGTTTACCTTATGTAGGTACCTTACTACCTTATGTACCTACCTAATTACATAATGTACCTACTTAATTACCTTATTTATCTAATTACCGTATGTACCTACCAAATCACCATATGTACCTACCAAATTACCTTATGTACCTACGTAATTACCTAATGTACCAACCTGTTTACCGTATGTGTCTACCTAATTACCAATGTACCTACCTAACTACATAATGTACCCGTTTAATTAACTTATTTACCTACCTGTTTACCTTACTATGTATCTACCAAATTACCTTATGTATGGTTAAGGAGGAAACAGTTGCTCAGTCGGGTACAGTAACTCACCATCGTTTTATAAAGAAAGAAAAGTGATACGTTCATCTCTTTTGCACTTGCGCGTGCGCATGCCAAAAGCTTCCGAAAAGTGCAAAAGAGATGAATGTTTCTCTTTTCCTTCTTTACAAACCGACGGTGAGTCACTGTACCCGTCTGAGCAACTGTTTCCTCCTTAACCCTACCTAAGCGCCTTCTGTACCTTATTGCCTTATAAGTACCTGCTATACCTATCTAATTAGGTACCTTTTTTTCGGGTCGTAGTCATTCATTACAGCATAAAACCATCCAAAACAGCGGATCATTGGCAAAACAGGTTTATAAGCTTATGATTTTATTTTTTACGAGACCGATACGCGGGCTCGCCGTACCTAGCACGAGTTTTGTCAACGCTACAGGGTGTTCCCGAAAAATCCGGGTTTTAAGAGAAAAAAGCAAGTAGAAAAACACAAAACCGCTGTAGGCGGTTGATTGCCGCTGTGGCGGTTATCAAACATCAATCTGTGACTGTTTTAACTGCGGTTTGAACGTCAGTATCCGATCGATACCTACCTATAAAAGTGGTAGGTTCTTACCTACTTAGGTAAGTGTACCAAGTCACCTAAACTTTTTATTTTAAAATACCCGACTGCTTTTAAAAAACGCATTCTTTTTATTTTGATGTACTTACCCAGTGTCACTCTCACAGTAAATACCTACGCATCTAAAGACACCTATCAAGCTAAAATCCGTCAAGCAAGCCGTTTAGGCTGTAGGGCCAAAGAATTTATTTAAGTATTAAAACATAGGTATTAATAAATTAATAAGTAGGTACCTACATATTATACCTACATACTCTCGAAAAACATAACCCTCCTTCTGGCGCAGTCGGGTAAAAAATATGTTCCATCGTAATTTTTGTACCTACTTGCTTTAGCAGAACACAATGTGAAAACATTTCCATTCTTGATTTTAAAGCTTGATTTTAAATTTTTAAGCATTTCAAAAAAAAAATACATAGGTAGATTTTCTTAAAAACTATCACCCCATATTTCAAAGTTATGCTTCATACTTGGAGTTGACGAAAATTATGCAAAACGGCATACACCCTCCGCTCCCCCGCAGCGCTGCACGACTTTACGGTACGTACTTTAAAACTAGCTGGGCAAAACTGGGCACTTGTGTACTAACTCTAGCTGGGCAAAAACTGGACATTTGTGTACAGTCACGAGCAATAATATGTTTTAACATTTTCAAAGTATCGTAACTTCTGTCGTTTCAAAAATATGTTTTCGTCAATTTGTTCAATGATTGTATGATTGTTGGTTGTGTTATTGAACAAATTCATGAACGCATATTTTTAAAGCAACAGAAGTTAGGGCACTTTGAAAATGTGACAGTGTAGTTAAGTTATTGCTCGTGACTGTACTTAGACCTCTAGCTGGACAATATCTGGACATTTGTGTACTTAACTCTAGTTGGGCAAAACTGTCATTTGTGCTCTCCCTCGCTCTAGTGCTTAGAGTAATTTGCGAGAATGAAACAAATTGAAGTTACGGGGAATAACATTGCTTTAAAGGAAGATCTTAACCATCGGCCCAGTAATGTTAGTATAACAATTATTAATTAACCGACTTCAAAAAAAGGAGGAGGTTTTTCATTTCGACCGCTGATTTCTTTTTTCAGTTCATTTAAAAAAGTAAAATCAAGCTAAATCTTTTGTACCTACTTATAAATAGTTTTTCGGCTCAGTATAAATATCTATGTGTTAACAATCATGCCCCTTCTCTATTTAAAAAGGAATTGAACTATTTACTTAGATTAATTAAACTTACCTAACTAGGGTGAATTTCAACAAGCGTATTTTTTTTATCATTTTGGTGGTAGATTTTTTTTTTACTAATTTCTTCATTTTTTTTATGCCAAATTATACTTTTGGCCATCAAAAACAACATATGTTAAGGGGACAGTTATCCCATGAAAGATGACTGAAATATAGGGGTTTGTTTTTTTCAGTGCCACCAAAATGATAATTCACCACTGGAATGAGAAAAATTCACCGGAATGACACATTTTCACCGAAATGACAAAATATTCATTTCAAAGCGCGAGTTTTATTTGTACGTTGGTTCTGTATCTTGAGAAAAAATCATATACCTATCTATAGGGTCTTATTGGATACAAAACTTATATAGGTAATTAGGCTCAATTTAACAAACTACTTTTCTATTTACCTGACCGCGCTAGAAGGAGGGTTATGTTTTTTGAGAGTATGTATGTTTGTATGTATAATTATTTGGCACGCCCTACAGCCTAAACGGCTTGATGGATTTTAGCTTGAGAGTGTCGTTTGATTTGTAATTACAGTAGGAATTACAATATGTACATTAAAATAAAAATGCGTTTTTTAAAAAGCAGTCTGGTATTTTTTTAAATGAAAGTATGGCTTATTTTTGTCTAACATACTAAACCATTTCACACAACGGCATACAGTATCACCTACAATAGCATTCATACGACATCATACAGTATCACCTACCACAGCATTCCATACAACGTCATGCAGTATCACCTACCATAACATTCCATACAACGTCATACAGTATCACCTACAATAGCATTCCATACAAAATCATACAGTATCACCTACCATAACATTTCATACAACGTCATACAGTATCACCTACCATAGCATTCCATACAAAGTCATACAGTATCACCAACCATAACATTTCATACAACGTCATACAGTATCACCTACCATAGCATTCCATACAAAGTCATACAGTATCACCAACCATAACATTTCATACAACGTCATTCAGTATCATCTACAATAGCATTCGATACAACGTCATACAGTATCACCTACAATAGCATTCCATACAAAATCATACAGTATCACCTACCATAACATTTCATACAACGTCATACAGTATCACCTTTCAATAGCATTCCATACAAAATCATACAGTATCACCTACCATAATATTTCATACAGCGTCATACAGTATCACCTACAATAGCATTCCATACAAAGTCATACAGTATCACCTACAATAGCATTCCATACAAAATCATACAGTATCACCTACCATAACATTTCATACAACGTCATACAGTATCACCTACCATAGCATTCCATACAAAGTCATACAGTATCACCTACCATAACATTCCATACAACGTCATACAGTATCACCTACCATAACATTTCATACAACGTCATACAGTATCACCTACAATAGCATTTCATACAACGTCATGCAGTATCAACTACAATAGCATTCCATACAAAATCATACAGTATCAACTACCCTAACATTCAATAACATACCGTCTTACATACCATACCATGCAATATCACACTTACGCAAAACATTCAACAATAAAAAAAAATTGGTAGGTACGTCGTTATAAAATATTCTTAGTTTGGAAATTATTTTACAATACACATGTTCAATAAAGATGAGGAACCCTAAAAAAATTGACCCAAAATGTCATTTTTGTCGTTAGTCTCATTGAGGTGGATATTTCTCATTCGGGTGTATCATTCCGGTGTATTTTTCCACCGGAATGAGACAGCCGAATGAGGAACCGGGAGGTTTTTTCTAAATAAAAACTGAGTCCTATGACTAATCAAAAAATCCTATGACATGTGAAAAGATAACCATGAAACACGTTATATATCAAAATATCAAGTTCAAAAAGTTATCAATTTAGAAATAATAGCATACACTCAAATGATATTTTTTTTGTCCCCAACCACCGTAATGATCCTATTTGCCTCTTTGGTGAGAATTTGAAGTAAGCAGCGACACATCCGTTTATGCCAAATTATTTAGCATTACTTATCCTGCTAATTAAGGTTTACCAGAAAAATCTATGTTCACTGTGGAATGTACTATGACAAAAAACAAAATCGCCACCGAAATGACTTGAGCTCGTCGGACACTTTTGTTTAAGCCTATCAAACTTCGTGTAGGGTAGTTAATTAAACATTAATCATTGTTTATGATACCTTACACATTTGTCAACAAAATTAAAGAAGTCAAATAACATAATAATAAATAGTAAGCTTATGGTAAGCTTGAGAAGGTTCAAAAATGGAGTTAGGACAGGTCACCAAAATGAGAAAATGAGCCTTTTATTGTCTTTTTCTTAATGAATTCGATTATTCAGCAAAATTATTTCTATTGCCCCAAGTAGATGGCCTTCTGAACTACCCAAAACAATTTTTTGTTACTAAATTGCATCAATTAAAACTATGATTTTCAGGCGCGCCACTCAAAATTTCGCGTTGGGAAAATCACCCACTAATGACTTGTTTTTGATTACCTAAAGTTAACAGATTGGTTACCTATCTAGGTAATAAGTACTTAAGTGTTATTTATTACATAGGAAGCCGCCAGCCAAACGCACTTGCATGCAGTGACTTCAGCTAACCAAGATAACGAGGTTGAAACGGTTGAAAAAACTTGCGAGCTTTCGTGGGATCAGCTTGGTAAGTCTCATTAATGTCTCATTCGATCATCATTATCAGCTGGACGCTGAATATAGGCTTTGTTTAGGCGCTGTCTCGACGTGCGAGAGAATCGCGTCGATATTATCGTCGTGCCATGTATTTCTTTTACACTGTCTATGGAGCTGTCTCCACACGCCATATTATTGCCGCGATGCGACGAGTGGCAACGAGCTTTGAGTACCTATAAAATATATAAAGAGGTGCCATACCGTCTGGATCTGCGTGCCTGGTCTGGCGCAAAATGGCTACCTTTTTGTATGGAATTCCTTATCGTTTGACAGGTCATATACCAAGAAAACTATGAAAAACTTGCGCCAACCTTGGCACGCTGTCATAAACTCATTCGTATAGGTATGAAAAAAAAATGGAGCCACTCCTTAGATTCCTTCCTCATTGGCAACGAGCGTACGAAACGTCATAACATCGTCGCCAGCCCGTCGCGACTCGCAGCGGGCCCGCTGTCAAACGCACCGTCATTTCCTCTGATTTTTTTCTTTCACAATACGTCGCACAGTGGTCTGAAAATCGAGCTCCATACTCATAGAAATTTGCTGTCTCGTAAGTTGAAATAAAAAATTGTTTCGTGTTTAGGACAGGTCTTTTAACATCACACTGAAGTTTGGTAGCCATTGGATGGTCCACGGCTAAGAAAAAAAATAATTAGCTTTTTTTTGTATGGAGAAAAACACGTTTTCCAACTTTTCTCGGAAATATGCGAAACTGAAAGGCTGGCGCTTACAGGGATCAATGTCTGGCTCACGGCGATTCTTATGAGATACTTTTGGCGTGCACAGTGGTGCAGCTTTGGATTTTATGGACATGTAAAAATTTCAAAGAACAAGGATTTGTTTTTTCGGCTGTTTTCACGCACTGGCCATATTTGACATTGTTAATGATTAAAATAATCAATACACTTAATTACCTTCTTATTATTGAGGGTTGGTAGATACATATAACACAATTCTTAGAAGTTTTTTCGGTTGGTTATGTATTTAAGGTGGATTACTTATTAGCTAATGGTTTTAGCATTATTACCTAATTAATTAAGTATTAGAGGTTTTAAAGGGTTTCTTAAATGGAAAAATAATATAATGCGATCATTTAACTATCCATTAAAAATGCTCATAGAAAGGAGAATATTGTATATATTTCCAAAATAGATACAAGCGAAACAACTTAAGATAATACAATAAATTATAATGATAAAATAACTAAGAACAATAAATAACTAAAAAGTACACTATATAGAGAAAAAATACATTATAAAAAACATCAACAAGTTCATATTAATCTATTCATCTTCATTGGCTAATTCTTCTGCATCCGAGTCAAAGATTGACTCATTTATATCAACAAACTCAATGTTCTCTTTGTCAGCAGACGCCTCATTGTCATCCATAAGAAGAGGTTTCATGTCTTCTGATATTTCTGTTTTAAAAGATTTCCTCAACAAAGGCCTTATGGATGACAAATAAGGATCTGAAGACACAAGAAGACCATTGAGTATGTCTTCATTCGTTGCTTTACGACAAAACTTCCGCGTGTGATGCTCACGGATCTTTTTAAAATCTTTATTCCTGGCTTCCGATGCCTCTTCGGATAGATTTCCGATTGGCATAACACTAAAATGTTTAATAATTTCTGCCCCATGAATTAAGATTTTGTGAACACTTGCAGGCATATTGTACCAACCATAAAGGTTTACAAATATTTCTGCCGTTTCCCGAGCAAATGTGCTAAATGCTTCAGTGTTCACATGTGCCCCGCAAGTCATCACACGCAAAAGTACTCCAAATCTCTGTATGAGATGGACATCTAATCCCGTGATAGCAGCCGTTTTTTCTGGGATACTAAAAAACTTTCTTGCTGTGTTACCATCATTTGTGGTACCAGATCCTGTAACAAAATTATTATGTTTACCACAAATTTCTCAATATCGATACTGCTCTGAGGGGGATAGCAATGTTTCTTTGCTTCCAAAATTGCATTGTAGGATGGATAAAGGGGTACTCCCTCTTCTTTTGCACAGGCTCGTAGGGTTACATACTGCCACTTTGAAAGCTTTAGAGAGGTGAAAATACCCAAAGCCTTATCTGCTGAATAAGTAGGCACTGTTTTGTGAGGTTGCAGGAATTTTCTAACTCTTGAAGCCTGTTCTGGATGCTCCGTTAGGTATTTGATGACTGCTGATACATCTTGGTTTTCAGTATTCAATCTAGTAGCAAATGCAAGAGTTTCTGGGTCGTTTGTTAGTAAATCTTCTACTCTTCTTCTTTTCTGTAGCGGGCTCAACTCCGAAAAAGGTTTCCTCGCTCGAAATACAGGTGTTGAAGTAGCCACATCAGAAGTTTCTGTCACATTACTCTCATCTGTAGATGTAGAAGCACCTTCGTTGATTGTAGTGTCTGCATCAGAACTCATTAAAGGTTGTGCAGCTTCCACTTTGTTTTTAATATTTTCACTCCAATTTATGTCTTCTTGCAACCATTCTTTATATTTTTTAATGAAAGTATGTCTCGTTCTACTACAAGATAACCATTTCTTGCGCAATGCACAAACAAATGTCTGACAAAACTGCTTTAACTCTTTTTTTTCCGTATCTGTCATTTCACCTAAAGCACTCACAATTTTCTCAAACAACACACTAGGTTGAGAGAAACAACTGTTGTTAGCCACGAACATGAAAATGTCCAAATTCGTGTAAAGGCCTTCCATTTCGAAAATTTATATTTTAGTATAGGTAGTTAACGTGCACAAGTGCAAATTTGACTTTTTATTTTGATTGATTTATTTTACCATGCATACCCTAAATATATACTATTCCCATTTGCTGCAGAAGTCATTAGCTAAGTACTTACCCACTCTCATTTAGAGTTCAGTTATAAAGAAGTATTTACTAGACATACTTTAGGGTAATAACCCTCATTAAACAAATCTCATAATGAAACGGTAATTACCCTTACTTATGATTACTTAATACATTCAAAGAACCATTAGCTAATCAATCCCCTATAATTAGATGAACGACCAAAAAGGATTTCTAAGAAATATGTTATATGTTCCTCCTACCCAACCCTCAATAATAAGAAGGTAATTAAGTGTATTGATTATTTTAATCATTAACAATGTCAAATATGGCCAGTGAGTGAAAACAGGCGGAAAAACAAATCCTTGTTCTTTGAAATTTTTACATGTCCATAAAATCCAAAGCTGCACCACTGTGCACGTCAAAAGTATCTCATAAGAATCGCCGTGAGCCAGACATTGATCCCTGTAAGCGCCAGCCTTTCAGTTTCGCATATTTCCGAGAAAAGTTGGAAAACGTGTTTTTCTCCATACAAAAAAAAGCTAATTATTTTTTTTCTTAGCCGTGGACCATCCTATGGCTACCAAACTTCAGGGTGATGTTAAAAGACCTGTCCTAAACACGAAACAATTTTTTATTTTAACTTACGAGACAACAAATTTCTATGAGTATGGAGCTCGATTTTCAGACCACTGTGCGTCGTCAAGGAAACGCGGCGATTCCGTTACGACTTGTGACGATACGCGGCGGAATTATCGCTCGTTCGTGGAGATTCTCCGACGATATTAGGGTGGACTCGCCGCGATTCTCTCGCTCGTAGAGGCAGCGCTTTAGGGTTAGTTTATATCTAACCACGGAAAATGCGTCGAGCGTATCATGTGTACACTACCTACGCGTGACATCTGCTCTATACAGGGTGTAACAGAAAGGGAGTATAAAGTTGAAACACAGCGATAGTCCTCATGAAACTGAACAACTTTCCCCAAGGAACATGGGTCGTTACTTGAAAATAAAATTCACCTCCCCATACAAAATGTCCGGTCAGCTGATCGAGTAAGTATGGGCGATCCAATATTTTTTTTCGAGTTAAGACCCATGTTCCTTGCGAAGTTAATCAGTTTAATGGGGACTATCGCTGTGTTTCGGCTTTATACCCCCTTTCTGTTACACCCTGTAGAAATATTTACGACACACAATATAGAAAATTAGCAGACTTTGCCCCAGTCTATCTCTAACTTTAACCTCTCTTCCAGAACCTCATTCCTCAAGCTACATTCCATCTTGCAAACCAGCCATGGCGTTAAAAGCCCTTCAGCCCGGCGGCCACAAGCTGCCCCGCACCCCGCACCACACCGTGCGGTTCGACGACCATAAATACAAGTCTCTTGTGAGTACCAATACATAGGTACCTAAACATACAGTATATGTGTGTGTAACATACACGTAACACACTACACACACACAAGTTAAGGTTACCAGATGAAATAAACGAAAGTCCGGAGAAAAGTCCTAATTCTCATATAAAAGTCCTGAGATTTTATACAGTTCGAGAATTTCATCTTAAAAACGTAATATCGTTATGTACAGTAGGTACCTGTATAAAAAAGTATACATTTTAACTGCAATCTGTTATCAAAAGAAGATTATTTCGGTTACGTTTTACTAGGATAATTAAGTAGGTATAGATTTAAACTGCAATTATTTATAAAAAAAGATATTTTTTAGTTTATGTTAGTTGATTTAACTTATAATTAAAGAGATCTTTGAAAAATGTAAGCTGTATTTTGAAATTCCTGAGATTTCACAAGATTGACAAAGTCCGGCCGCACTCCTGAGAAAAGTCGAAAAGTCCGGTAATCTCAGCACAAATCCTGAGATATGGTAACCCTACACACAACCAATACCTATCTTTTTTGACACATCCTATTAATATTATATAAATGTCTCTATGTTTATGCCGATGGATGGATGTTTGTTACTTCATCACGTAAAAACCACTGAAGAGACTTTAATGAAATTTGACAATAACTTAGCTTGGACATACAAAGGCTATATTATTTGTAAGTACATATTTTGTGTTTTTTCAAAGATATGACGATTAATGCGTACGAAGTCACGGGCAGCTTCTAGTTTTTCAATAGTTTACCAAATAACATATACCTAAATCAAATTTTTTTTTACATGTGCTTACATTAAGGTAAAAAAATAGTACCTACCTATCAGTAGGTATGCAGCAGAAGTTGCCAGAGAAAGGGAAGCATGGAAGATACAGGGGAGGCCTTTGCCCAGCATTGGGATAAAATAGTATGTAAAAAAATCAGTATACAGCGCCGAACAATGTCACAGTAACTTAATTTTTGGTATCACTGTAGGTACCTACTACAATACCTAGGTACCCTACCCATAATAAAGGATGTAACAGAAAGAGAGTATAATGTCGAAACACGGCGATATTCCTCATGAAACTGAACAACTTTTCCCAAGGAACATGGGTCGTAACTCAAAAAAATTTTTGTATCGCCCATACTTACTCGATCAGCTGATCGGACATTTTGTATGGGGAGGCGAATTTTTTTTTTCGAGTTACGACCCATGTTCCTTGGGGAAAGTTGTTCAGTTTCATGAGGACTATCGTAGTGTTTCGGGTTTTTACCCTCTTTCTGTTACACTCTGTACCTAATTTTACAGTTTGGAAATAATAATACTTTTTCCTGGATATTGTGGGGTCAAATTTTTATTATTTATTTATGGATAGCTGTTTTGAAATATTAATTTGATTATATGTTTCTGTGTTTATGCCTGAGATTTGTAAAACTTAAATTAAAAAGAGCAACCCTACAGAGTTTCTTGCTAGGTTCTTCTCTGGGGAAACTGCACTCTTGCGAATCTAGCATTAACTTTAAAAAATGACCCGTCTTAAGTGTTGTCAAAACCTACAGGATTAAATGATTTTCATTTCATTTCATTTCATTTCATATAACTAAGATAAGAAAGAACCTAATGCCTAGAAGATTATCTTTATAAAATTCAAGTTCCTGTTTGATAAATTGTTACATTTAATCTCAAAAGGAGTCGCCAGAATCGACTGAAAGCTTCGGGGGCCCCCAGTCCTTCCCAGGGCAGGACTCCGGGGCCCCCAGCCCTGAGACGGGGCCCTACCAGCCGGCTGCACAAAGGTTTAAATTGAATGAGCAGAGTAAGCGATCCTTTTGTATTTTTTAAATTAGAACGTATTATTATAACAAAACATCAAAATTGCAAAGCTAGTGCCGTCTTATTTAGATTTTTGACAATGACAGCGACAGCTATAGGTGTTGAACAAAGATGTTGAATAATTGACTCGGCTGGCCAGTTGACATTGGTGACCCTGCGTACCAACGCCATAGATCGTGGGTTCGATTCTCATTAGAGACACACATTGCTGTGTTGAAAGTTGTTTGTCCTTAGTCTGGGTATTTGAGTGTACCTATAACATTTAGGTAAGTAAGTATATACCTACTTATAGTATACTACTAACTTATAGTAGAAGGTGCTTACCTTCAATATAAAATTATAGCAGCTTTAATAGGCTATTTGACAACATTTGGAAAATAATTTTAAATTAATGTTTATATGATAATAATTACCCTACATTGATATTTCCGAAATATTTAATGTTTTAATGATGAAAAATCAATGTTGAAATTCAAATTTAATAAAACCCGCGAATAACACTGTTTCTGTAATGGCGCTGGTCACATGTCACGCGTGACGTCACATGCGAGTAAACAAACACGAAAAACACTAACGAAGCGCACTATTATGACAGCTGTTTACTCGCGTGTGACGTCACCAGAATGTCAACAAATAACAGGCCGTTCGTGTTCCAGATAAAAATTTAAAAAATAGTATTACAATTTGTTAATTTTATTTTGTTAAAAATAAACATGTTTTACATCAAAATAAAGTGAAATATATTTCTTTATAATATAATCTTTTAGGATGGCCACATTTTGTTGTATATTTTGAATATAGTCAAATACCCTATTCACTATAGGTCCATTGGCAGAATGCACAATGGTCATTGAGATTTTTTTAAATGTAGCGAGAGATTAGTTATTAAGACCTTTCTGGCACCTG
The DNA here is from genome assembly GCA_947563765.1 of Anarsia innoxiella. Classification (NCBI taxonomy): domain Eukaryota; kingdom Metazoa; phylum Arthropoda; class Insecta; order Lepidoptera; family Gelechiidae; genus Anarsia; species Anarsia innoxiella. The sequence continues at coordinate 1,763,621 of OX387418.1, read as the reverse complement.
ACTGTAACACTCCCTTCTCCAGGAATAAAACTCCTGCAGTCAATTAACCAGATAGTGCAGCACCGCGCCGAGCTGGAATCAAATCGACTGACCCTCTCTAATCTTCTCGACGAGTTGAAACGGAAGCTCAGGAGGAGGATCGAGGATTGCCATCTCGATAAGAAAGAGAAAATGAAGGTATTCGCATTTTCTTTCTAAGTAGTTAAAGGTACAAGGTATTAGGTATTTTTGGTAAGTATATGTAGTTACGCACACCGCACGCACTTGGTCAGCGTGGTGGATTACGACCTAATCACTCTCTGTATGAGAGTAGGCTCGTGCCCCTCGGTGGGGACATATATGGGCTGATAACAACATAGGTATGTAGTTATGTATGTATTCTGTATTGTTTGCACAACCCGCAACCATTATTACCTATTACTCGCTATTTCTTACCCTAAGGTTGCCTGGAGAATATTGCTACCTAGCAATAAAGGCCGCCTGTTGCTTCTTATATTCTTGTTTGTGTCTGTACCTTATATCTTTGTGTGCAATAAATAATATTTGTATTGTATTAGAATGAGGCTGCCCGCGATTTCATACGCATCTTGCATTAATCTTCAGGTCTTGGAAAACATAATATGTACACAATGTCTAAAAATAATGTGGGTACCTACCTATTATCAGAATAACTGATGTGGTTATTCTGATGTGAAAACTATAATATTGTAGGAAGTCATTACGTGAAATAGTAAAAAACATCCTTGCATACATACATCCATTGGCACAAACATTGACATTTTGTCATATCAGTGAGGCGTCCGATAAGGTGAACCGACGACCTGGTAAAAGTCACGGGAAGCTTTGGATGCGGGGAGCGCAACAATGGACCTCCACGAGCTGATATGATGATGGTGAAGTTATATAGAGTTTGATGATGAATATTATGGTTTACCAAACTGGGCAAGAATGAGGCGACTGATGAGTGTGGATGAAACGAAAGAGGTGTGTTTGGATCGAAGCAAGTGGAAGGCTAGCTTAGCATGGCACTCCGTGACAAGACGTTGTCATGCGTTTGTCACGCTTACATCTCTGTCTATAGTTTTAAATGTGATAAGGACAGCATGCGTGAGATAATTGACGCGGCACGCCGTGCTAAGCCTCGTCTCTGCCTACCCCAATGGGAGAAGAGAGGTGTGACGGATATGTACCTATGTACCAAACTGGGAATCTTTTTCCTTCCAGGCTTTAAAACAAGCGAATCAAAAGCTGGAGCGCGAGAAGTTCAGCTTGGTGATTGAGATCGACCACCTCAATCGGCATCTGCAGAAAGAGGAGGCTCATCATGTCCAGCATGCTCGGAATGCTGTAGCCCAGGTGAGAATATCCCAGCAAAAACATAAATGAAAAGAGTTCGTGTGGGTCAGGATGGCGGGTGTAGGGTGGCGGAAATTATTATTTATTATTCCAAAGAGGAGTGCCAAGTTTGTGTGGGTCAGGATGGTGGTTGTAGGGTGGAGGAAATGATTATCTCTCATTTATCTCTTATCTCTCAGATATGTACCTGCAATGTACCAGAATGTACTTACTTTTAATAACGTTCAATGTATCACTTGGAAAACTGAGCTATTAATACTCGTAACTCAAGTTATAAAAATTGCGCCGTAAAAATAATAGATCTAAATGCTTAAATCTATCTATTCTATTTCGAATTTGCATTTAGATGATATTTATAATAACAAATAACGAAAAAAGTGTATTGAACTCTATTTTATTGCTTTATTAGGCGACCATAACAAAAGCTGTCTCCTATTAAAAAATGTGACATCTTCAAGAAGTTAAAGGCTTGGCCAATTTTCATAAATTAATAAGCAACTATAAATGCATAACTTACAGGCCATCCAAGGAATGGCGAAGGGAACAGGCTCAGAGAACCTCTTCACCCCGTGCTCCATCAGCGACTTGCCAAACGTCGTCAGTAGGAATGTGGCCAAAAACGCACCGTCTAGGGTTGTAAGTATTGGATACCCAGTAATAAGAAAGCCCTCCTCCTCCCTCCTCCCTCCCGTTGGAAATATCAGCACACCTCACTGAAATTCGCTTCCCCTGTTTTCGACTCGATATTTAAATGTTATAAAATGAAAAATCATTAAATGAAATGAAATGAAATAAAAAATCATTTAATCCTGTAGGTTTTGACAACACTTAAGACGGGTAATTTTTTAAAGTTAATGCTAGATTCGCAAGAGTGCAGTTTTCCCCAGAGAAGAACCTATCAAGAAGCTCTGTAGGGTTGTTCTTTTCTTGTAGTTCACATTTACTCCTCGACTTTGAGTAAAACTATCGAGTAATACCGTATTTGAGTACGGACCTTAACTCTGTACCAAAATCATTTATTTCATGAATTAGGTAAAATCAAAGCTACAACGTAATTTATCCCTCACAATATTATTTACCTTATTTAACAGTCAGACAACAAACTAGCAGCCGCTCGTCTGATGCGGGACATTGCGGAGTTGAGACAGCGAGTGGCGCAAGTTGAGGCGAGATTGGCACATGAACTTAAGGTAGGTAGCTATATCATTTTGTAGTTTAATTACCTTACTGCTAAAAAAGTTAGGAAAAAGGCATATGTGTTTGCTTATTAAGGAACGCATGGATGCGAAAAAATGATTTAAATGAAACCACACTCTACTTTCCATGGCGCAGGTAGCGAGTTCGATTCCCGCTAGAGACAAGCATTGCTGTGATGTACAGAGATGTTTGTTTTAAGCCTGAGCAAATTCTAAGTAAGAAAAATGTATTAAATATTGCGACTCCTTACCCAACCCCAAAACTCCAGAAAAATAACAAAATCACTGCCTTGAAGTCTTGATGCTTTGACGAACATGCTTAAGTTGCGATTATATTAAAAATTCCAAGATAAAGTAAGGTTTATCAAACTACTCTCTAATTTTTTCTTTTTCTTACCGTTTTTTTTTTCTAAACTTATGTTTATAACAAAAGAGACGCATAACAAACAAGTATCAGTGCATCAACAGCGTAAAAGGCAGACTGAGCTCGACATTGTGCGGCTGAGGAAGGAGCTGTCAGCTACGAAGAGCAGTGTCGCATCGCTGAGGACCCCAAGGCCGTGGACCCCTAGGCTCTGTCATAGGTTCGCTTGAGTTGTAGCTTTTTAGTGCCTTTTTCATCTACAGACAAAAATTAATTGACAGATAAACCTATCTGTTTCATAAAATATGACGTTTTAGCTACTCAAAGCGTTTTAGACAGAGACAGGTAAGTATAAAATATGTGTCAGATAAATTTTATCTGTAAATAGTGAAAACGGTATCTAGGCGTTTTCGTAACGGTTTTTTTGTTGGCGTTTTTTTATTAAATAATCAAATGTGGTCCCCATTTTGTAAGTGCGGCCCGTTATGGGGGCCCTTGAAAGCTCTACATAATATATCTTCAATCAAAACAAAAAAGTATTAAACGACACACGCTATACAAAGCGCCTAGATACAAAATATGACATTTTTACGTTCAGCAGGCTTTGCGTTTACCAAAAAATCAATATAGCTTACCGAGATATACTTTTAATATAAAAAAATACGACGCAAAGCAGCAGAGAGCTTTCATCCTCAAATGTTGTACTTAAGACAAGAAAAAATATTTTTGGGCCCTCAAATATTAGGGCCCCAGTTTGTTACCTGGTTGGGACCTAAGAAGTCTCTCAATGGGATCCTGTAGTTTAAAGGCCTACTGTCTACACAACAAACTTTAGTTAAGAGGTATTGATTTTTTTGTTGTAGGTAAGATACTAAAAAACCTATAATGTTGTGCTCAAAATATATTATTAAATACCTACTTATTATTAATTATATTTATAGTAATATAGACAAATATTAAATGGTGAATATCTAAGCACCTAAATTATTTAAATGAAGTTTTATTTCAAAATAATCAGAATAGCATATACCTACTTAGGCTATATTATTTAGTAGTTTAAAAAACTAAAACACGCTTTAGCTCGCACTAAACATGCTCCATCATCAGATCAGTTCGTAAGTACCATAATATTGTATTGTCATCAGAACTCAGAGCGTGTGCAAAATTTCATCCTATTCGAAGACCGGGAAGAGGATCAAATTAAGATTCCAAGATTTGTTTACATAAGTACATAGTTACTTACAAGTGAAGCTAATATAAAGCGTGTAAAAAGATAATGTAACTTTAAGATAATAAATGCTTACGAAGTCGCGGGCAGCCTTTAGACCGAGAACACTTGGTGAAACGCAACTGCAACGAAACTGCGACTGCTAGTTACCTTTGAGTTGCATCTAAGTTTCTGCTATAGACTCCTTTAGAAAACCACACATGACGCAACTCAAAAGTAACTAGCAGTTGCAGTTTCGTTGCAGTTGCATTGCATTTCTTCGTGTGTTCTGGGCCTTAGAATTATCTATTGTTTTTTTGTAAGTACCTATTATTTTTATTGGGAATTAAATATTTACTTATTTACTTAAAAATGAAAACAAAAACATCTTAGACGTATAATTTATTAACAAACTCTTATAAATAAATAAAATAAGTACGTCAAACATAATTACAAACATTCAAGAAATAATGTTGTTTTTATTTAAGATTTCGTTAAAGTTATGAATGCAATAAATGTATGCGTAACTCGTTTGATGGGCGTTTAGACTTTACTTTGTAAAATCCTGGGCATTTGGACTTACAGCTGTTTTAACTTCTGGGCGTTTAGACTTTAGTTTGTAAAATCCTGGGCATTTGGACTCACAGCTTTTTAAATTTCTGGGCGTTTGGACTTACGGCTTTTTTTGGTTTGATAAGTGCTAATGTAAAACTTCAGACTTATTTTAATTTCATTGACGCCAAAATTATAGGTTATCGATTTGTTTTGTTTTTATTTGGTTGATAAGTGTTGACACCAAAATTATAGGTAATTCGGTGTTAAGATTGAAGGAAAAGTATGATAGGTACAAAGCAATCGGTATAAAAGACTTTTTGAGAGAAAAATATGGGCAAGAGTGGATAATTACAAATTTCGAATAAGCAAAAATACTTATTGAAAGAAATTAAATATTTTACCCTTTTCCCATTTCCTTTTTTTTTAACTTTTACACACAAAATGCGTTATTTTTTAAATATACCGTATTAAACCTGTTGATTCGATATATAATTTGGACTCTCTACTCATAGTTATTAGGACTACTTTCGAATACAGTAGCACTATACAATGGTAAACAGAGTCTAAGCTGTCATTTTCCTTGTACGCAATAATGTAAAACTACTTAACTGATTTTGGTAAGGTTTCCGTCAATAATTGAGTGATTTATGGAAAGATTTTCATAACCGTAATGCCAGGTAATTTATTGTAATGCCAATTTATTATATTACGTATTACAACGCTATAAAGTCCTTAATGGTATGTTAGATCATTATAAAAGTTAGGCACAAGTACATGCCTAACTTTTCGCTAAAAAAATCACTCGAATTGAGAACCATCTCCTTTTTTTTCTTGTTGACGGTTAGTTTTAGTTATGTTAGGTTTAGTTAACTAACTTAGTTTTAGTTAGGTTGGGTTTTCCAGTAGTTAGAAATCGGTTAAAACGATCTATATAAATATAAACAACACTATTTCTTTATAATAAAGCTTACATTTAAACAGCTCTGTTGTTTTGCTGTTCCGTCGTTTTGAGACTCCGATGGATTTCACTGTGTCTCTGGTACCCGCCAAGGTTTTTAAATATTTTACCGCACACTTGGCACTCGTAGGTTGTTGCTCTGTCGTGCATCTGAAATTATTATAATTATTTTATTAAGTAGGTACCTAACTAGCTGACCCTACGAACTTTGTTCCATCTTAGAGCGCTTGTCGACGTCCGTTTTTTCCAGAAAACGGTCCGTTATCCGTTTCGCGGTGGTGTACGGTATGTAATGGACATCGATCCATTTTTAAAGGCTATAAATAAGCTGATTTTTTATTTCTCAAATTAGCACATAAAAAGTATGTCCTTTTCCTGGTTCTTAGCTTTCTGAGTTATAAAATTACGACTTCATTTTATATCCTATATTAGTCTGTCCCAATCCCGATGGGAAAGAGGCAAGATAAATACATACATAACAAAAGTATTACCAACCTTATAATGTTTCTCCAATGAATCCATACATCTCATATCCTTCCCGCAAATGGAACATTTAAACGGTATACCATACGCGACGTCTATGTGATTCGATTTTTTGTTTTCCGTCAAACTTTGCGACTTTGCGAACAGTTTTTGACATGGTTTGCGTTGCTTTTGTTGCGGTCGCTGCTTTTTTGGGATGTTCTCCGCCGTTTTGACCTTCGAGGGCTTTTTTGGTAGAGTTCTTAGTCTGGAAAAGGTGTCTGTTTGAAGTTTGCAATGTGTTCTTAGCCTTTATTAAAAAACTAACTTAACAACAAACAAACTAACAACAACAAACTAACTAACTAACTATAACTTATTTCATCACATATGTGGTTGTCTGGAAGAGATCACTTTTAGCGATAAGGCCGCCTTTACGCACAATGTTTTAGTTTTAAGTTTTATTTGTATTGCTTTGTGTGCAAAAAAGTATTTCTATCTATCTATCTATCTATATGTACAGAAAATGAATCGTATTTGCCCTGATGGCAGGAAAGAAAGTGGCACTTTTTTGGCTTAAGACTTTCATAGTTTCCAAATTTAAAAAAAAATAGTTTCTAAAGAAACTAAAAAATCCAGTTAATCGCAATCGGGAGTAAAAACTTCTTGTTGACAATATTTTAAGACGTAAAAAAACTTTAAGATAGATATCTATTTCTATCTTCAGTAAGGCAAAACCAGACATAGAAAGAATATAAAGAACGGCTGTAAGACCCAGAACACACGGAGAAACGCAACAGCAATTGCAACGAAATTTCAAACTATTTGCGTCGTGTGTGGTTTTCTAAAGGAGTCTATAGCAGAAACTTGAATGCAACTCAAAAGTAACTAGCAGTTGCAGTTGCGTTGCAGTTGCTTTTCACCGTGTGTTCTGGGTCTAATAGACCCGCTGTTTTAGGTAGCCAAATGCTAAAATAATCGGCCGTTTGTACCTACTATATCTGCACTAAAATATGACGATATTTGTTCGATAAACAAAAAATTCGTTTGTTACTGTTTATCAGACGCGAGTGAAGTATTCTTTTGAAGTTTAAGGTCGATTTTGCAGTTTCGTTGCAGTTGCGTTTCTCCGTGTGTTCTGTTTCTAAGTTGCTGGTGTACTTAGTTAGTTAATATCTTACCTACACCTCCCCTTCAAGTCAGTGTTAGCATGCAGTTCTAGATGTTTCTTCATGCTATGAGCCGGCACTACCGCTTTACATTTAACGCAAGCCATCGTTCTGTCACTCATTTGAGATATTTTACAACGCGAACACACGTATGTTGTTACTTGAGTCGTTATCATTGGGTACTGTAAGCATTAAAAAAAGTATTTAAGTAGTTAAAAGTATCCTAAATAAAACAATTATGCAGGGTGAAACAGAAAGGGGATATAAAGCCGAAACACAGCGTTAGTCCACATGAAACTGAATAACTATCCCCAAGGAACATGGGTCGTAATTCGAAAAAAAAAATTGGATAGCCCATACTTACTCGATCAGCTGATCGGACATTTGGTATGGGGAGGGGAGATAAAATTTTTTTTCGAGTTACGACCCATGTTCTTGGGGAAAGTTGTTTAGTTTCATAAGGACTATCGGTGTGTTTCAGCTTTATATCCCCTTTCTGTTACACCCTGTATATGTATGTACACAGCATCTAGATTGCTAGAATACCTTTTGATGGCAAACAGTACATTCGACGAATATTTTCTTAGGTTTGGGCACCAATACAGGCGGCCGTTTCTTCGCTAGAGGACGCTGGCGTCGGTTCTCTTCCGTTTTGATCTTCAGTGGATTGATCAGGTCATCTATACTGTCGTACTCTGCTATGCAGGTTTCTGATGAACCTGAATAAATAAAATATTGGTGCAGAAACTGTTGGCAACTTATAGGTGACGTCTACAGTCAGTTTAAAAAGTACTCTTTTTCACCGTTCACCGGAATCTCATGGCTAAAAAAAGGTAAAAAAAAAGCGAAAAACATTCATCTTAGTTGTGTAAAGTACCTAACTATATTAAATATTGAATGTTTTGTTTTTATTCGCTAAATATTATCCAGATATCCGGTCGCTCTTTACAAAAAATATCACTGTAATAGGTAGGCTCAAATCATGCCATCAGTTCTTAGACAAATATCACTTATCAAACACAACAAGGTAATTATTTTTTTAAGAAAAAATACAATTATAAAAACGTTTTATTATAGTCTCTCCATGTGTTACCTAACCGTGTGTTTTTCCAGCCCTGTCCAGTGTTGACAAATCCAATTGTTTTACCCTTTTTGCCATGAGATTCTCGTAGTCCTATACTTACCTTCACAAGATTTTTGCCCCGAAATGGACCAACCGCGTTGGCGCTGCGTGACTGTGTGTGTGTCTGCGCTGCATCGGCTTGAAAACAGCACGCTCGTCGCTGTCGCTGTCAACATATAAGTTGCTAATTAGCTGTGAAGATTATAAGATAGTTTCATTCGCGATCGCCGCGCCAATACGGTTAAATATTAAAAATGCTTATGGTAAGTAATGCATGTTTTCTTTTAAAAAGATATACTTACCTACCTTTTTTTCATTAGCCATTAAGATCCCACTGATGGGCAAAGGCCTACCACGCGACTTTCCATTTAACACCGTCTCCGGTAGTGACCCGCCATTCCCGTGAAAATGCATCCAGATCGTCTCTCCATCTTTTTCGAGGTCTACCTCGGCGTCTGTGACCATCTAGTGGCGCCCATTCAGTTGTTACTTTGGCCCAATGATCTGGATGAATTCTAAAATGACCGGCCCAACTTCATTTCAATTTGGCAGCTATCTACCTATTGGATTTTATTAACAAAACCTTTACAAAATATACCGACAGACAAGAAAATCTCCTGTTTTTTCCAAAGGCCGGAAAACCAAGTCCTGTTTTTCCACGACGCTGGCAATTAAATAAGTAACTAGGTAGGTACAAAACAAAACATTCAACGTTACGCAACTTACTGGACCCAAAAAAGTTAAGTATAATGTCGTTCATAATAAATAGCAGCTTTATATGAAGTTATTATATCTTTTCTTTCCTGGAGCTGATTTTTTTGAAGCCATATAATAAAATGTCGGGGCAGTTTAGTATATTCTGGCATTATGCCGGTTTGACACGAGGGCAGAACAGTACTGCTACTGTTTAAACGCACAAAATAGTACTGCCTTCAACTGCCTTGACACTATTCTGTGCGATTAAACAGTAGCAGTACTGTGCTGCCGAGTGTTATGCCTCACTGTTCAGCCCTCGTGTGAAATCGGCATTTTCATTTCTAGGCAGTCTTTGGGCGAGTTTCGTGGTATTTTCACTTACTTTCGCTTGCCGGCGACATCCCAATCGCAGCGGCGGCGGCGTATATTACCTTCATGAATTTGTAAACGTGCTGGATCGTTTGAGCACAATTCTCGCAGACTCTAAAGTTTGGATTGTGGATCTGTTGGGTAAGGAAACGTCGATTAGGTTTAACATCAAAACACGCATGACAGGAAAAAGGCCCTTAATAAACAACATCTTGAGGAAAACCTGCGTTTAAGTTTTCAAAAGGTTAAATAAAAAAATTAAGACTTCATACATATCCGATTGTGTTAAAAATTCAAATAAAAGGTACGGTGTGAGAATAGAAATATGGATGTGAAGATGATAGTTTCTTTTTCTTGCAAAAACTACTAAACAGATTTTGATGAAACTTTGCAAAATTGTAGTTAATACATCACAGTAAAACATAAGCAATATCATTTTGAAATATTTTGTAAATTTTCCAAGGTACCTATATGTTAGAGAATAACATATTATAATAATATGTTAGATCAAATGTTATTTATTAGATACATCACATCGAATTTTCCAAAATATCTAAGATATGAGGAAAAATGCGTACGAAGTTGCGGGCTGTCGTGGTACCAAAACACATACCTTTATTCCAAAAGTCTCATGTAACATCTTATTATAAGGAATTCCGTCAAAAGTATCATGCAAACTTTTTAAACTTGCCTCCTGCACATGGCCGCAGACTTTGCAAGTCGAGCGGGCTAGTATACTCTGTGACGTTTCCGATGACATCAACTGTGGGAAATTTCCCGGGAATTTAATTCTTGGTTAGATAAAAACCTGTTAGAAATGTCTGCGCACTTCGCTGAAATGCGCTTACCTAGGTACAAGGTCCTAGGTACTCTCTCGCTTGTCCGTTCTTGTCTATTCAGTACTTAAGGCGCTGTTTTAACCAAAGAAGCGTGGCGGAGGAGCGCGGCGGAAGCGTCTTGTGAAGAAAACTCTTATGAGTATTAGGAATAGAGTCTAATTTACCGTAATTTCATCCGCGCTCCTCGGAGCACGCCACTCGCCCCGCGCGTCGAGCGGCGCCGCCAAGCAGTTCTTGTGTCCTTTCTGTCCGTTTCTGTTGTCCGTTCTTGTCTATTCAGTACTTAAGAGCGCTTGTAGGCGTCCGTTTTACCGGACAACGGGCGGTGGTGTATGGTTTATAATTAGACGTGTACCTATACTCGCACCGGACATCCATCTGGCAAATGATATATGGCAGCCATTTTTTTCTGGATGGATTTTCGGTGCATGTACGAGCGCTCTAACGAGTACGTAAGAGTTGCATGACGTTAAAGTCAGATGCGCAGACATTTCCAACGGGTTGTTATATTTTGGAAGAATCCTTAATGGTTAGTTGTCATTCAAAAAAAAACTAAGGTATCACTCTAGCTGAGTGATAGCATTGAAAATTTGTACTGCGAAACGTCATCAAGGGTAATGTGGCAGTACAAATTTTCAATGCTGCCAACAAGCAAACACTCTAAATCAATAATTCTTGGTAAGATAAAATCTGGTGGGAAATATCTGTGCACCTCACTAAAATACGTTTCTCTTCGCGCTTCCCCCCTTTTCGCTTATCCAGTATCGTGACGAGGACTTACGAGTTGCATAACGTTAAAGCCAGATGCGCAGACATTTCCAACGAGTTGTTATATTTTGGCTGAATCCTTAATGGTAGTTGTCATTTAAAAAAAAAACTAAGGTACCAGTCAGCTAGTTCATTTCAATACAGTACGAGTGGAAGATCAGCTAGCTTAGCATACACTCCGTGACAAAATGTTGTCATGGGTTTGTCACGCTTACGTCTCTGTCCATAGTTTTAAATGTGATAAGGACAGCATGATGTGAGATAATTGTCGCGGCACGTAAGCTAAGCCCCGTGACATACGTATCTCTCGCACTGTATTAGAATGAAGTTGATATCTAAAACCCTAGTTAAACATTAATCAACCTTTAATTTCTTATAAAAGATATCTTTAGTTAAAACATTAATTTAAACTATAGCAACGGTAATTATCATTAAATAAAAAATAAAATAAAAATAATGTTAATTTAAATAAACGCCATCTAGTATCGAGAGCTGGAAGTAATTAGTCTATCTCAAAGTCATGCAATTAATATCTGTATTATTAACAGCTTTAAGGTTCAATATGGATTGTTTTCTTTTAATTCTTTTTGCCCAGAAGCTCTTGCCCAGATTCAAACTTTTGCCCAGACTAACTTTTGGTAAAATAAATTATGGTTACCTTTAAGGTTTATTTTGAATTGTACCTATTCTTTTAATTCTTTTTGCCCAGAAGCTCTTGCCCAGATTCAAACTTTTGCCCAGGCAAACTTTTGCTGAAAGAAATAAACTGACATAACCCACCTCATCTAAATTAATTTGCACACAATTTTGAACAGTACATCTCTTTTTTGGCAAATTTTGCGCACTAGATCTTCGTCTTGGAAGTTCCGCTCGATAATTTGGGGCGTTTCGTCTGACAAGACTGAATCCACTCGGCCTGTTGTCTGCTTGAAGGTTGAAACTTTTTAATTTATTTAAATCCAATCCCTGAAATTTGTTCTTTGCCCAAATCAACTTCATTGTATTTATGATCATGAGCAAGTTATAAAGTTTAAACGGGAACGAAATAGGATTTGATTGGAATGAAGAGAAAATAATTAAATAACTTTTGTGATTTTGATCATTTACCATGGCCCTGACATATCGAAAGACGAAAAATTACCTGACAGAAGAAAAAATAAAGAAACATCGTAACCCTTTAATAAAAAGATTTTAATGTGGAAGAATAATTTTTGTTCCCATTGCAAAAATTAGTTTAAAAAAAGTAAGCAACAAGTATTTTATAAGGCAACTTTAATGTTTTTATTTTTTGAGAAACCTTGAAAAACAACTCTAATAAATGAATCTATATTTTATTACTAAATTTTGATCAAATATGTATTATTTTAAGTTATCTTCATATTTACGTAATAATTTTTAATACCTAAAATACGATTTATTAAAATCAACTTAAAATTGGATCGATAAAATACCTTAAGTTTCGTTAATTTTGTTCGAATCGTGCACCAAATTTTAAGTCAGTACAAAGAAAACAGCAGTTTGAGTTTCATTCTCCTATTTTCGGTTTAAAGTATCAGTACGAGCATTTATTATAAAAAAAAACGCAACTCGTTTTTTTTTTTTACTTGACAGTGACTTTGACAGTTTGCTAAATATTGTGATATTCTGTGTGGATGTGGTGTGTTGATATTTTCCTGTTTACTTGCTATTTCTGTTTATTCCATGATAATTTCTTCAATTTGTTTATAAATCCATAATCGTTAACCTCCAAAACAACTATAAAAAACAGAAACCAAACTGACAACTCACTAAAAACCGATCTTGAAATCTTCAATCTTTCATCCATCCAAAACACGTCCCAATAATGGGTGGAAAAGCTGAAAAAGGGACTCCAAAGTACATAGCTAACAAGATAAAGGCTAAAGGCCTTCAGAAGCTGCGGTGGTACTGCCAGATGTGTCAGAAACAGTGCCGAGATGAGAATGGTTTTAAATGCCACACGATGTCGGAATCTCATCAGAGACAGTTGTTAATCTTCGCTGACAACGCTAGTAAATACATAGACGAGTTCTCTAAGGAGTTCGCTGATGGATACTTGGAGCTGCTTCATCGTCAGTTCGGTACGAAGAGGGTAAATGCTAATAAAGTGTATCAGGATTATATTTCTAATCGGTAAGTTAACGTTTGGTTTTTAATCAGTAGGATGGAGCAGAGTGACGAAGAGTCTCCACCCACAAAAGCGATTACTTTTTTTTTTATGAAATAAAATGAAAAATCATTTAATCCTGTAGGTTTTGACAACACTTAGGACGGCTCATTTTTTAAAGTTAATGCTAGATTCGCAAAAGTGCAGTTTTCCCCAGAGAAGAACCTAGCAAGAAACTCTGTAGGGTTGCTCTTTACAATTTAAGTTTTACAAACCTCAGGCATAAACACAGAAATATACAATAAAATTAATATTTCAAAAGAGCTATCCATAAATGAATAATAAAATTTGACCCTGCAATATCCAGGACTAAGTAAAGGTAAGTAAATGGGAAACAGAAAAGTGAAAGGCTTAGTTTGATTTGATCCGCATAACATGACTGGCCATCACAGCAGCACCTTCACACAGGTCTCAATGCATGTGCCAGCTTGCAGGCTTCCATTTCAAATGTATTTATTTGTCATATCTTGGTGAACTTACACAATATCTTAAAATAATATAGCCTATTTACTATTCTAACGTTCAAGCTACAATATTGCCAAACATCAAAGTCTATTCAGTAGTTTTTGCGTGAAAGAGTAACAAACATCCATCTATCAGCACAAACATTGACATTTATAATATTTGTAGGATTAATCATTATTAAATATAAGAGTGTCGCTCTTGTTAGTGAAGTCTCCACTCTACTTTATTCTCAGCTGTTCGTTTGAGCACTTGATACGACACAACTTCTATTCCCTCTTTCATTCTGATCTATGTAAGTCCTTCGTGGTCCCTCCCTTCCGTTCTCCTTCTACTTTTCCTTCCAAGATGTTTCATATAAAGTTGTCATGTCGTATAAGAAGGATTAACTAAGTCAATATTTATTACCAATTCAATAAAATTATACAAGAACAAAACAAAATTAAACACAAAATAAAATGGAACAAAAATTAGGACATAAAAATAAACCAGAGAGACAAGAATGGGAAAGAAGATAGGTGTGGACTGGAAAATGGTCTCCACTCAGCATAGTGTCATGTCTATGGTTGCCCAGAAACATGACGCTGATTAAGGTCTACTCACACATATCCGGGCGGTGGTACGTGACCGGGCCATGGTCTGCCAGGAGGGAAAAAATTACGTGGTTATGACAACGTGTGTGAACGAATCCATAGAAAACGTATGGAATGATATTTTTTCGGCACGGACACGGCCCGGATGTGTATAGATAGACCATTATATGTACAAAAATATTAGCAAAATTACTTAGGTATTACAAAATCTTATTCTTCCAACAGCGAACATCTCCACATGAACGCAACGCAATGGGAGACCCTCACGGAGTTCGTGAAGTGGCTCGGACGCGAAGGGAAGTGTACAGTAGACGAGACAGAGAAGGGTTGGTTCGTTGCCTACATCGATAGAGATCCTGCTGCGATAGCGGCTCAGGAAGCGAGGGCTAAGAAGGAGAAGATGGATAAGGATGATCAGGTTTGTATTGTCTTAATTACTAGGTCATACCAATGATATTATATATATACTAGGTGGAGATATGTTATATGCGCGAACATTTTGAAGACTGTAAATAGACCTATTTAAGACAACTTGTAGCTAGTCTCAGTTAGTGTGAAGACATTTGGAGTATGATTTGAAGTGCTGTCATTAACGTCATTGTAATCATTGTTTGGCACAGATTTAAAACGCCAATCACTATAAAGGTAACATATCTGTACCTATAAAAAATCATTGGGTCATACTTTTAATGTCTTTGAAAATATGACGTTCCCGGAACATAGGATATTAGGCCGCGAGTTTTTACGAAAACTCAAAGCTATTGTAGATTATGAAACAAATAGGTACAGTAATATTAAAATCATGTTATTGGATCTCGCGTCTCCGCGAGGCATCTGTCGACCTGAGAGCTGGTAGTTTTCTGGCGCAACGAATAAGTGTTGCCATACAAAGAGGTAATGCGGCCACAGCTTGTTGGGGACTATGCCTCGTGGGAATGCGCTCGATTCCGTTTTTTTATTTGTAAATTTTGTTTTATGTATTGTGTACTTGTCTTGTGTTTGAATAAATTAATAAGTTTATCACTAATAAGTTAAATTTTGTTTGAATATCGTTACAGAAGTATATTAAAATTAAATTCAGAAACATAGGATACATATAAACATAAATCAATTTATTCTATTTATAATTAACTAAAGGCTGCCCGCGACTTCGAACGCATTTATTGTCATATCTTAAAAAAAAGACATGCTATCGTAAAATAATATAATCTGTATGTTATTCTCATGTATAAGCTACAATATTGCCAAGTTTCATCAAAATCTGTCCAGTAGTTTTTGCGTGATGAAGTAACAAACATCCATCGATCGGCACAAACATTGACATTTATAATATTATTAGATTTTTTTCGAAGATATGACGATAAATATGTGTACGAAGTCGCGGGCATCTTCTAGTGGCTGATATTTTTAGAAATAGTAAATTCTACTATCACATAGCATGCATTTCATAGAGATAAAAATTTCCAGGAGAGAATGCTAGAATTCATCCAGAAGCAGGTGGAACGAGGGAAGAAAGAGTCTACACGAGTTGATGAACCGTCCTACTCGGAGTTCAAGCGAGAGAGCAGTCAGGAGAGGGTCACTCTCAATCTTAACTTGAAGAGGAGGACTGACGGTGAGGGTCCATAAGTATGATAACTACATTAAAACCATACCATACCTTTTTATTATGTTTCTATCTGTAAAAACCTGTAATTGGCTCTTTTGTTAATTTATAATTTTCTATTATGTTTATTAATGCTGTTGGTTTTCCAATAAATAAATAATATAAATAAAAAACCGAGACCGTGTTTAGTGTGTGTCGGACTCGTACGTTAAGGGTTCCGTACCACTAGGTATTCTGTGAAGATTAAAAGTATACCAGTAGTGGTTATTGATATAGAGAAAAAAAGGCAAAAAAATCAGGTTTGTTGTATGGGAGCGTTAATTATTATATTATTCTATTTTTAGTATTTGTTGTTATAGCGGCAATGGTAATACATCTTCTGTGAAAATTTTAACGCTCTAGCTATAACGGTTCATGAGATACAGCCTGGTGACAGACGGATGGACAGCCAAGTCTCAGTAATAGGGTCCCGTTTTCACCCTTTAGGTACGGAACCATTCACGCGCGAGTCCGACTCGTACTTCGCCGGTTTTTAAACAATAATTTCATTTGAAATGACTAACAAATTATCACTTTTTTATTTACAAATTACAAATTATTAGAGTGCGTTTCATGAAATAGTTGCAATGCCGCCATGTTGGCAGCATTGAAAATTTTTACTGCGACATGACCCTCATTGTGTTCCGCAGTAAAATGTTCAATGCTGCCAACATGGCGGCATTGGAACTATTTCATGAAACGGACTTTACTTACTTTTTTCTTTGCACCCGCAGACAAAAAACCCGACCTACCCACGTCGGCTTTAAAACAGAAAAAAGAAGAGTCATCAAGCAAGAAACAGAAGTTGGAAGAAGCAAAGACCAAGCAATCAGCGTTGGATGAAATCATGATGATGCAGGAGAGAGCGAAAGAGAAAGCTAATCGGTGAGAGAAGTTATACACAATATAAACACACTTTCACACACACACAAACACACACACACACACACACACACACACACACACACACACATACACTTGTTACACTTTCACATAAAAACTACTGAACAGATGTTTATGAAACTTGACTGTCGACCTAATGTGAACTGGGGTCTCGTTGGATTCAGATGGCATTGAACCTAGGAGAGCTAATTGGAGAGGTCTATGCTCAGCTGTGGGCAGCTATGTGATGATGATGATGATGATGGATGATGACGATAATGATGAAGAATTATTATAATATAAGTACCTAGGAGTAAATGGAAAGTCGCGGGGGAGGCCTTTGCCCAGCAGTGGGATCTTATTGGCTAACAAAAAAACAGTAGGAGTAGGAAGTACCTACTATGACGATGATGGTGATAACTGATAACGATGTTGATGACTATGATGATGACGATGACGATGATGGATGATGAATGACAATGATGAAGAATTATTATAATATAAGTAGGAAGTAGGATGACGACGATGATGATGGTGATGATCATGATGATGCAGCCAATGATGACGATGATGGTGATGATGATGAAGATCATAATGATGCAGACAATTATGACGATGACGACGATGATGATGATGAATCTTTAATTCCTTCATTAATTATATTTTCCACAGAAAAGACTACTGGCTAACGGAAGGTATAATAGTGAAGATAGTGACGAAATCGCTCGGCGATAAGTTCTACAAAAGGAAAGGTGTCGTTGAGAAAGTAATTGATAAATATGCGGCTGAAGTTAAATTGATTGACGAGAAGACAAGGTTAAAGCTGGATCAG
The DNA here is from genome assembly GCA_947563765.1 of Anarsia innoxiella. NCBI lineage: Eukaryota > Metazoa > Arthropoda > Insecta > Lepidoptera > Gelechiidae > Anarsia > Anarsia innoxiella. The sequence continues at coordinate 1,745,960 of OX387418.1, read as the reverse complement.
GTGAATATATTTCTTTTTTATTTATTTACTAGCTTTTCACTGCGGCTTGGTCCGTGCATTAAGATATGTCATGTAAAACAATGTGACATTGTCTGTAAAATGTCAATGTTAATTGTAACCTTATTTCATTTAGATTACATTCAGACATTTAGAGTCAATAATTGTTATAATGTAAATATGTAAACTGTAAGAATTGTAAAACTTTATTTGAAAAGAGCAACCCCACAGAGTTTCTTGCTAGGTTCTTCTCTGGGGGAAACTGCGCTTTGCGAATCTAGCACTAGCTTAAAAAAGTATATTATAATAAGTAATGTAACGGTTTCAAGAGCATTTTTTGTGCCTATGAAATAAAAATATTTTTGACTTTGACTTTGACTTTAACCAGACTGGGTGGTATGGTAGTGGCCCTGTTTGCAATGCCTCAGGTCTTGGGGTTGACTCCCACTAGAGACAAGCATTGCTGTGAATATAGATGTTTGTCTTGAGTCCGGCTGTTGGAATATGTGTACAATATTTAAAAAAATAATCTTTATTCACTCGACATTGGCAGTATCCACAATGATAGTTGCCAATAAAATTAAAACGAAAACTTCCACATAAGTAGTCCTTTTTCTTAAAAGATCTGTCTTTCGTGTACGTATGGTTAAGGAGGAAACAGTTGCTCAGTCGGGTACAGTGACTCACCATCGTTTTGTAAAGAAGAAAAAGAGATACGTTCATCTCTTTTGCACTTGCGCGTGCGCATACCAAAAGCTTCCGAAAAGTGCAATCTCCTTCTTTACAAGCCGATGGTGAGTCACTGTACCCAACTGAGCAACTGTTTCCTCCTTATACATAGTACCTGCCTATCTGTCACGCCGCTCCCCCATCGAAATAGACAAAGACGTCTCCCCTTCACTTGCTAGACTGCCGTCTCACCTTATTATTATACTCTGGTTTAAATCCTCATCTTCCACTTCCAGAACCACCTAGAAACAGTAATACCATCGCCGAACCGCAGCGTCAAGTTCGTGAACGGCGCGTACCGGGGGCTCGTCGGCGTGCTGAAGAATATTGACACTGAGCACTTCTGTTGTGATGTGGAGGTAGGTACATAAATAACACCCACACAAAAACACAGTCGCGCAAATTACACACTCGCGTAAATAACACACACTTGTATACACACACTCGAATAGGTAACACACATGCGCATAAATAGCACACACTCGCATATATAACACACACACACACACACACCCACACATGCACAAATATGAAATAACACACATTCCACAAATAATATACACAAAAACATAAACACACCCGCACAAATAACACACCTACATAAATAACACACACAACACTCGCATAAATATATATTTATACAATATATTCATACTCACACTCGCGAAAATAACATACACCTGCACAAATTACATAACACACACATGCACAATGCATCAGCTAATCTAACTTAAGTCAAATGTATTATTTTGACAGATTTTTTAACAGAGTTGGTGCCATATTTAGTCATTGGATTTCAATATTCGTTGATTCTTAAGTATGTATTATTTTTATTGCAGGTATCCGAGGGTCCGCTGACAGGTCGTTTAGTGAAAAAAGTACAATATGAGGATATAAGTAAGATGGCGTGATAATGAATATTTTATTAAGGTAGAACAAATTCAAGACTCAGGATATTTACATTCTTAGCCTTGCTAATAAAGAAGCGATACTAAAATGGTGGTTTGTACAGTCCAGGGCACATCAACCTTTAAGCCGGGTCAGCTGCTAATGTTTAGAACAGTTTCGAACGAACATTGAATTAATTGAATGAATTTTTTCTTTGTTTTGTCAGCAAAATCATTCAATTCGAACAAAATGTTTGTTCACAACATGAGCAGTGGACCCGGCTTTACACAGCACCTTATTTCATGTCGACATAAGGGCGATATTAGAAGTATATTGAAAAAACCGTTTTCTTTACCAGACTACAGGCCGTTGTCCGTTTATGGTTTATAATGGACGTGTATACACGCACCGGACATCCATCTGGCAAAAAATATGGCAGCCATTTTTTGACGGTCTGTTGTCCGGTAAAAAAACAGACGTCTAAAAGCGCACGAAAGGTTGATCTGCACTCGACTGTACAAGTAACCTTATTTCGTAAAAAGAAACGTGTACCAAGATTGGAGTTCTTTTTTTAAAATTGTGAAAAGATAATGTTGCGAAGTATGTCTTAAGTAAAAGAAATAAAACACATTTTGGAAGCTCAATATTCATTCATTTCTTCAACAAAAATCAACCGTTACTATGAAATATAGTATAAAGTCAATATTTTTTATAAACAAGCGATATTTTATATAATTTTAACACTTTTTAAAAGCAATTGAAATGGCATTATTTCTTTGGGCATTGTTTTTTAAGTATAATTAAATAGGTACAGTCGAGGGCACATCAAGCTTTACCGCCCAGTGGTGGAGTGCTTATTTCATTGGAACATAAGGGCGACATAAGAACTATTTTGTAAAGGTTAATCTGCTCTCGACTGTACTACCGGGTACAAAAGTGTTGTCATACTGAAAAATGAACTGAATGTAGTGTTGCCTGCAAAAATGTTTAATATTTACCTGATTAAATTACTTTTTTTTAATAAGCGATATTTATTTAACCTCTCGCATCCCACTGACCCATTATAAACCCAGACACAATAGATTTTCTATTGTTCTTTTTTTTCTGGGATGTGAAAGATTAAATCATCTTATGGAAAAACCAAGTAGGTAGGTACTAGCTAGAAAAATATTTTTTAAATTGTTGTGTTTATGCTCTCTGAGGTAAAAAAAAAATGGTCATAATCATGAAACAATATTTCACCAAAAAAAAAATATCATCTTTAAAAGTAGGTATTATTATTAAAAAAACAATCGCCAAAGAAATAAGTGTTTAAAAAATCAATAAGTATTTAAAAATTTAAAATATAAAAAAATGATTCAAAAAACAGCATTAACATTATTTCAACATTACTACACTTTACATAAAATTTCTAAACGTGCATTTTTTTTTTAATTCTGTTTCAGCCAAAAATTGGCTTTTTTATTTTCTATGGAAGGCACTGAGGACTTAATTTCAGTTGAATCTTAAAAAAGATGGCGTCTTAGTTACTATTATCATTAAAATAGTTTTCAGTGATTTACAGTAAAAGGCTATCAAGAATTCACATCGGCAATCATCGTATTTCCGAATACAAACGAATGCTAATTTCCATGTACATCAATAGGGAATATGCATAAAATTTGAAATGGCCTAAAATATTTTTTTCTCGAATACTTATTATCGTAATATTATAATGAAAAGGATTTTTTTTTATTTACTTATTATTTAAACCCCTAAAATAATATTCAAAAAGTGCAAAATAAGGGAGCGAAATTCAAACTTCCAAAACGCGCCACCATTGGTCGAACGAAATGTGACGTCATCTGACACGACATTGTATTCATCAGCGTCGAAACTCATACTGTTTTACAAGTTTTTGTGAAAAAAATAAATAATTTAAACCTGTATTCTTGTGCTGATTGTAGTGAAGTTTAGTTAAGATTTGTAGTGAATCTAGGACGATGACTGAAGCTGGTTTTGTCAAAGCACAATCTGACAATCTACCGAAAATAGATGCTTTCATGATGACAGCATATTTTGCATCAAATCCCGATTTTACGAGCGCAGAGATCAGAGGAGTGAAAGCTGCAAGGTAATTATTATGTTTCATAATACATTTTAGACCATAATATAGATTTTTATTCATAAATGCACACAGCAGATTACATATATTAGGTTCACCAAAACATAACCTATACATATCCAGTTGTCATTAAAATTACTCTGAAACTCTTATTTTACGTCTATAAATAAATTTTTTATTATTGAAGTTCACCCTAGTATAATAACTTTGACTTTGTGTGTATCTGAGATAAATATATAATGATTTAATGTTTATAAATTGATACCCTGCTTTACGTGGACTGTTTTGTTTGAGTGTTTATAAGTACTTGTCTATTTCAGGTCTACACGAGAATCTTATGGTGATTCAGCAGTTGGATATGTCCAAGTAAAACGAGATGGTGGCATATGTGTTGTTAAGGCTCGGATTACACCTGAACATAATGTGCGACAAAAATGTTATGCTGTTATTTGCACTTGCAATGAAACAGAAGAAACTATTCTCTCTGTTCAATGTGAAGATTGTGCTGCACATTTAGGTAATTATTTTTTACTTGTTTAGGTTCAGTGACCTGCACTTAGGAACTTGATTTTTTTTATAACTTTTTTGTTTTTTCATTTCTTTTGTTTTAGGTGGATGTAAGCATGCTATAGCTTTTTTAGCATGGCTACATCGGCGTAGTGAAGATCCATCAACAACAAGCATTGAGTGTTATTGGAAAAAATCTAAATTATCATCAATTGGTACTAGTAAGAAGTTTATAAAAGCCAAAGAAATGTATAAAACACCTAAACATGAGCTTGTGCCAACATATTTGAATACTGAAAGCTTTCTCACAGTAGTAAAAAATAATTGCACTTTGGTTGGTGATACAAAGAATCATTTGATGAAGTTTTATAGAGCGCCAAGCACTGTGGAAAAATTGTCAATACACCATCTTCTGTCTACAAGCAAAGCTACAAACCCTCTTGATTTTATAGAATATTGCAAACTTATAATGACTGCAGACGCATGCAAAGGAGCTGCAATAGCTACTTTGGAACAAAATGACTGCCCATTGTGGCATGAGTTGAGGTATGGAAGGATCACAGCTTCAAAAGCTTATGATGCTGCACATTGCAATACTCTTGATGGAACGTTAACGGAGACCATTTTGGGAGCAAGTAAATTGAGGGACACAGAGGCTATGCAAAGGGGTAGATTGTTGGAAAGTCAGGTTTTAAAGGAAGTAGAAAAAATTTGTAAAATAAAAATAAGTAAATGTGGATTAAAGTTAAATAGTACACATCCTATTATGGGTGCTTCTCCAGATGGTGAAAATAGTGTGTATAGTATAGAAATAAAATGCCCGACATCAGAAAAAGCAATGGGACGATATGTCAGTTCAGGAAATAAAGTGACTGCCAAATATATGGCACAAGTGCAACTGCAGATGCATTTTTCTAATAAAGCAAAGGCACTGTTTTGTGTTGCTGATAAAGATTTTGAAAAAACAAAAAAAATATCAATCTTAGAAGTCAACTACGACCAGCAACTGTGTGAGAATTTGTTAGAAAAATGCAACATTTTTTGGAATAAAGCCATCTTTCCTAAACTAAATATGTATGACTAGATAGATTTTTTTTTGTTTATTGTAGGGGTACTGCATTTGATTTCTGTCTAATTCTGTTAATCTGTTTTTTTATGCTATGAAAATAAAACAAATGTAAATATATTATATTCATTTTTTTATTAAAACATCCTGCATATTTACCAATCCACAAGCTACTATTATTACATCATCTATGATAGGAATTAAATTATAGTCTACACAAGCATGAGGCAGTAACATATGAAACTCTCTTAACCTATTTATTACCCGTTCAACATGTATTCTTAATGCTGCTATACGTTTTGATAGTTTCACTTCATTTTTAGTACTGGGGGTAGACTTTGATACAGAAGGTGGTCGTATAAGGGTACATCTTTTAGCTTCTAGCAAACATGATAAGTCTTTAAAACCTCTGTCAGCCATCACTGCTTTATTAGGAGGTAAAGCCTGTAAGTAACTACTATCTTGTACTATCATAACATCAGTAGCCCTACCACCATATCCATCAGAGATAAAATTGATCAAGCCATCAGGTGTACATGAAATTAAATACTTTAAGGTGTTACATTTTTTATACTGTGACCAAGTAAGTGATTGATGAACGGCATTTGATGGTTTTTCAATCTGAATTTCTAGGCAATCAATAATGGAAACAACATTCCCATACCTACGCCTAAAAGATATGGGTAAATTATTGTAAATATCTGATGATGCTGGCCACACAATCAAGTCCTTAAGTTTTGCTGCTATAAGAGAAATACTTCTAGAAAATATTCTACAAATAGTACTTTGTGAACATCCAAATTGTAGTGCCAAGATGCTAAAAGACTCATTTAATTTAATTTTCTTGAGGGTTATTAATATGTGTTTACTAGGAAGCGGAATATTATCACTTAAAAGTTTTATTAAATGATATGATTGTTTAGGTAATCCTAACAACATTTTTGGCTCTTTTTCAATAGCAGTTAGCATGATACTACACATTTCATATTTAAACTGTTTCTCCTTCTCTGAATCACTTAGAACTTCGCTCGACTCAGATTGATAACTCGGTTCATAATCAGTAGAGCTCGTAGAAAAATAAGATGATATAGAAATAGTATCCGATGTGTTTTCAGTAAACAATTTTCTTTTTAAAACAGATAGTTTTACTGGTGAAGTTCCTATATTTTGTGTTACAAAAGGAAATGGTGACAGTGCTACATTTTGTTTTTTAGTAGGTATATTTACATTGACACCTTTACTTCTATAGTTCGGTTTAATATTAACTTGCACAGCCTTGTCACAATGCAATTTCTTCTCAATATGAGAAGTGGAAAGCTCTACCTGAAGATCATCATATCCAATACGGGAAGTACTGCATCCTGGTTGATCACAGACATTTGTGTGGGAAGTACTTGGACTCACTTTGTGATCACTTCTTTGTGAAGGTTCACTAACACTACTTTTGATAGCTATCTCTGATGAAAGGGCTTCATTGACCAGTGTCAATCTTTGCATTTTAACTACAGCCATTCTCTCCTTTGGTAATGGCATCCTCCGGTTTTGACACAAAAATATATGCGGCAAAACTCCTTTCTTCAACCGTAGAGTACATTTTTCTCCTCGCTCTTTCATTAAATTGTATTCAATATAATTTTCTGTATCTTCCTTAACCTGGAATAAAACAATAACCTTCCTTAACCTGGAATAACCATTAAAATTTCGTGAAAGCACAACAAGAATAGTTTTTATAGAAAGTTAGTTTTTATAACTGAGTACTGAACTTTTCTTATAGGTTAGGTTAATTTTAAACCGAATTTTCTAATGTTCAATAACTAATGCAAAACTTACTTTTTACTAATTCACAATAAGCTGTATATAAATAAAGTACACTTACGTTAAAATGATCTTCACAACAATATAAACACGATTTAGGAGATATATTATCCCTTCTCATCACCTTACACCACTGTTTTCGTATTTTCACATCACTTGAAATACGAAAAAACACTTTGTCGGGTGTTTTTCGAGTAGTATTTGTGCACTTAGGTACTATACAATACTTATAAGATAATTTTTTGACTTCTTCCATGGTTTTAAAGTTATTAAAACTGTAAATATTACGAAGTAACTGAAAAGTCCACACTAAACACTAAGGTAAACACCCACTGGACGTGTCATGTGACGTCACGCAAAGCGAGCGCAAAATGGCGGCGTTTGAACTGCTTAAATTTTTTAAAAGTTTTAAATTACATTTTTAAAAATATCTAGAGTATTTTGAAGCCCATTAATATTTTTTTCTACGTTATAAAATAGTAAACTATTAATTTAAGACAAAAAAAAAAAACATGAATATTCCCTATTATTAGATTAATCGTTCATCAGAATTTGAATTTAGAATTTACTTTATTGTTGCACTCTCTCGCATTTGAAACGCGACTGACAAAACAAACGTCATGCTAGCTTAGCATGCATTCCGTGACAAGAAATGTCATGAGTTTGTCACGCTTACGTCTCTGTCCATAGTTTTAAATGTGATAAGGACAGCATGACGTGAGATAATTGTCGCGGCACGTATGCTAAGCGCCCTGGTGTGTGCGACACAGATATCGCTATACGAAGTCGAAATTAGCCGATTGCTTTACAAAGATCGATGTGCATTCTTTATCGCTCTTTACCTTTACTGTACGTTTTGCACCATTTTTTGTTATACTATAGCACCTGTAGAATAGTCACCCTTTAGTATCATTTTTATTTGAAATGGATATGATATAGGTACACGGTGACTTTAAATTAGTGAACGATAGAAAAGGATATGAATGTACTCGTGATAACAAACAACTTTTACTATGATGCAAAGGTCGAAATCGTTCAAAAATTTTTGAACTCCCCATAAAAAATGCACCCGCTGATAGTATGGGGGAACAATTTTTTTTATGATTTCGAACTTAGTCCCATAGTAAAAGTTGTTTGTTATCACGACTCACAAGTACATGCTTATACTTTCCTATCGTTCACTAATTTAAAGTCACCTGTATATTACGAAAAAGTCTATTTTTGTACGTATTTTTATTAAGACACTTGTATGAACACATTCATCTTCATGGAGTTGCTAAAAGCTTAAAAAAACTTTTTAAAATGATTAAAAAAGATTTCAAACCGCTAAAATAAGAACGTTAACAGAATCATAATTAAAATTATGAAAAGAATAACACGAAATATTTAAATAATACATTGTGATGTCTTTGATTTAAATGGATTTAAAAATTATAAAATAAAACGTTCAGAACAAACATGGCGGAAATAATGTTGCCATATAACAATTTGAATAAGTACGATTTGTGCTTAGCAATTAAAAATCTATTCTAAATTCTATAATTAAAAAAATGTTAAAACTTGCAAAATGCGATTTAAATACTATAAAACTATTTTGTTTATTAAAATACTACTTTACTTAAAACAAATTAATTGAATATCATTAAGTGTTGCCCCAAAAATAATTGCATTTTTTACGTTATAAAATCTTTTTGTAGATCAAAAAAGATGTATCAACATGTAAATAAAAAAATCTTTTTATGTTTTCTGAGCTTAAATGTTGCCAATTAAAACATTGTTAAAACACCTTCGCTGATTTACAAATTCGTTTAAGTTCTTATGAATTAATGTCATAAATTGTAATGGGGCAGTGTTGCCGTGCGTAAAACTTCTACTTTTTCAGTAGTTTCTCTTCCTCTGGGTTGCCAGCGCGTTCCTTGTCTTTAAACGTTGAGTTTGTAAGCAGACTCGCTGAGGTAGGTACGAACTGTAAGTTAATTAAAAATATATAAATTTTTAGTAGAAATAAATCAGTACAGTCGCCCAAATTTTCAATATTCTAAGTTGTGTGTCGGCAGAGCGTCAATGGCATTTTTTGGCACATTTTGTCGTAAAGCCACTGTTTAGCAGAATACCAAATGTGTCAAAAAACTATCTTAAAGTGCGATTCATAGAATACTTCATATGCCGCCATGTTGGTATGGTAGCATTGTTTGTACTGCGAAACACAATGAGGGTAGAGTCCTTTTCACGAAAGAAGTCCCCTAGCCGCGGCGCTGTATTTCATGTCAAAATTGATAATGTTGCCATTTATGAGTACAACATCTACCTATATTATGTTTATTTCATTTGTAATTTATTAAATAATATTATTTGCTGCATATTTCGACTGTTCTGGTCATTCCATGAGTAGTTTGGTATATATTTTGATAAAATTATCTACTTAGCTATATTTCTGTTATGTAAAAAGTGTATTTTTATTAAGATAAGTAAGATGTTTTCTACCTACTATCAGGTAAAAGGTCAGAAAATAGGGAAAATAGATCTGTCAAATTTAGTTACAAAAATATCCGGGGGACTTCTTTCGTGGAAAGCACTCTAATGTGGCAGTACAAATTTTCAATGCTGCCAACATGGCGGCATAGGAACTATTTTATGAAACGCACTCTAGCTCATTTTCGACATTCATTCATCTTTTTGCACTTTTCATCATAATCTTTCAAACAAAGCATGCTGAAAATAGTATGAAAGACAAAATTCTAGAAGATCTTGCTTAAAATAATTAGGGTACCTATACTACATTTAACAAATACCTAATATCTAGTCTTTGGACTAGGGACATCCAGGTTCTAGCAGCGTGTAAAAAAAATAAAAAAGTTAGGTACATTTAGGTACAATCCAACAAGAGTTCACTCGAGACTTCATTTCTATGAGCGCGTTTAGTGTTGAAGTCTCAAGTTAATTCATTTGTAAGTAAATAGGTTAGTAATAAATAGCCGTCCAATACAAAACAAGAGATAACTCGACACTTCATTTCTATGACAGCGCTTAGGGTTCAAGTCTCAAGTTAGTTCATTTGTAAGTAAATGGTTAGTTATAAATTCTAATACCGAGACTTCGTTTATATGAGCGCGCTTGGTGTTGAAGTCTCAAGTTAGTTCATTTGTAAGTAAATAGGTTATGTACCTGACGTGGCGGCTTTTCTTCCGGTGGTTTCAGCTCCTTGATTTCATCTCCTTTGTCACCCTCGCGGAGTAACTGGAATTAGAAAAAAACGCATTTAAAAATATCTATGGTTGGACTGTTTAGTCGCTGCCAATTTAAAAAAAAAGAAGTCTAAAAAAGTATTTGGGTATAGGTACTTTTTGCCTCTTGCATCCCACTGCTGGGCAAAAACCTCCCCGGCTTCCTTCTTTTTGTTTTCTCGGCAACTTCTAGCCAGTTAAGTAATTAAGTAGGTTGGTACTTATCCAAATAAATTTTTAAAGGTAGGTAAGTTAGAACCTAGAGTGCGTTTCATGAAATAGTTCCCATGGCGCCATGTTGGCAGCATTAAAAATTTTTATTGCAAAAGGCAGTACAATGCTGCCAAAATGGCGCCATGAGAACTATTTCATGAAACGCACTCTAGGTACTTAACTTAAAAAAAATACTCAGTTAGGGATGTAGGTACCTACCTATTATGTATTAAAAAAATATGGTCATTTTCATATGAAGAATCCTGTGAATTATTGAGAATGTCACATATGTCATGACAAAATGTCAATATTAACTGTCATTACCTTGTCAACTTCTGGCTCAATTTGTTCATTGGTGCCTCCTTTGTTCAACGCGCCCTTCTCCATCAGCGTAGCACGTTTAGCAGCTAAGTACAGCGATCTGGAATCATGATAGGTGATTTGTTAAGTCGGCAAGTAGAGGGAAGGTGGTCTCTGCCTAGGCGTGACAGATATGTGTCACGTAGGTGTCTAAGTACTTTTATATAAAAATAAGCAAATTAAATTTTTTTAGAAAACCCACGACACGCTAAAAATCTAATCAAAAAAGAATAAAATAACTCAAAAGCCCCGACCGAGGAATATCCGTCGGGGCTGCCTTTATGTGTAGGCACCGTCAGGAGTGCGGCGTCGCAAAGCGGTTATGTGTTTCGACCTTAACGTTTAGCTACACCTAACCTCAATCGGAATTGGAACGACTCAACTCATTCTTAGTTCAAATCAAAGTTAAAAAACTAAAATTTCTTTATGTGACCCCCTCCTGGTGCCAAAGCTGGATCCGCCTTTGTGAGAATCAGTCATTGACAGGAATCTTTGGAGCAGCATGAGAGAGGCTTTTGCCCAACAGTGGGACGATAGCCCAAAAAAGCTTACCTCTTAATAGTGATATAGTAAAGCTCGACGATGGCTTTGACGGAGTAGTCGGGTACAAAGGTGTGACGCAGCATGGAGTCCATGTTCAGGTTCTGGAGCGATCCCAGGGTCGAGGGGGCTGGGGACTCCGCTGGGGGGATTAAGTAAGTAAGTAAATATTTATTCCCAGACAATAAAGATAAAGAATAGTCAATAAATAAATCAAAAAAATTAATAATCAATAAGAGCAACCTCAAGAGTTTCTTGCTGGCTTCTTCTCTGGGGAATCTGCCTTCCGAAGTCAGCGTAGCTTCAGTCAGTTTGCTTTTACTTTTGTTGACTTGTTATAATTTTGTTTTTATTTTTATTTTGTTTTATATTTCTGACGCATTCAAGTGTAATTTTGGGTTACCTATGAATAAATCTTTATTGAATTGAATTGAATACTAAGTCAATACTAGAATAGTAGAATATTCGAATCAAATAAAAATTTGACTACAACTACTACTACTTTTTTTTTAATTTGACTATTTATTTTTTTTAATTTGACTTTTTTTTGGCTTATAAAAATATAAGCCAGTTACCTACTTGTAAAGGCAAAAAAAAATCTTAAAAAATATTTATCCTACTGAATATTATAAATGTCAATGTGAATGCCGATAGATGGATCGATGTTTGTTACTCTTTCACGCAAAAACTACTGAACAGATTGTGATGAAACTTGTAGCCTACACATTTAGAACCACTAAATGTATTTTTATGAGACTTCTTGGACATCAGAATAAAACATAAGTAGTACAGTAAAAGTGGATAAAGCGAAATAGGTGTGGATTGCAGCAAGTGGCGGGAAGTAGGTATAAAAAAAGAAAAAAAATAGAAAATGAAAAAAAAAAAATAAGAAAAATGAATGAAAAAAAATGAAAATGAAAGAATTATTATGTGAAAGATGTGTTACAGATATTGAATTAGAAAATTGAATGATTTCGACCTACGTCCCCATAGTAAAAGTTGTTTGTTATCACGAGTACATGCATATCCTTTTCTATCGTTCACTAATTTAAAGTTAGATACCCTATACTGGGTATAACAGAAAGGACCCCCTTTCTTTTAAATACCTACCCTAAATAAAAAATGTCCGATCAGCTGATCGAGTAATCCAAAAATTTTTCTCGATTTACGATCCATGTTCCTTGGGGAAAGTTGTTCAGTATCATGGGGACTATCGCTGTGTTTCGGCTTTATACCCCCCTTCTGTTATACCCAGTAGAGGTACCTATGTAATGAAATGTCTTACCCAATCCAACATTCTGGGTCAGCGCCTGCACTCCGAAGTAAGTGAAAGGTCCAGCTTCAAACACGAGGTTCTCGCGGCCGACTGTGACCTCTACGCGACCTTCCAGGATCAGCACGAAGTAGTCCACCTGTGTACAAAATAAGATTTAAAGACTTCGCCAACCCGCAAAAAATATTGCCTAAAGTTAGTATAGGTACTACATTACCAACTGAGTAACTGTCAATAGGAACAGAGAAGATAAGTACGTCAAATATAAGATCCACAAGCGTGAGCGAGACAGACATAGAAAAACAATAGACGGCAGTCCTCAGTTTGTAACGCGGTGCAAAAAAATTGGCCTTTGATTTTTTCGTCATACGGTCCGTTTTACCACAAATAACATTTATTTCTAGGTATATTTTTCTATAATATATTTTGCGTTCGATAATTAGGATTCAATAGCACCAGTCAAAATCTGCTCCAAACAAGTTAGTTAGGTGTACTTAAACAAGGCAACTGTACTTTTCTTTCAGTGTTTTGGTATGAAATATCTCACATAAATAGCCTTATATCATTTACGACAAGCAGTATTTATCATTCACTGTATATTTTTTTACGCAATTGCCAAAGAAATAGAGAAAAAAACAATTTTTTTTTTAATCTTCTAACTGAATTATCTCAAAAAGTACTTACCTACTTATATCGTTTAAGACTTTTTTGCAATCAGTATTTGTTGTTTGTAATTAGTTTCTCCATTGATTGGCACTAGTCTCAGAGGTGTACATCAAAAAGCGATTTTTTATGTACTTGCAACTTTAGGTATGTTCAAAACATTCGTTCCCTTTTTTACCCACGACTAGGGCATGGAATACCGGAACATATTTCATACCGGTATTGATACCGGTATAAAATTTTTAAATACCGGTATACCGAAATTTCGGTATTTTTTCGGTATTTTTTTAAATACTAAGTACTTTTTGGCATTTGAATTGTTCCAATAACGATATTGGTAAGTATGACGGTTACAGATAGTTCGGCCGAACTATTCGGTTGCACTTTCACACAAATTTTGATACAACAAATAGTTTATAAATAAAAGCGCCTTTTACGGTCACTAGATAGAGCAGAATGTCTAGGTTTCTAAATTATATCTTTAAGTGTCACTTATTAACTTATCTTCATTTTATCATCTCCTAATAACTCTTGTAATACATAGATTAACCGCTCCTTAGTTTAAAATAATTTAATATGAGGTTAATATCCTGTTTTATCAAGCAAATTATCACTAAGCAAAATAAACGAATAAATGGTCATTTTAACCGAATATTCGGTTGAGGTGCCGAATATGCCGAATACCGAATAGTAAACGAATATTCGGCGCATCTCTAAATTATTTTAATTGTCTCATTAGCTCAATATCACAATCAAATGGCAACTTAAATCGGTCTTAGTTTAGTATCCATCACTAATTATAAAAAAAAAAACAAATAGGTAGGTACCTTATCTAAAATAGTATCTCCCTTCGACGGACCCATAATATGTTATTATTTTAAAATAAATCAGAATACAAAACTCACTATCTAACGTAACGAGTACACTAATGATACTTAAAAAATATTAGGTCTTTACCTATAAAATTGCCGTTTTGTATGAAAAAATTCAAACGATTTTTTTTCATATAATTTTTATTTGTTTTAAGTGAAGTAATTACCCATGCAATCAATGCATCTTTGCCAACGCAGTGGCAGTTTATTAATGCCCTTCTTAAAGAAATCAGCTGGACGAGAGGCAACAAATTCTTCAAAGGCGTTTTGAACTGCCTCTTGGTTATTGATTTTTTTTCCAGTCAATAAGTTATCCAAATTCTGGAAAAAGTAGTAGTCTGTAGGGGCAAGGTCCGGTGAGTACGGTGGATGAGGGAGAGCTTCCAACCCCAGTTCTTGCAACTTGGAGACCGTCATTTGTGCGGTATGAGGTCGCGCGTTGTCGTGCAGGAGCAGCGGAGACGAGCGATTGACCAATGCTGGTCGGAGACGTGCCAGCTTCTCTATCATTGTGTTCAATTCTTCACAGTACACATCTGCAGTAATACTCTCCCCATTTGGTAAGAAGCTGTGATGAATCACACCGGTGCTAGACCACCAAACAGTAACCATCACCTTTTTAGGGGTAAGTTTTCGTTTAGGGCATTGTTTAGGTGTTGAACCAGGATCCAACCAACTTGCTGAGCGCTTACGGTTATCAAACAGAATCCATTTTTCATCACAGGTGACAATGCGGTTCAAAATTCCTTCATTTGTGTGTCTGTTGAGCAATGCACGGCACGTCTCGACGCGTACTTGGCGCTGGCGATCATTGAGTTCGTGGGGCACCCATTTGTCAAGCTTTTTTACCTTGCCAATTTGACGCAAATGGACCAATATTGTTTTGATGCTAACGTCGAAAGCTGCTGCTAATTCAGCCGTAGATTGAGTATCATCAGCTTCCACGATCGCCTTCAATTCGTCTGCATCGACCAAAGTCTTCGGACGACCGCGGGGTTCATTTTTCAGGTCGAAATTTCCAGAACGGAAGCGAGCAAACCAATAACTAATGGTTCGTTGGTTTGTAGTGTTAGCTCCGTACACGTCGTTGATGTTGCGAGCCGCTTGTGCCGCGTTGCTGCCACGACGGAACTCATATTCCATAATTACTCGAATTTTTAACGTATCCATGTTGACGAAAATGATTGAAATGCAATGAAAATGTAACACTAACCAATAAACAAATGACTGTTTTTGAAAAAAGAATTCCATATTTTTAAAATGAAATTAATTTGAAATTAGAATTCTTAGCTAAACAAAAAATATTTTTAATTGAAATGGCCAGTACTGTAAAACGGCAATTTCATAGGTAAAGACCTATTATACGAGGACTGCACTGAAAGTTGTAAGAATGGAATATTTACACTGTTCCTGTCATGTTAAAATATTTTTAATTGAAAACTCCTTGGTTTTAAAAATCGAATACCATTTATTTATTTTTAAAAAGATTCGCGGTCTTTTCACGAGGTCTTGTCAAACTTGTTTAGTCGTTGAGAAAATGGAATTGACTCGAGAAAATTCAAGAGCGATGATTTATTATGACTTTAGAAGTGGTTTAACACAAAAACAGTGTGTTGATCGGATGCTTTCTGCATTTGGTGATGAAGCCCCATCCAAAAGCACAACTTATCGCTGGTTTGCTGAATTTCAACGTGGACGTGTCAAGCTCGGTGATGATCCCCGTCAAGGTCGTCCAAAAACTGCAGTCACCCAAGAAAACGTGGATGCTGTGCGTAAGCTGATTGAGAAAGATCGACATGTGACATACCGCGAAATTCAGGCAACTTTAGACATTGGCATGAGTCAAATACAAATAATCCTGCATGAACAATTGGGTGTTAAAAAGTTGTTTTCCCGATGGATACCGCATTCGCTCCGTGAAGAACAAAAAGCGGCTCGCGTTACTTGGTGCGTCAGAACTCTCGAAAGATTCCACGCAGGATCCTCAAATGCTGTATACAACATCGTATCAGGTGACGAATCCTGGATTTATGCGTACGAACCCGAAACAAAAAACCAGTCACGAGTTTGGGTGTTCGAAAATGAATTAAAGCCAACAAAAATTGTTCGCTCACGGAGTGTTGCAAAAAAAATGGTGGCAACGTTTGTCTCCAAAACCGGCCATGTTGCGACTATTGCTCTTGAGGGACAAAGAACGGTTAATGCAGAATGGTATGCTAGCATTTGTTTGCCACAGGTCGTTTCTGAACTCCGTAAAGAGAACTGCAACCGCCGCATCATCCTTCATCACGACAATGCGAGTTCTCACACCGCGCACAGAACAAAAGAGTTTTTGGAGCAAGAAAATATAGAATTATTAGACCATCCGCCGTACAGCCCCGACCTAAGCCCTAATGATTTCTATACTTTCCCTAAAATAAAGAATAAATTGCGTGGTCAGAGATTTTCATCACCTGAAGAAGCTGTGGACGCCTAGAAAACGGCCATTTTGGAGACCCCAACTTCCGAATGGAATGCTTGCTTCAATGATGGGTTCATCGTATGGAAAAATGTGTCAAATTTCGCGGAGAATACTTCGAAAAGCAATAAATACATTTTTAAATAGTAATGTTGTGTCATTTCCTTGATTCTCGAAATTTTCAGTGCCGCCCTCGTAATGTTACCTACTTTACGGGGTTCGTGATACAAACAAGGATTCTGCTTCTGCAGAGTATTTTATCTATCTCCTTTGAAAAAAAGAGATATTTCATTAATACCGAAATACCGGTATTTTGTCTTTATATACCGGTATCAAAATACCGAAAATATTTACCGGTATACCGGTATTTCGGTATACCGGTATACCGGTATCCATGCCCTACCCACGACGGAACGGAGCAGGTATATGCGTTTGGGGTGAGAGATGTTTGTTTGTGTGTGCAAATTCAATGTTCCCTCCTATCTTCTAAATTAATGATCCGATTTTGATGCGGTTTTCAATGACGAGTTTGTGTTTGATAGGTGCATGTTCTTAGACAGGTGTCATTGCTGTAACTCACTAGGGGGCGCCACAATATTAGTGCAAAGCAAAGTTATTGTTCCCTCTTATTTTCGAAACTAGTGATCCGATTTTGATGCGGTTTTCAATAACGAGTTTGTGTTTGATAGGTGCATGTTCTTAGACAGGTGTCATTGCTGTAACTCACTAGGGGGCGCCACAATATTAGTGCAAAGCCAAGTTAATGTTCCCTCTTATCTTCTAAACTAATGATCCGATTTTGATGCGGTTTTCAATAACGAGTTTGTGTTTGATAGGTGCATGTTCTTTGACAGGTGTCATTGCTGTAACTTACTAGGGGGCGCCACAATATTAGTGCAAAACAATGTTGTAATATAATCAAAACGAAATATCGGATTACAATTCTGTTTTCAGAAATGTGTTCATGGTAGGGTAGCTTAATGCATTTAATCACAAGCCGTATATGCTCTCTAAAAAGTCTAAAATAAATAAACAAAATTAAAAATTTTGAAAAATACCCACGACGGTAATTTAATCGAAAAATAATGAAATAACTCAAAAAACCCTCGACCGAGGAATATCCGTCGGGGGCTGCCTTTTCTGTAAGAAATTTCAACATTTAAGTAATAATACTCATAAATGTATTTTATGTAATCGTTAAACATCAATACTTAATTGTACTCGCGTCACTAGGAGTAGAAAAACTTTAGCTGGTTTAAAGGCAGCCCCCGACGGATATTCCTCGGTCGAGAGTTTTTTGAGTTATTTCATTATTTTTCGATTAAATTACCGTCGTGGGTATTTTTCAAAATTTTTAATTTTGTTTATTTTATCTGTAAGTGGTGAAACGAGATCTTAGGCGCTGTCTCCACGGGTGAGAGAATCGCGGCGATATTATCGTCGTGCCATGTATTTCAATTAGAGGTGGGCCGAGTACTCGGTTAATACTCGGTACTCGGCGTACTTTGCACTTTTTTCACTACTCGTAATCGGCCGAATAACTCGGTTAAAATGCCGAGTACTCGGTGCAAATAAATCTACCTTGCGTATTGGATCTGCTTGTTAGATCATAGTCTAGTTCCTTCTAATGATACATATTTAATACTTTGCCCGCAGGAGCAATGTTATAAGCATTGCTCCTGCAATCAATTATCATAATTTTTGAGAAGAAAATGTCATAAACAGTGCTTTGTCTATATTTTTTTCCTACTTGATGCGCGTTTATTAGTTTTATTCGAATAATAAATTCGCGGGATGCGGAGGAAGTGTCAAACACCATTAACACCACTCGCTCCCAAACTTGTTCGAGTACAATTCTACCTACTTCAAGTTAATCGAGTAACTCGGCCGAGTACTCGGTAAACTTTAAACCGAGTAATACTCGGTACTCGGTTACTCGGTAAAACTGGTACTCGGCCCACCACTAATTTCAATACACTCTATGGAGCCGCGATGCGACGTATATCTCTCGTGTAGACTGCGCCTTAAGAGTCAAAACAATAAACATACCGGTTTCCCCTCCTGGAACACATATCTCTTAGGATCATCTTTATGCTCGTCTCCTCGTAGCTTGATGTGTTGGATTACGTCCTGCTTCAGTAGACGACGGAGGACCGTCTCCGAAATCACTTCTGGACGGAAAGCGTCTACGCCTGGAAGAAGTAAGTAAGAATGTAAGTAAATGTTTATTTCTAGTCCAATAAAAAAAAAAGAAAAAGAAGTTTAGTTACGGAGGTAAGTCTTTAATGTAGATTAGGAAGAGTAGCGGGCCTATGTGGGTGCCTTGTGGTAGGCTTTTAGAAGGTAAAGTAGGTATTCACATTAGGTCGCAGTTCGTGCGACTGCCGCGCGACTGTCACAGTTTAGTATGGAAATTGACAGCTAACAGACGCGCGCGACTTTCGCTGCTGTCAATTTCCATACTAAAACTACGACAGTCGCACGGACTGCGACCTAATGTGAAGCCAGACTAAAGCGCTGTAATGGCGTGTTTTTATTTTTGATGGTAAGTATCCATTACAAATGTTAATGTTTTTTTTTTTGCCGTTTACTGTCACATCGCTACTGTCAGAACTTAAGGTTGTTGTAGAATAGTCGACGTCGATTAGTCTAGTTGAAACTATCGATTGATAATCGATCGATTGGTACACTGTGGTAACACCCTAGGGTCAGTGGAGGTAGAGACATGAGTAAATTATTAGTCAAAATAAAAAAAATAGAAAAATCATCGCTTTTAGAAACATTTCCAAAATAAATAACCCAACCAATAAAACCACCAACCATACCATACCCGCAACCATTATTACCTATTTCTCGCTATTTCTTACCCTAAGGTTGCCTGGAAGATATTGCTACCTAGCAATAAGGCCACCTGTTGCTTCTTATATTCTTGTTTGTGTCTGTACCTTATATCTTTTTGTGCAATAAAGAATATTTGTATTGTATTGTATTGTAAATATTAGTACCTATGTACTTATTAGAAAACATTTTCTTCTAAAAATAAGCTTCATTGCTTAAAGGAAATGTATTTAAGGAAATTTGCCTCAAAATTACCAAATAGACTTTAAAATGTACAAGAATACGTACTAGCACTCAAGAACTGGAAGGTGGCGAGGACCAGCTGTGGAGAAACGTGGACACGTTGGTTCTGATGGCCGGCGAACGCAGCCAAGTCCTGGAACTTGTTGATGGGGCGCGGCAGACGTTTCTTTGTGCGGTTGTCGGCTGGAATGGCGAAATTAACGTTAATGCTACGAATAGAAAACACCGGCCAAGTGCGAGTCGGACTCTCGCAGGAAGGGTTCCGTACCATTCACTATTGATATCGAAGAAGAAAAGCAAAATAAATCACGTTTGTTGTATGGGAGCCCCTTTAATTATTATATTTTTAGTTTTTGTTGTTATAGCGGCAACGGTAATACATCATCTGTGAAAATTTCAACGCTCTAACTATAACGGTTCATTAGATACAGCCTGGTGACAGACGGACGGACGGACAGACAAACAGACGGACAGCCAAGTCTCAGTAATAGGGTCCCGTTTTCACCCTTTGGGTACGGAACACTAAACAGTTTTTACAATTAGGTATCGCTTTTATGATTTTGATTTCATTAAGTTGACACAAAGTGAGCGGTAGCCTAGTTTGTAGACTTCAATATTAGAGATTGGACTGCGATTCGACTGCGATGCGATTGCGATGCGATTGCGTTTGGTAAAACTTTTAGTAGAATACCAAATTTGACACAATATAAATCAATCGCAATCGACTATCAAACGGATCGCAAAAGCTTAGCTTAAATTAGCAGACTTGGCCCCCAGCTGGAATGCGGTTAGCCGTCCGGTTGACCAAACTAGAATACTTACAAATAACATCAGTCTCGTCCACGATCTCTGCTTGAATCATCTCTTCAATAACGTCTTCTAAGGTCACCAGTCCAACGGTTTCATAAACCGGGTCTCCATCGCCTTCTTCGATGCGCTGCACGAATGCCATGTGTCCTTTGTGGCCTGCGGATTGGAAATTTTAAGGTTTTAGTTTGAAAGGAGCAACACAACACAACTAAAATGGTCCTTTTACGCGAGACCAATAGACGAGACAGGGCCCAAGTCTGTTAATTTAAAATCGTCTCAGTTGTGTGTCGGCAGAGTGTCAATGGCATTTTTTTGATACATTTGGTATTCTGCTAAACATTGTGCTAAACAATGGCTGACACTGACTGCGACCAAATGTGTCAAAAAATGTCATTGACACTCTGCCGACACACAACTGAGGCTACCTATTGTAAATTAGCAGACTTGGGCCCCTAAACTGCTTGAAATAGTCCATGTACAGTACCCCTCATATTTTAACAACAAATCAATTCCCACTTAAAAACTCCGCACAGATAACGGCAAACAGCATTATCGTAAATAAAAGAAGCTATTGTTTCAAACTCGACCTTTAACTTCAAAAGAATACTTCACTCGTGTCTGATAAACAGTTACCGAACGAATTTTTTGTTTATCTAACAGATAGTGCAGATATAGTAGGTACAAACGGCCGAACATTTTAGCATTTTGCTACCTAAAAACAGTGGGTCTATTAGACCCAGAACACACGATGAAATGCAACGCAACTGAAACTGCTAGTTACTTTTGAGTTGCATCGAGGTTTATGCTATAGACTTCCTTAGAAAACAACACACGACGCAACTAGTTTGAAACGTTTCGTTTCAGTTGCGTCGTGTGTTGTTTTCTAAGGAAGACTATAGCAGAAACTGCGATGCAACTCAAAAGTTTCAGTTGCGTTGCAGTGGCGTTTCACCGTGTGTTTTGGCGCTTACTCTTGTTTTAAATCATTGTATCTAGGTAGATACTACTCTGTATACTAAACTCATCCTACTTATGTATGAGTAGGTAGGGGGAAGTGGGGCACATTGATACACAAAAATTCAAACTCCGTTTGAATACACAAATATCGACATTTTTGATCACTTTTTTCGGCGGGTGCATTGCCTGATATGTTTACTTTAAATTAAGTTTTTAAAAAGCTGATAGTAACGAATAGGGAAAAAGTTATAGCGACTTTTATAAAAAATCGATTTTGTATCATTCTGCCCCACTGGTGGGGCACCTTGATACAGAGAGTGGGGCAGTTTGATGCGTATTTTATTTCCGTAATTATTATAATATTTTTTCAAAATAAATCATTATATTACTTAAATTGACCAAATAAAAAGCAAACAATGCTTGGTATCTGAAAAATCACATTATTTATTAGTTATTATTCGTATTATCGATGGTCAAAATCAGCCTAATAATGAAATTAACTAAGAAATAAAATTGTCATCAAAAACTTAAAATTTATAAAGATCTTAAACATCTAATTTAACATAATTACTGAGTAATCAGCCTGGAAGTTCTACAGAATTGGACATAGTGAAATATAGAAATACCAAAATAAAATCCTCTGTCAAAGTTATAGGAACTTTTTCTTAAAACTCATGATCAAAAACATCACAAAACGGGAATCCTAAACGATTTTTTCACATTTCTCTGCTTAACTTTAAACGTCCGGACCATTTTCTAAAATAAATGAGATTTTTAAAACTACTTTAAAATACTAACGGGGCACTTTAATGCACATAAGGGGCACTTTAATACACAAACGGGGCAGATCGATACGTATCATTCTGCCCCGCGTATTACTGTATCAAAGTGCCCCAAGGGACCATATTCACGAAAAAGTAATTTATTATTTTTTAAATCAATATTGTATTAAATAAACCTATTAAATAACATTTAATAAAGTATAAATGTAGGTTTGGTAAAATAAAACTATGAAAACAACTAATAATATGGAGCTGAGACATGAACACATTGCTCTTAAAATTTTAGTTGTCGGTCCCAAAAACACGTTTGTGTCTGTCAATGCAAAACGGCGAATAGGCGGCGAGCATCGTCACAACTATCATCTTTGTGGATGTCCGTGAGCGTTCTAATGATGTGTCCGTGTGCGTATCGTTTTTCAGTATTTCAAAACAGGTACTGTATCAATGTGCCCCAAGTATCAATGTGCCCCGCCTCCCCCTATTATTAAATGTCAATGTTTGTGCTGATGGATGCATGGATAGATGGATGGATGTTTGTTACTCTTTCACGCAAAAACTACTGAACTGATTTTGATGAAATTTAGCAATATTGTAACTTACACATCGGAATGACTTATGAGCTAGGTATTCGTATTATTATTATGATATTATTATTATGATATTATTATATCAACTTGATAAGTAAGTAGGTAGGTAAAATATCTCATAAAATATCTACCTACCTACCTAAGAAAAGCGTTTTCGATCTTTGCCAAAAACTAACCTAAAAATTGATAAAATCTTTTCACTCATATTCGCCAAGAAGCAAGACGCAAGGCGGCAAATCCGCGCAATTAAAAATAAACATTCCGTCTGGCGCGTCCATGAATCATATCGTACGGCCTCGGCGCGGCCGCCGCTTATTTTTCATACTTCACTAGTGTTGGCAAGAGTTTTATGGATAGATTTTTTGAGGGAAGTTGATACTGATTTTGTACAACCTTGGTAGGATACATAGCGCTTATTTTTCATACTTCACTAGTGTTGGCAACAGCTTTAATATCGATAGTTTTTTTGAGGGAAGTCGATACTCAATGTTATGTATGATCTCGACATTATATGTGGCTACAGAATACCAATAAGTACCTACATACGTGGGGTTTATTTTTTATAAGTCTTTATTTACTAATACCCAGTGGTGACAAAAGTTTTATCGTTCGGTTTATGTGGGAAGCCGACTGTTTATAGGGACGTACAATATAGTAGGTACCCGCTTACGCATTTCTGGGTCAAGTACATAGTCTGTACCATACCACATAATCTGTACCTACCTGATGAAGTTTTAATATGAATCATCAGAAACAGGAAAAAATATCATCCTAATTGCGTAAATGTGTAAAATGAGAAACAGACTAAAAAAATAGTAGGAAGTTCGATATTATGGAAACAATAATCAACTTAGATTAATTTATCGATATTTAGTACCTACCTATATCGATATTCCACGAAACAACACTAACCCGCCAAATATAAATGAAACTCGCAATATTTACGACCCATTCACCTAAATTACTTTATTGATTGATTAGACATTGTTTTGCACAACTAAATTAAGTTTTTATACTGAATTCTACTTGATCAGGGACCCAAGTCTGCTAATTTACTTACAATATTCTAAGTTGTGTCTCGGCCGAGTGTCAATGTTAACGTCATTTTTTGACACATTTGGTCGCAATCAGTGTAAGCTTTGAGTATAGAATATATAAGGAGGAGCCATACCGTCTGGATCTGCGTGCCTGGTCTGGCGCAAAATGGCTACTTTTATGTATGGTACTACTTATCGTTTGACAGGTCATCTACCAAGAAAACTATGAAAAACTTGGCGCAACCATGGCACGCTGTCATAAACTCATTTGTATATGAAAAAAAAATGTAGGCAGAATACCAAATGTGTCAAAAAATGCCGTTAACTCTCTGCCGACACACAACTGAGGGTATTTTAAATTAGCGCAGACTTGGATCCCAGGGTGAAAAAAATCCATCAGTTCTCATAATTTAATTTATAATTCAGCTGAAACTTTATTTAGGCCAACAAGATATTATTTATCAACGTTTCATGTGACGGAACAAATAAATCTAATGACACGAAATATTTTTAACGCGGGAGAAGTTACTAATGTTTATGAAGCTGAAAAATATTAGTTATAGGTCTATCTACACAGATCCGGGCCGTGCCCGGGACGTGTCCGGGACGTGTCCGGGACGTGTCCGGGACGTGGCCCGTCAGGAGGGAAAACAATCCGTCGTCATGACAACCGGACACGCCGTGCCCCGGACGTGTCCGGGCCGCCGTGGCCCGTCAGGAGGGAAACAATACGTCGTCATGACAACGTCTCCGGTTGTCATGACGACGAATTGTTTACCCTCCTGACGTCGGGCCACTTCCCGGACACGTCCTGGGCACGGCCCGGATCTGTGTAGATAGACATTTACTCATATCTTTGAACTTAGACTTGGACATGTGAGCGTTGGAAACAAATTGCAGTGATGTCGTGCTAGGAAGGATAGGTACTTCCTAACACGACCATCGTTTTGAAAAGAGCAACCCAACAGAGTTTCTTGCTAGATTCTTCTCTGAGGAAAACTGCTACCTTGTGAATCTAGCATTAACTTTAAAAAATTACCCGTTTTAGATGATGTCAAACCCATCCTACAAGATGAAGGTACATTTTCATTTTCTCCTAGATGTAGTTGATAGAAATTTGAAATAAAGTAAAAAATCCAGACTATTCTCTACCATCTTAAGATATTAGAACAACTTTATTGTCGTGCCAGGAAGTAAGTATGACACATTTTGTGTAGTTGAAGAAATGAATGCCCAAACCCATAGTTTTAAAATACCACCATTCCTTACCTTCCTTAAACTGTCTCAGCATAACATCCAAGGTGACATCTTCGAAAACGAAGTTGCATGGGTTCTGGTAGTACTGGCAGAGCGTCCGCAGCGGTGTGTTGTCGTCAGGGTCCACGAACGCCAGGTCCTTGATGAACAGCACCGTCACTATGTTACTGCGGTTGCCGTCGAACACCGGGATACGGGAGTAGCCTGGGGGAAAAGTGAGGTTTAGTAAGTAAGTAAATATTTATTCTCAGTATTTTTAGGTTTCTTTTATTACCTACAATCTTTACGTATATTAGCTTCACTTGTAACTAACTATGTATGTAAACAAATCTTGGAATCTTAATTTGACCCACTTCCCGGTCTTCGAACAGGATGAAATTTTGCACACGCTCCGAGTTCTGATGACAATACAATAATATGGTACTCGTACTTTCGAACTGGTCTGATGATGGAGCATGTTTAGTGCGAGCTAAAGCGTGTTTTAGTTTTTTAAACTACCTATTATTTATATTTTAGATTGATTTTTTTACAGGGCCCGTCTGTTTAGCTTTAAACTAGTTAGCCGATGCAGCCACTTAAAAGCGTTTAGAGTAGGTACTTAGTTATTGTTTATTTATTAGTTTTAGAAACTCATATATTACGTCTTCCTCTTCTCTTCAAATTCTGCAATTTATAAACGATTAACATTTAATAACCTAATCTAAATCTGAACTAGCCATTTCTGTCCCATTGCTAGGCTGGGTAAAGGCCTCTCTCCTCATCCGCCATGATTTTTCGGTTTCGAGTTACCTCCCAGGTATTTAAGGTGTCCAGCTCATCCCGCCACTTCCGCGGTCTACCGCCACGCCGTTTGGCAGTTGGTAGCCATTGGGTAGCTGTTGTAACCCATAACTCATCAGGTAAGCGGCAGACATGACCGGCCCAATCCCACTTCAGCCTAACAGCTGTTTTTGCTTCATCAGCAATACTCGTTTTACGCAGTATGGTGTTTGAGATAAACTTACCAGATTTAACAATCTCAGTCATGGTTTCAAAATCGAGCACACTGTCGATGGGCAGCATGAAGCAATCCTTCATCCTCGTCATCACCTCTTTCACGGTCTTCTTGCGAAGGTCGAGAGCTCCAGATATGATGTTCACCTCTTCCTTGTCTAAGTCGTTTACGTGGTTAGTCACCTGTGGGGGGGAAATTTTCATTTAACGCTGATATTTCAAGTGGTAATCTAAAACTAATCTAGACATTTGTGTCCCACTGCTGGGCGAAGGTGTCATTATCCGCCATGACTTTCAGTCTCGAGCTACCTCCGCCCAGGTACTTATATTGCCAACTTGTCCTGTCACCTTTCCGTGGTCTGTTGGCAGCCATTGGGTAGCTGTTTTAGCCAAGTGCTATGCTTTCGAATTAAAGGTAGGTATTTAATTTAAGTTTAAGTTTAAAATTGAGGGCTGTATAGGAAAGCCTCCAACAAGGTGGATCGACGACCTGGTAAAAGTCGCGGGAAGTCATTAAATGCGGAAAGCGCATGACCGATCGTTGCCAAAATCCTTGAGGCTTTCGTCCAGCTGTGGACGTCCACAAGCTGACATGATGATGATACATATTTCAGCATGCATATCTGTCACACCTCTCTCTCATCAGGATAAGCAGAGACCACTTCCCTCCACTTGCTATGTTCCAAACACACTTCCATTTGTTTCATTTCCACCCACGCTTTATTTAGCAATGTGAATGCACTTAGGTACTCGTATTTACCTATCAATTTGAACTCGGTTGCTAACTGTCGCTAATTCGCACCTATTGTAGAAAGAAGTGTAGTAAAATATTTCCAATTAGCAGATTGAGAGATGTGAACTAACTTAGACTGTGAAGACACCTACTCGAAAATTATCGTCGAGTTTTGTATAGGGTCTTATGAGTTTTTGAAGTATTGATGTCAAAGATTGACAGAAGAAGATCCAGAACACACGGTGAAACGCAACTGAAACTGCTAGTTACTTCTGAGTTGCATCGAAGTTTCTGCTATAGACTTCTTTAGAAAACTACACACGATGCAACTACCTAATTTGAAACGTTTCATTTCAGTTGCGTCGTTTGTGGTTTTCTAAAGGAGTCTATAGCAGAAACTTAGATGCAACTCAAAAGTAACTAGCAGTTTCA
Source organism: Anarsia innoxiella (assembly GCA_947563765.1). Lineage (NCBI taxonomy): Eukaryota > Metazoa > Arthropoda > Insecta > Lepidoptera > Gelechiidae > Anarsia > Anarsia innoxiella. Next base: position 1,718,582 of record OX387418.1, on the reverse strand, counting down.
GTTGCGTTGCAGTTGCGTTTCACCGCGTGTTCTGGGCCTTAAGCTAAAAATAGACTGGTCCCATGTGCGCCGTATATCTATATTTATTATTTACTGGAAAACCAACAGCTTTAATAAACTAGAAAATCATAAATTAACAAACGAGCCAATTACAGGTTTTCACAGATAGAAACATAATAAAAAGGTATACGCAATGAATTACGAAATCTGCTCAGTACAAATATTAGAAACACATTTGTCACATGTAACGTGGGATAGCCCGTTGAAAGATGAAATCATAAAAGAGGGACGGTCAACCGAATATATGTAACTAAATATAACCGAGTTGGGTATCAAATGAAAGGAGATGATTCGTACATTACATAGATCGGTTATTAAGATTTTAAATTAAAGTTTTCTAAAGAAGAGTGGGAGACCACGGAGGTAGAAGAAGAAAGAATAATAAAATGAGAAGAAGAAGAAGGAGGGAATAGAAGTTGTGCCGTATCAGGTGCTCAAACGGACGGCAGAGAATAGAGCAAAGTGGCGAAGACGTCGACAAGAGCGACGCTCTTAAAACAATCAACTTACTAGGCCCAAAAAAATCACTGCTCAGAAATTAAACATATGCCAGAGTATAGACCTAAAAGTGCCCCGACATTTTACTATATGGAGTCAAAAAAAATCGGCTTTCTATTTTCGGGCCTAGAAGTCTTAGGCCGAGTGATGAAATGATGTTGATGACACAATGATGATGATACAAAAAAGCACTTACCCTGACAAGCTCCTTCAGCCTTTCTCTGTTGTAATGTGTACCAATCTCTTCACCTAAGAAGTAGTCCAGCAGTTTACTCGTCGGCCACGCGAGAGGAGCGCAGATACCCATCACGATCTGTCGAGGAATCGATCGATTAGTTGACCTTTTATTAGTTAGTTAGATTTGATAAATCCTGTGTGAGGTTTGGTTCTGTATATATAAATCGAGCCTGTTTGAAATGGCATCACTAAAGCCCAGAACATACGGAGAAACTCCTTTAGAAAACCACACACGACGAAATGAAATGAAACGTTTCAAACTAGTTGCATCGTGTGTAGTTTTCTTAAGGCGAGTCTATAGCAGGAACTTAGATGCAACTCAAAAGTACTAACTACCAGTTAAATTTTCGTTGCAGTTGCGTTTCGCCGTGTGTTCTAGGTCTAAGGGTGGCCGTACACTGGCTGCATCAAGCAGTTGAGGCCAGACTGCTTGAAGCCAAAACTGTGCGGTGAACAATTAGTCATTCATTCCGTGCTGTACAAGTGACTGCTCGAGTAGTCGCGACCGCTTAGATTACTGCGCGGTCGCGGCTTCTAGGTAGTCGGGTCTTGACTGCCAGCAGTCCATGTACGGCCACCCTAATGATAAAAAGACAATAAAACACACTGACCTTCATAATCCAGATACTCTTAGCACCGACAAGAAGACCATGTCTCGCGCAGATAGCTTGTGGGGTGATCTCAGCTATAAACACTATAGCAAGCGTCGAACCAATGACAGCGACGAGACCAGACGTCAAGTCATCCAGAATAACGGTAAACGTGCTGTTCACAGCTACATTACTCAGCAGAATTGTACAGAGAAGGTAGTTTCCATGAGCTCTAACAGGCATGATGGCCCTTGCATATTTACGTTCTTTCTCCGTACCAGTATTTGCTATGATCTTCAGTTCAGTTCGGTCTAGAGCCATTAATCCCAAGTTCAGACCAGAAAACAGCGACGCCAGCATGAGTAAAATGATAATCAAGATTATAGAAGCCCATAAAGGTAGTAATTTGTTGTGAGTCGCGATAACTTTGTAGTTTTCAGAGCCTTGGTGCAGGAATTCCGGTTCTGATGACGAGTTCTTCGCGCAGATGTAGAATTTGCTATCTTTTAAAGGCGGTGGGGCTTTTAGGATGAATATTACTGAGTCTTTCTCTGCGTAAGTTGCCTAAGAAAGAAAATAGATTAAGTTAAAATATGTTTATATAAGTATAATACTAGAGGCCGCCCGCAACTTCGCACGCATTTATCGTCATATCTAGGAAAAAAATCATGATATCTCAAAATAATATAGCCTATGTGTTATTCTGATATATAAGCTACAATATGGCCAAATTTCATCAAAATCTGTTGAGTGGTTTTCACGTGATGAAGTAACAAACTACAAACAATTGACATCAGCTAATAATACTCGCATTATTAGCTGATGTCAATTGTTTGTGCCGATGGATGGATGTTTGTTACTCTTTCACGCAAAAACTACTGAATAGATTTTGATGAAACTTGGCAATATTGTAGCTTGCACGTCACAATAACACGTAGGCTGTATTATTTTGAGATATCGTGTTTTTCTTTCAAGATATGACGATAAATTCGTACGAAGTCACGGGCTGCCCTTAGTTTTTAATACAAGTAAGGTTTATAACAAACGAAACTTACATTATATTCTTCTTCTAACAAATGCGTGCACGGCGCCATATACTTTTGTTGGAAATGCGTGAATGCTATAACAGTATCTTCGGTAAATCCTTCTCCAAAGAGTCTTAATGTAAATTGAGTTTCTCTTAGAACACTTGGAATACCGTCTTCTATTTCTTTAGGTTCTTTAGCAGCCTCTTCTACTCTTAATCCCATTAGTTTAATAGCTTGATATGTTTTAGGAACTATTTCAGTTTCATTAGTAACATTAACTGTTGAAGGCGCTTCAGTTACCGCCTCATCGACGACTTGCCGCTTTACTCTCTCGTTTAAATCTAAATAATTATTATTTAAGTCTTTTAATCCGTTACTTTCGTAATTAGAATCTAAGTTTTGTAATTGGTATTTTTGTTTTTTGTTGACAGTTGGCGCGAAAGTTTCGATGTCGTCGCCATCTTGTCGGCCATGTTGGTTAACTGTCAGATCGTCGCCGAAGAAGGTTGCGTCTTCAAAACTTTCAATACTATTCCTAGATACATCTAAATCTTCTATTAGGTTGTTGCTAAGCTCATTTTGTTCGTTGTTCTTCTGCGACCTGCGGATAGAAAAAGATTGTGTTAAATTTTTTACAAAAAAAAAACAGCGTCTCAAGTCTGTTAATTTAAAATAGCCTCAGTTGTGTGTCGGCAGTGTCAATGGCATTTTTTGACACATATGGTATTCTGTGTGTCAAAAATGTGTCAAAATATGACATTGACACTCTGCCACTGCGGAGAATTTTGTAAATTAACAGACTTGGGCCCCCGGACAAGTGCGAGTCGGCCCCTTTGGGTAAGGTAGGTATCTACTATAAAATCCGTCGAATTGAGAACTACCTTCTTTATTTCAGTTCGATTGTTTTTAGCTTGAAGTCGGTTAATGAGTAATTAATTAACCACACGCACACTACCGCACGTCGGAGGACAAATTTGTGCGCACACACATCGCGGCCTTCGATCCACTTGACCTCGACCTCAAACATCAAAACAGTGCGTCGGTTTTGCCGCTAATGCGTAAGAGCCCTAACAAAACGAGCCATAATACGAGTACTTTGCCGTTTCGGTTTCCCGTGCAATCCGAAAACCAGGACTTGTGAAAAGGGTGTGTAACTACGTAGGGACCTACACAGTGGAAGGCGGTAAAGAATGAAGTATTGCAATCTTTGGTAAGAAGCAATCGGCTAATTCCGACTTCGTATAGCGATATCTGTGTCGCACACCGTGACGTTTGTTTTGTCAGTCGCGGTTCAAAATATGCGAGAGAGTGTTGCACTCTCAATATAAAATACCTACTTATTTCTAAATTCAAATTCGGATGAACGATTAATATAATAAATTGATGTAAGTACATGAAAATTAGCATTCGTTTGTATTCGGAAATGCGATGATTGCCGATGTGCATTCTTTATCGCCCTTTATTGCAGGTAGTTACTTATAGGTAGGTACATATTATTATCCCCATACAGCCTTAAAACCGCAAGTCACGAACGATATCCTCCCTTTATTATAATAAAAGCGTCCTATCAAATCAAGGTTCGTATAAAAACATTAATAAATCACTACGGAACCTCCGCCTTAATGGAATTTGGTCACTACAATACTGATACAGTCTAGCCGATATAAGTTTGCATTAAAATGTTAGTGCCTGTTTCACAACAGATAAATTTAACTGACAGATAAATCTATGTCTATTTCATAAAACATGACGTTTTAGACAGAGACAGGTATTAAATATCTGAAAGATAATTATATGTATGTCGGCGAGGAGTCATCAGCTAGCTTAGCATGGCACTCCGTGACAAGACGTTGTCATGCGTTTGTCATGCTTACGTCTCTGTCTAAAGTTTTAAATATGATAAGGACAGCATACGTGAGATAATTGTCGCGGCATGCCATGCTAAGCCCCCAGAAGTGGCGTTTTAGTTTTTAGTTAAAATAATACAGTGGGCGTGTAACGAACAAACTGGCTTTATTGGCTTTATTTCAATCACGTTAGAAAATAACCAGGTGTACGTGATGACTTCCGATATCTTGTCTCCATCGATATCCAAACAATAATCCATCATACATGACAGCCTCTTCAAATATGAAAAGCGCCAACTTGACAACCAGTTAGAAACATGCCAGTTCTTGCGTTTTAGCAACAAAGAGTTTGCAAATGGTTCCAAAATATCCTTCATGAACGTAATCTCAGCTGTTCTCCGACATGTAGGTGGTGAATCAAGCCCTTAGTCTGAAAATTTTACTCTCGTATAAAGTGCCTAAATAGACAGGTTTATCTGTCAGTCAAATTTTGTCTGTAAGTGGTGAATCAAGCCCTTAGTCTGAAAATTTTACTCTCGTATAAAGTGCCTAAATAGACAGGTTTATCTGTCAGTCAAATTTTGTCTGTAAGTGGTGAATCAAGCCCTTAGTCTGAAAATTTTACTCTCGTATAAAGTGCCTAAATAGACAGGTTTATCTGTCAGTCAAATTTTGTCTGTAAGTGGTGAATCAAGCCCTTAGTCTGAAAATTTTACTCTCGTATAAAGTGCCTAAATAGACAGGTTTATCTGTCAGTCAAATTTTGTCTGTAAGTGGTGAATCAAGCCCTTAGTCTGAAAATTTTACTCTCGTATAAAGTGCCTAAATAGACAGGTTTATCTGTCAGTCAAATTTTGTCTGTAAGTGGTGAATCGGGCCCTTAGTCTGGCAATTTTACACGCTTAAAGTCACTGTCAAAATAATTCAACTGTTAAGCGCGTTTTATTTGACTAGTATTTAGTATTTATTTATTGCAAAAAGTTACATTTTAATACAATTACAGTATAAAATAATAACTACCTTGTAAAGGTATATTTGCTTGAGGGCTTATATTCTAATATTAAACTATGTAAGTAATCACATTTTACATAAGTTTTGTAGGTATCTTGTTACAAAATCTATTTAATTATTTTTATATGTATCTAAGTACTATACATTTATATCCTAGTTACCTCTCACATCCCACTGACCCATTATAAACCCAGACACAATAGATTTTCTATTATTCTTTTTTTTTCTGGGATGTGAAAGATTAATCGGCGTGGTTGGTAATGACCCTGCTGGCCATGTCGCTGGTCGTGGGTTCAATTCCCACTAGAGGCAAACATTGTTTTTTTTTTACAGAGGTGGTTGTATATAATAAGCTTTCACTTGACATTAATGACATAATCCGCATTGGTAACTGCCATTGACATAACTGCAAATTAATTGCAAAGTCGTGTAACTTGTACTAATTGATGCGGTCTTGCTTCGATTTAGCTTAGTTGGGTTATATAATTAAATAAAAAATGCAGGAATTTGTGCTCGACTTGCTTTTATTCAAGCACATACCAAAGAGAAAGCAAACATTTGTAAAATCAGTGTGGCCACATTTTAGACAGAAAAATAATTAATGTCGCAGACACTAATATCTATGAAAGTGTCAGAATTTTTTTTACCAACATACTATCACGTCTGAAGGTTTCACAGCAAAGTTATAGTGGACGGACTGTATTGCTTTTTTAATGTGTTAGCTTGCACGCGATGGGTATTACTTAAGTACTATGGACGCTTATTTAGTAGTTAGAGGGATATATCGGCTAGAGTTTATTTTTGTGTAGCTATGAATGGCAGAAGCCGAAAAAACCCGCCAAGTGAGAGTCGAACTCGTGCGCGAAAGGTTCCGTACCATTTAACTAGGTTAACAATAGCCATAAATATTTACATATCATAATTTATAAGTAGGTACACATGATATGGAGCAAAAAAAAAATTACGTTTGTTTATGGGAGGGGAGCCCTCGCAACTAGTTTGAAACGTTTCGTCTCTGTTGCGACGTGTGTGGTTTTCTAAAGTCTATAGCAGAAACTTAGATGCAACTCAAAGTAACTAGCGGTTGCAGTTGCGTTGCATTTGCGTTTCACCGTGTGTTCTGGGTCTCATTTGCGATTTCATCAACATACCTACAACAATTTCCAATTCACGACCGCAATAGGTACGCGGCGCCTCTCGGTCATTGCTTCGTGACGTCACTCGCGTCATAATGTAGGTCGATTGAACCACGATTCTAATAAACACGTGCTTCTGACTACTGTGGTTTATGTTGGGTTTAGCATTGGCGGTTGAATTGGGCGGTTTGGCGTATTTTTTTCTTTTTATAAAAAACCGGCCAAGTGCGAGTCGGACTCGCACAGAAAGGGTTCCGTTCACTATTGATATCGAGCAAAAAAGCAAAAAATCACGTTTGTTGTATGGGAGCCCCCCTTAATTATTATTATTATTCTAAGTATTTTTAGTATTTGTTGTTATAGCGGCAAAGGTTTCAAAATCATTTTTGAAAATTTCAACGCCCTAGATATAACGGTTCGTGAGATACAACTTTGTGACAGACAGACGGACAGGCAAGTCTCAGTAATAGGGTCCCGTTTTCACCCTTTGGGTACGGAACCCTAAAAAGGGACTGTGGGTTCTGTCAGTGTCAAGTGGTCAAGTCAAGTAAGTACAGCTTACTTCTTACTTTATGCATATGTTGTACTATTAATTACATAAACTATAGTTTACTATAAATACAAACATATTATAGGTACCTATCTCCTTACATAGGTACCTCCAACACCCAGACTTAATACAAACATTTGTGTTTCACAGTCAAATTAAAATCTTTGTTTGCCCACTTCAGCGTAGCTTATTTTAAATAAGTTACAATAAGCGCCAAAACACACGGTGAAACGCAACTGCAACGCAACTGAAACTTTTGAGTTGCATCGAAGTTTCTGCTAGGTAAGTATAGACTTCCTTAGTGGTTTTCTAACTTCGATAAAACTCAAAAGTTTCAGTTGCGTTGCAGTTGCGTTTCACCGTGTGTTCTGGGTCTCAGCAAGCTACAATAAGTACTGTAAAGTTTAATTAAAATCTGTTAAGTGGTTATTACGTGAAAGAGCAAAAACTATCCTCTCGTCCATCCATAGGCACAAACATTGACATTTTGTATTAATAGTAGGTACAGAAGTATCAAATATTTTTCAGTCTACTTATATCAAAAACACTACACTTTTCTCAAACATTCTCCTTTAATCTTTAAAAAAAAACTAACGTTGCGCCAATATGTCATTGTAAACTATTTTCCCGCCAAAACTTGACATTCCAACCTCCTCAATATCTCATAAAACGGCGGGCGCATGCCGCGATGGCATCCTGCCAAGATGGCGGCAGACGATGTTGACGCAACGCTTATTTATTTTCAGAATGTCTTCGCCAGTTTTAACTGGTTATCAGCGGTTAGACAATTAGTTTAAACGAGACATTAAATTAACAGTACGTGTACGTTTTTTAGTCCATGTTTGTATGGGTTTTGTATTGAACGGGCGTAGAAGTTGTGTCGTATCAGGTGCTCAAACGTACCGCAGAAAATAGAGCAGAGTGGCGTTATAGACTCCACCGACAAGAGCAATGCTCTCAAAAATTAAAATTTAATGAATGAAGGGTCATTGAAGCAATTTTCGTAGTATTAATATAATTCCTACAAATCCTTCAGATACGACAATAATCCCATTCTAATCCTATTATATTATAAATGTCAATGTTTGTGCCGATGGATGGATATGAGGATGTTTAATAACCCTTCACGCAAAAACCATTAAACAGTTTTTAATTAAACTTTACAATATTGTAGTTTAGACATCAGAATAACATATAGGCTATATTATTTTAAGATATTGCGTAATTTTCCAAGATAAGTATGATAATAAAAGTTTTCGAAAACATTTTAACCTGTAGGGTGCTAATAAAGAATTTGAAATTGAAATAGGGATGATGACTACATTCAAAAATTCAAAAAATAATTAGACCGTCTTTTAGGCTATTAAAAAAATATTTGACACACGTTTTTTACCTGATCAAATACATAAATAAATACAAAGATACAGAGCATCAAAGTTACGGAGTTGGGGGTATTGACGTCACTCCTAGGTAAAAAATTTAGTTGGGCGTGACGTATCTTTGTAATTTTTAGTTTAAGCGAAAAAAGGAAAAATACGCGTCGAATATTTTAAAAAAATGTGACGGACAAAATTTTTTTAGACATCATGCCTATTGCGGGCAGCCTATAGTCTAAATATAAAAATACTTATACTCATTGTTTTTCAAATAACGTAGTAGGTACTTATTACTCATTCATACGTGATAATTCTATTAATTGAGTGATTCATTTTTGTCAGAGGAAAACTCTGTTGTTCAGCTGATTTCCTTAATCTGTGACTGACTCTTGGTATTTTTGTAATTTTACGTATTTTTATATTTCTTATGAATCGAGGAGGATAGATTTTGAATGCAGGAAGGTAAATTTATACCGGACGGTTTTCCTTGTCTAGCTTATACTACTTTTTCACCCTTTAGCCTTTTTTACTTTTTCACCTCAGCATCACGAACAAGGGTGTTTTTCTGCTTAAAAACAATAGGTACCTACACAAAATGCGATTTTATTCATATTGACAAATAATCTGTCAATTTGACAGTTATTTTCCTCTTTCGATGAGGAAATCGTGATTCTAAAGAATCTTTCGCTTGCTTGGGACTCAATAGTCAGTCACTCAATGCAAATAACAACTTTGTTCTCTTGTAGCACAAATAACTATATCCTAGTGTCTAAATTCATCGTAACTAAAAACAATATATTATTATTATTATTTAAAACAAAACCCTAAAAAACTAAAGCTCAAATTAATTTGTACAAGCATAGCAACACTAAGCCATATTGAAGGCAAAAATCTGTAAACAAATACCTACATTTTAAACACATAAGCGCAGTACCAATATAAGATAAAAACTTTTTTATCTCAAACTATTTGTTTAATTGTCTGAGTTTGAGTGTGTGGGATTAAAACTTGATTAAAACAGATTGTTTATTGTTTCATTAAGATATTTTATGTCAACAACTTGACATAATTATGACATTTTCCTGACAGACATTATGTCAATTTTAAATGTCATTCAGTGGCATATAATCCACCTACAATCCACAATAATGATACCTAGATTTATTTGGTAGACTGTAAAAAATCAGCCAAATTAAGAATCACCTCCTTTTTACGGTTCGACTTGAAAGTGTTTATTATATAGGGTACGTCTGTGGGTTCGACATGTTCAATTTGTTTTCAGTTTGAATTCTGTTAAAATAGGTAACAGAATTTAAGTTGTATAAGTAAAATAAATAAATCCATTTGTAGTTAAAACTATTTGGAAAAAAAAGTAAACTACAAAATGATGTCAAAAAAATCGTAAAAAGACATAATAAAAAGGAAAAATTAACAAAATTGAGAAACTCCTTTAATGTTGTTTTTAATATGACGTCGCGTCGGTTAAAAAGCGTCCAAAGAGTTCGCAACATCAAGATTGAACAAAAATAAACACTAGAGAAATGCGGTCACAGAAACGGGTTTCTGATGAGTGTTTATTAGTTTCATTACATTTTTTTATCTTAACTCTCCGCCCGAGGTCGGATTCAATTGATATGAAGTACAATCGATAACACTTCAGTGGTTAAAGGACCACTCACGGTCAGTCGGTTGTTTCATCGAGTAAATCGATCGATTGGTAGGTAGAGTCCATTTCACGAAAGAAGTAGTCCCCTAGCCGCGGCGCTGTATTTCATGTCAAAATTGATAATGTTGCCATTTATGAGTACAATATCTATCTATATTATGTATATTTAATTAGTAATTTATTTAAAAATATTATTTCCTGCATATTTCGAGTGTTCTGGTCATTCCATGGATAGGTTAGGTTAGGTCTATATTATAGATGTTTTTAACAAAATGATGATGAAAACAAAATTAATGGGGTAGAATATTCTATATACCTACCTACACTTCTGTTATGTAAAAAGTATATTTTTATTAAGTTATGTAAGGGTTTTTCAACCTACTATCAGGAAAAGGTCAGAAAATAGGGAAAATAGACCTGTCAAATTTAGTCCCAAAAATATCCGGGGGACTTCTTTCGTGAAAAGCACTCTACTGAAAACTAGGCTGTATGTATATGGTCTGTGATCCTTGCCTGTCCTGAATGGTCGAACTAGAGACCCGCGCTTTTGGCCTAATTTCATATTAAAATAAAAGAACCGTCAAAAAGAACCAAAGAAGAAAGAAAGAGCCAAAAAAAAAGAAAAAAAAAAGAGCCGACAAAAAAAAGAAAAAAGAGAAGCCAGGATTTCATGTAGGAAGAATCCTTAGAAGAATCCCATAAGAAAGAAGAGTAGATTCGATTTGACGATCGATTTAAAGTGAGCCAAAACCGCATGAAACATCGTTCATCTACGCCACGTCCGTGGTTAGACGTATGTCACAACTACTATTCACTCTTATGCTGTCTAGAGTCCATTTCACGAAAGAAGTCCCCTAGCCGCGGCGCTGTTTAGCATGTCAAAATTTACAATGTTGCCACTTATGAGTACAAATTTTACCTTTATTATTTATATTCCAGTTGTAATTCATAAAATATTACTAATTATTGCATACTTCGAGTGTCCTAGTCATTCCATGAGTAGGTTTTGATAAAAACATCTATTTACCTACCTACATTTCTGTTATGTAAAAAGTATATTTTTATTAAGATAAGTAAGGGTTTTTCTACCTACTATCAGGAAAAGGTCAGAAAATAGGGAAAATAGACCTGTCAAATTTAGTCCCAAAAATATCCGGGGGACTTCTTTCGTGAAACGCACTCTACTGAAAACTAGGCTGTATGTATATGGTCTGCGATCCTTGCCTGTCCTGAATCGCGCTTTTGGCCCAATTTCATATTAAATGTCAAAGAGCCGTCAGGATTTTATGTCGGAAGAATCCGATAAGAAAAAAAAAATAGATTCGATTTGACGATCGATTTAAAGTGAGCCAAAACCGCATGAAACATCGTTCATCTACGCCACGTCCGTGGTTAGATGTATGCCACAACTTCTATTGCTGTCTACACACTAAAGCCGCCGGCCTAGCCCGGCGGCTTTACGTCATACGAATGGCAGCTGTCAAAAAAGCCGGCGGCTTTGGTGTGTAGATACCATTTTAATTATGCTACTAATATTATAAATTTTAATGTTTATGCCGATGGATGGATGGATGTTTGTGACTCTTTCACGCAAAAACTACTAATATTTTGATGACAGGCAATATTGATAGCTTATTTACCAGCACATAGGCTATATTACCTTTTTTTTTTTAAATATGACGATAAATGGGTACGAAATCGCGGGCAGCCTCTTGTAATTATAACAGTATACTTAGGTACCGACTTTATCCACGAAAAAATTGACAGTGCGTTACAGCATCATTGCGAAAGATGTTTTTCTTCACGCGCCACTGACCACCATACAAAAAAAAACAACTCGCGCATTACGTCATTAATTATTTAACGTGAGTAACTGAAAATTGTATGGAACAATTGCTAAGTTGTTAATTTTGACACTTTATGAATAGATCCTAGATAGAGTCCTTTTCACGAAAGAAGTCCCGTACCCGCGGCGCTGTATTCCATGTCAAAATTGATAATGTTGCCATTTATGAGTACAACATCTACCTATATTATGTTTATTTCATTTGTAATTTATTAAATAATATTATTTCCTGCATATTTTGACTGTTCTGGTCATTCCATGAGTAGGTTGGTATATATTTTATTAAAATTGTCTACTTAGCTATAAGTATTTCTGTTATGTAAAAAGTGTATTTTTATTAAGATAAGTTAGGGGTTTTCTACCTACTATCAGGGAAAAGGTCAGAAAATAGGGAAAATAGATCTGTCAAATTTAGTTCCAAAAATATCCGGGGACTTCTTTCGTGAAAAGCACTCTAATAGTAAAAGACATTAAGTGTCAAAGTTTGTGCCGATGGATGTGAGGACGTTTGTCACACTTTCCCGCGAAAACTACTGAACAGATTTTGATGAAACTTTACAATATTGTAGCTTAAACATCAGATTAATATACAGACTGTATTATTTTAAGATAATGCGTTAGTTTGCCGACTTCGAACGCATTTATCGCCATATAAATGCGTTCGAAGTCGCGGGCAGTCTGTAGTAAGTAGGTACCTACTTAGGTACTTAGATACGTTTTCACAGTCATATCAAACTTTAAACTTTTTTTTTCTAGTTTTTATATTCTGCCAGTACCTACCCAAAGAGCATAATATGTACCTACCTATCAAGCAAGTGTTTTTTTCCAGAATAGTAAAAGCGACTCAAACGCGATGGAATAAGAAGCAAATAGGTAAGTAGGTACATATTCAAACTAAATAAGATCATAAACAGACATCGTTATATCTTCATAATATTTTATGGCATACTCATAAACTTTGGGCGTTATTTTATTGCTCTATTTATTACCAGATGCATCATAAACGAGATTTAAGAGTCTGCGGAGTTTTATTTATATTACTGGAGATTAGGCTGTATGGGTTTTGATCCTTGCCTGTCCTGAATGGGCGGATTAAAAAAAAACGTAATTAAGACGCGAAATTAAGTTTTTAGAGTGCGTTTCATAGGATACTTCTTAATTCCTATACCGCCATGTTGGCAACATTGAAAATTTGTACTGCGAAACGTCATCAAGGGTAATGTAACAGTACAAATGTTCAATGCTGCCAACATGGCGGCATAGGAACTATTTTATGAAACGCACTCTAAGTATTTATATTACTGGAGAATAGGCTGTATGGTTTTTGATCCTTGCCTGTCCTGAATGGGCAAAATAACCTAAACTTTTAATTATGATAATGTAATATTATGTCTCTAAGTTGCGTATAATTTGAAGTTACGTAATTTTCGCGCGTAAAAAATACAGAACGAGCCGAAAAAAAATGGCGCCTAGCTGTCACAAATATGCTGCCAAATAATAGGCAAAAAATATAATATGACTAGAGGCTGACCGCGACTTCGTACGCATTTATCGTCATATCTTGGAAAATAAACATGCTATCTTAAAATAATATAGCCTACGTCAGGGTAGGCGAACCTTTATGCATCAAAGTGCCATTTTAAAAAAAAAAAGTTTAATGGGGTCATTCGCGTGCCATCAAATAATTTTGACTTTCTGATTATTTGGAAAATAATAATTACAAATACTATCAAAACTCTTTATTAAATAAAGTAAGCAAAAGAGGTGGGTGATTATTTTTTAAAATGACCATTTGGATGAAAAAAATTGTCCATACGCGATATTTTTTATTAAATATACTTTTAAGTATCAAAAAAGTACCTATTATTGTACAATGTTGTATTGTCTAGTAGAATTAAACAGTTTTATGTATTAAATATTACAATTAAAAAAATAATACAAATTTTTTCTCGGTGGGTTCGGATGGTCCCTATACAAAATTATTTGTCCTCTTCACGAGATACGTTACAAAATTTGACCTAAAAAAGTTACTGGAACCTTTATTTAATAATGAGTGAATATATCGCCTAGACAACAGTGAAAGCGTATTTCTTCAGTATACATTATTTAATTTAAATAATTTTAAATATATATTTTTTACTTACAAAACATCGTCCGAAATTTTGTTCATTTTTGTTTATCATTTTTGTAACGAATAAATCTGGTAATAATTGAAAACTAGAAAAAGAAACACTTAGCAGTTCAACGAGTCAATGGCACGCCAGAAACGAATTTGAATCGGTCATTTCGTTTACTGTGTGAAAAAGTGCACGACGCGTGTTTTTTTGTCGACCGGAAAAATTCCAGTTTTAATTTATCCATTTTGTGTTGTTTGTCAAAATACACAGGTAAGCGGCTCCTTTTTCATTAATTGTTTATTGGAATAGTTTATTATGTATCTTTATAAAAATGCACGGTGATTTCACTCATTGATTTCTGTTGGCATAAACTATTTGAGACTATTTTCAAGCAATGTTGCTTCTTCATTTTTGTAACGATTTTTGATAACGTTACAAATATGACGTTACAAAAATGAAGTAAAGCTGTAATCACATCGGTGACTATAATGTGGACCACTAATTTAAACATTATAATCGGAGCATAATTAAAGACAGTATTTTAATGTTCCTTAAATGTTTACTAATTCTATTTTATTATGTCAATGAAATATTTTGTTTAATTATGTTTTCTTATATTTTAAGTTAATGAGAATAATCTTTTATGTTGTTTTTTTGTTGTTTTCTGTTGTTTATATAGTGACTTCATTGATTTCATTATTGATAAAAAAAAATACAATTTGTGTTGATTATTGGTATTGTGTTTCATTTCATTGCATGACATTTAATACATGAGTAAAAGATAAAGTGTGCATTGTGAGTAAGCCCTAATATTTAATTTTTGTTATTTTTTTAACAAGTTTTATTTTTGTAACACTTTCATTTTTGTTTCATTTTTGTCACAATGGTCATTTTAAAAAATAATTACCCAGGTACATTTTGGTATGTTTATATTAAACTTCAGTAAAATTAGTGTGACTTCTGTTGCTACAGGTTAGATGACAAATAATTAATGTTAGGGTTGTAAGATGTTACTTTTAGCAAAATGCATGCTGAACTACTTAGATTCATCTGTCAAACGGTTCCTAACCGAGTTTTTAATGTTATTCATCTCTGAAAATATTCGATCGTCTTAAAATACCTAATTCTGCGACGTGCCCAAAATATTGTGTCGCGTGCCATCAATAGCACGCGTGCCATTGGTTCGCCTACACTGGCCTATGTGTTATTCTGATGTGCAAGCTACAATATTGCCAAACATTAAAATCTGTTCAATGGATTTTACGTGATGAAGTAACAAACATCCATCCATCCATCGGCACAAATTTTGACATTTATAATAATATTAGGATTAGCATAAAATACCTAGTCATTTAGTACAAAGCTGATGACCCCATTCAGCTGAATGAAACACAAAATGCCCAGCTGTTCTGCTTATCTGCCAAAAACTAAACATTTAATGACGTTTGTGTGACGTTGAGACAAGCTTTGAAGACCGCAGCGTCGCCGTCCGCATAAAAATAAACGGCTCATGACGTCAGCAGTTGTCAAATGTTAAAAAATAGCCGGCCGGTGACGTCATGGAACGGTCAGATGTAAAAATAATTTGTTGGTTTTATGGGTGGGCGCAGTGGAGGTGTTATTTTCTGTATTTTATTGGTTTACCTAAATACGCTTTCAAAATAATAATGTTTATCAACTAAATAAAACGGAATTACCTACTATTAATTTTAATCTATTCCTACATTCTTAACCTCTCACATCCCACTGACCCATTATAAACCCAGACACAGTAGATTTTCTATTGTTCTTCTTTTTTCTGGGATGTGAAAGATTAATTTTATAGGTAGGTAGGTAGGTACTTATCTTTAGACCGATTTTTTAAATAAAATGGAACTTAAATAGGTTATTTTTATATTATTTTTAGTACAACATCGAGAAAAGGACTCATTCAAAAAAAAATCGATCACAAACCAAGAACAAAGCCTAATCGGTCGTATTTTAATAAAAAAATGATTTCGCGTCTTTGATCCATATTCTCATAGTCAATTATCTTGGACCAAATGTCTAGATCATTTAAAATATGATACAACAAAAATATAGTTTGAAAGTGACCCGCCGAACTGCAACTGCAGGTATAGTAATCGTAGGGGTTTACTAATGTTTGACATAACTTAATTTGCAATAATTTCATTGGCTATAATTTCATTAGCCATAATTTTATTTGACATAATGATTTAGGTGCCATAACTAACGAAAGCAATAAAATTATTTGCAATAACTTTAATATTCATAACTAATAGAAAGACATAATCTTCATAATAAATAATTTTACATTACATACAATACAAATGAGATAATTTTAATTAAAGAAGCTATTTAAAGAAATAGATGCGAATTCTTAAGAGCTTTAGCCTAAAATTTGAGCTTATTGTAAAACTTCTAACCGCCTATTTATATTTCTTTTATTACATATTTGATTTGATTAGTCAATCTCTGTTTTATTTGACCTATTTATTACTCTAGCAGGTAAAGCAAGCAGCATGCAATGCATGCCAGCAAGCAAGCAAGCATGCAGCAGGTAAGCAAGCATGCAGCATGCAAGCAAACATGCAGCATGCAAGCAAGCATGCAGCATGCAAGCAAGCATGCAGCATGCAAGCAAGCATGCAGCATGCAAGCAAGCGTGCAGCATGCATGCCAGCGTGCAACATGCAAGCAAACATGCAGCATGCAAGCAAGCATGCAGCATGCAAGCAAGCGTGCAGCATGCATGCCAGCGTGCAACATGCAAGCAAACATGCAGCATGCAAGCAAGCATGCAGCATTCAGGCAAGCATGCAGCATGCAAGCAAGCAGGGATGCAAAAATCATGTTCTAACCTAACCTAACCTATCCTATCGGGGTTGCCTGGTATTTTGTTTTTTCTCTGCGGGGGGCTTCGCCCCCCGAGCCCCCCCTCGGGGGCTCCGCCCCCGGACCCCCTCTGTCACGTCAGGTTTTTTTGTATTGTAAGTACATTCATCTCATCTAGTATAATAATACGCACACGATGGCATAATTATAATATGTCATCTGTAGATTATGTATTTAATAGTTATAGAAAATTATAATTATGGCCCTTGTTGTTTATGAAACATAATACTATGGCTAATGTTAATTATGACTACTGAACCATTATGTCCATCGTTGTTAGTATAAATAATAATATAGCATATGAACTTTATGACTGTAGAACATTATGACATGTGAAATTATTGCAAATTAAATTATGAAAAACAAAATAATACCAATCGTAGGAAACAGGTAGGTACCTACCTACCTATACTAAATTACTAGAGGCTGCCCGCGACTTCGTAAGAATTTATCGTTATATCTTTGCAAAAAATATAATATCTCAAAATAATATAAGCCTATGTGTTATTCTGATGTCCAAGCTAAGTTATTGTAAAATTTCATCAATATCTGTTCAGTGGTTTTTACGTGATGAAGTAACAAACATTCATCCAGCCATCGGCAGGAACATTGACATAATATTATTAGGATAGCACTAAGCCAAGCCTGTTCAAATCAAACTAAATGTCTACCTCTACTGAGAACTGAACCAATGACCTTCAGTAGGTACTAAAAACGGGGCGTCAAACGTTTGTTCTTGTCTACACTAATGATATTTACTGTCGCTTTCATCGATAAACATTTGCTGACAATGACTGTCAATTTGATCTACAGATCTACCAAGTTATCTGTGAACCGGCCGTTATTGGAACTGCGGCCACTAATACGGAAATGTCAAATTCAAGAACTGCTGCGATTGGTATTAAATACAATTTTGTATTACTACTGGCGCCGCCGTTCAGTTCACAGATAAGTTGGTCTGTCTGTATTATTGTCTTTGGACTACGGATGTTATGGATATGAAATTTCGGATACGGATTGGATACGGATTTAGGAATGATTATTATACCGGATACGGTTACGGATACGAATAATAAATTATTTCGGATTATCCGTTAGTTTCGGTTACGGATATTAATTTTTTAAGGAATTTCAAAAGTAAAATATAAATAACGTGTCTCAATTATTTTACTTTTATTTCGGATTCGGTTACGGTTACGGATGATTTTTTATATCGGATATCCGATAGTTTCGGTTACGGTTACGGAGCTCCCTAACATCCCTGCTTTGGACCATGGACAAACCATGGACCATAAAAGGGCGTGCAAATCTGAATTAGGAAGTCATGTGTACCGATAAACCGATATGGTTATATTACAGCGTAAATTGGTTCACACTTACTTTTCTAATCTGTGGTGTAACAGAAAGGGGGTATAAAGCCGAAACACAGAGATAGTCCTCACGAAATTGAACAATTTTCCCCAAGGAACATAGGTCGTCAATTGAAAATAAAATTCGCCTCCCCATACAAAATGTCCGATCAGCCGATCGAGTAAGTATGGGCGATCCAGATTTTTTTTTAAGTTAGGTCCCTTGTTCCTTGGGGAAAGTTGTTCAGTTTCACGAGGACTATCGCTGTATTTCGGCTTTATACCCCCTTTCTGTTATACCTTGATATACCTACATACATATCTGTCACGCCTTTTCCATCGGGGTAGGCAGAGACCACTTCCCTCCACTTGGTTTGATCCAAACACACTTCTTAAGCGAGAGCGTTACAAAATGTTGGGAACGGAAGGTCTAGACGAAATTATCTCGATCAAATCGGGGACTTGTTAAAGAAAGGTTAACTCAAGAGTACCCTAAACTGACGAGCATGTATGAAGCGAATGATGGATGTGGATGAATTGATTGGTACCCTAAGTGTGCGGTCACATCTTAGTAACGAACCGCGGGGAAAGTTCGGTTCAATACGCTCGCAATTTGTTTCAAGCCACCTATAACACATCAGCTGAAATTACGTCGCATACATTTACTCCAGCCGCTGAACGTTCAGTTCAATACGCTCGCAATGTGTTTCAAGTCACCTATGACACATCAGCTGAAATTACGTCGCATACATTTACTCTAGCCGCTGAACGTTCCGCGCGGTACGTTACGCAGGTGTGTCGTGACCCTAAACCGACGAGCATGTATGAGGCGACTGATGAATGTGGATGACGCTTTAATTAGCATTTTCTGAAAATGACTTTGTGTCCATTACATCACGGTATTACGGTCGAATGTAATGTAACGCCACATTGTTATGGTACCGGCTGGTTTCTTAGAACACTGGAGTACGAATGTGATAATGAATTTGCAAGGTTTTTTTATTACAAAATTCAACAATTTACGAGATTTGCTAGTCGGACAATATCATAGTCATCATGTCAGCTTATGGACGTCCACTGCTGGGCAAAAGCCTCACCCAAAGATCTCCACAACGACTGGTCTTGCTTGATACCTACTTTAGGTAAGTAGTATAGTTTTAAGTAGTTTGTCTGGAGGTATCTTAGTCACAAATGACGTAATTATAACACCCGCTAATTCCTAATGGCCTAAGCTGTATCATAATCAGTTTATCAACAATCAGAGTAGTTATTTATATGATATATCGATCGATTATTGATAAAAATACGCTATTGTACGTTAATGCGGTGTAGGTTATCATTAAACAATATTCAATATTATGTGTAATAATTATTTATCACTTTTTTCTTTTTTTTCTTTTTGTATACGTCAAATCTTTTTTTTTTTTTTTTGTTAAATGGGAACTACTATTGTAAATTTTGCCAATGTCAAGAGAAGTAGGTAAAGGGGGGAGGGGTAAAATGATAACAATTTAGACGACGAACACATGAGGTGGCTGATGAATGTGGATTCAGAAGCGAAAGAGGTTTCTTTTTATA
Source organism: Anarsia innoxiella (assembly GCA_947563765.1). NCBI lineage: Eukaryota > Metazoa > Arthropoda > Insecta > Lepidoptera > Gelechiidae > Anarsia > Anarsia innoxiella. The sequence continues at coordinate 1,698,798 of OX387418.1, read as the reverse complement.
GTATTAAGTACAGGTCGCGCCACGTAAAATGAACCCTAGCTGACAGATGCGCATTAGATGATTTTTGAGTCTGACATTTAACATTTGTTTTAAAATACCATCGCGCACAAAATTGTTTAATTACAGTCATGGTTTTACGCACAAAGGAAAGAAAAATATTAGTAGTAATATTAGTAAGGTGGAATATAAATAAATAAAAAAATACACAACTACCAATCAATATTGGATTTAGTGTAAAATGTGTAAAAATTTAAAAAATATTCGAAAATTAAAAAAAATATTGTTCTTCCATTAAGTCTTCATGGGTGACGCGAAAACGAGATAAGGACGCGGTGTTGATGTCCAAAGTGGCCATTTTATTATCATCGTTGTCGTCACTTTCATAACCTTTGGAATCAGACACATCACCACCTTCGTATACTCTAGCCTAGCTGTCACAAATATGCTGCCAAATAATAGGCAAAAAATATAATATGACTAGAGGCTGACCGCGACTTCGTACGCATTTATCGTCATATCTTGGAAAATAAACATGCTATCTTAAAATAATATAGCCTACGTCAGGGTAGGCGAACCTTTATGCATCAAAGTGCCATTTAAAAAAAAAAAAGTTTAATGGGGTCATTCGCGTGCCATCAAATAATTTTGACTTTCTGATTATTTGGAAAATAATAATTACAAATACTATCAAAACTCTTTATTAAATAAAGTAAGCAAAAGAGGTGGGTGATTATTTTTTAAAATGACCATTTGGATGAAAAAAATTGTCCATACGCGATATTTTTTATTAAATATACTTTTAAGTATCAAAAAAGTACCTATTATTGTACAATGTTGTATTGTCTAGTAGAATTAAACAGTTTTATGTATTAAATATTACAATTAAAAAAATAATACAAATTTTTTCTCGGTGGGTTCGGATGGTCCCTATACAAAATTATTTGTCCTCTTCACGAGATACGTTACAAAATTTGACCTAAAAAAGTTACTGGAACCTTTATTTAATAATGAGTGAATATATCGCCTAGACAACAGTGAAAGCGTATTTCTTCAGTATACATTATTTAATTTAAATAATTTTAAATATATATTTTTTACTTACAAAACATCGTCCGAAATTTTGTTCATTTTTGTTTATCATTTTTGTAACGAATAAATCTGGTAATAATTGAAAACTAGAAAAAGAAACACTTAGCAGTTCAACGAGTCAATGGCACGCCAGAAACGAATTTGAATCGGTCATTTCGTTTACTGTGTGAAAAAGTGCACGACGCGTGTTTTTTTGTCGACCGGAAAAATTCCAGTTTTAATTTATCCATTTTGTGTTGTTTGTCAAAATACACAGGTAAGCGGCTCCTTTTTCATTAATTGTTTATTGGAATAGTTTATTATGTATCTTTATAAAAATGCACGGTGATTTCACTCATTGAGATTTCTGTTGGCATAAACTATTTGAGACTATTTTCAAGCAATGTTGCTTCTTCATTTTTGTAACGATTTTTGATAACGTTACAAATATGACGTTACAAAAATGAAGTAAAGCTGTAATCACATCGGTGACTATAATGTGGACCACTAATTTAAACATTATAATCGGAGCATAATTAAAGACAGTATTTTAATGTTCCTTAAATGTTTACTAATTCTATTTTATTATGTCAATGAAATATTTTGTTTAATTATGTTTTCTTATATTTTAAGTTAATGAGAATAATCTTTTATGTTGTTTTTTTGTTGTTTTCTGTTGTTTATATAGTGACTTCATTGATTTCATTATTGATAAAAAAAAATACAATTTGTGTTGATTATTGGTATTGTGTTTCATTTCATTGCATGACATTTAATACATGAGTAAAAGATAAAGTGTGCATTGTGAGTAAGCCCTAATATTTAATTTTTGTTATTTTTTTAACAAGTTTTATTTTTGTAACACTTTCATTTTTGTTTCATTTTTGTCACAATGGTCATTTTAAAAAATAATTACCCAGGTACATTTTGGTATGTTTATATTAAACTTCAGTAAAATTAGTGTGACTTCTGTTGCTACAGGTTAGATGACAAATAATTAATGTTAGGGTTGTAAGATGTTACTTTTAGCAAAATGCATGCTGAACTACTTAGATTCATCTGTCAAACGGTTCCTAACCGAGTTTTTAATGTTATTCATCTCTGAAAATATTCGATCGTCTTAAAATACCTAATTCTGCGACGTGCCCAAAATATTGTGTCGCGTGCCATCAATAGCACGCGTGCCATTGGTTCGCCTACACTGGCCTATGTGTTATTCTGATGTGCAAGCTACAATATTGCCAAACATTAAAATCTGTTCAATGGATTTTACGTGATGAAGTAACAAACATCCATCCATCCATCGGCACAAATTTTGACATTTATAATAATATTAGGATTAGCATAAAATACCTAGTCATTTAGTACAAAGCTGATGACCCCATTCAGCTGAATGAAACACAAAATGCCCAGCTGTTCTGCTTATCTGCCAAAAACTAAACATTTAATGACGTTTGTGTGACGTTGAGACAAGCTTTGAAGACCGCAGCGTCGCCGTCCGCATAAAAATAAACGGCTCATGACGTCAGCAGTTGTCAAATGTTAAAAAATAGCCGGCCGGTGACGTCATGGAACGGTCAGATGTAAAAATAATTTGTTGGTTTTATGGGTGGGCGCAGTGGAGGTGTTATTTTCTGTATTTTATTGGTTTACCTAAATACGCTTTCAAAATAATAATGTTTATCAACTAAATAAAACGGAATTACCTACTATTAATTTTAATCTATTCCTACATTCTTAACCTCTCACATCCCACTGACCCATTATAAACCCAGACACAGTAGATTTTCTATTGTTCTTCTTTTTTCTGGGATGTGAAAGATTAATTTTATAGGTAGGTAGGTAGGTACTTATCTTTAGACCGATTTTTTAAATAAAATGGAACTTAAATAGGTTATTTTTATATTATTTTTAGTACAACATCGAGAAAAGGACTCATTCAAAAAAAAATCGATCACAAACCAAGAACAAAGCCTAATCGGTCGTATTTTAATAAAAAAATGATTTCGCGTCTTTGATCCATATTCTCATAGTCAATTATCTTGGACCAAATGTCTAGATCATTTAAAATATGATACAACAAAAATATAGTTTGAAAGTGACCCGCCGAACTGCAACTGCAGGTATAGTAATCGTAGGGGTTTACTAATGTTTGACATAACTTAATTTGCAATAATTTCATTGGCTATAATTTCATTAGCCATAATTTTATTTGACATAATGATTTAGGTGCCATAACTAACGAAAGCAATAAAATTATTTGCAATAACTTTAATATTCATAACTAATAGAAAGACATAATCTTCATAATAAATAATTTTACATTACATACAATACAAATGAGATAATTTTAATTAAAGAAGCTATTTAAAGAAATAGATGCGAATTCTTAAGAGCTTTAGCCTAAAATTTGAGCTTATTGTAAAACTTCTAACCGCCTATTTATATTTCTTTTATTACATATTTGATTTGATTAGTCAATCTCTGTTTTATTTGACCTATTTATTACTCTAGCAGGTAAAGCAAGCAGCATGCAATGCATGCCAGCAAGCAAGCAAGCATGCAGCAGGTAAGCAAGCATGCAGCATGCAAGCAAACATGCAGCATGCAAGCAAGCATGCAGCATGCAAGCAAGCATGCAGCATGCAAGCAAGCATGCAGCATGCAAGCAAGCGTGCAGCATGCATGCCAGCGTGCAACATGCAAGCAAACATGCAGCATGCAAGCAAGCATGCAGCATGCAAGCAAGCGTGCAGCATGCATGCCAGCGTGCAACATGCAAGCAAACATGCAGCATGCAAGCAAGCATGCAGCATTCAGGCAAGCATGCAGCATGCAAGCAAGCAGGGATGCAAAAATCATGTTCTAACCTAACCTAACCTATCCTATCGGGGTTGCCTGGTATTTTGTTTTTTCTCTGCGGGGGGCTTCGCCCCCCGAGCCCCCCCTCGGGGGCTCCGCCCCCGGACCCCCTCTGTCACGTCAGCTTTTTTTGTATTGTAAGTACATTCATCTCATCTAGTATAATAATACGCACACGATGGCATAATTATAATATGTCATCTGTAGATTATGTATTTAATAGTTATAGAAAATTATAATTATGGCCCTTGTTGTTTATGAAACATAATACTATGGCTAATGTTAATTATGACTACTGAACCATTATGTCCATCGTTGTTAGTATAAATAATAATATAGCATATGAACTTTATGACTGTAGAACATTATGACATGTGAAATTATTGCAAATTAAATTATGAAAAACAAAATAATACCAATCGTAGGAAACAGGTAGGTACCTACCTACCTATACTAAATTACTAGAGGCTGCCCGCGACTTCGTAAGAATTTATCGTTATATCTTTGCAAAAAATATAATATCTCAAAATAATATAAGCCTATGTGTTATTCTGATGTCCAAGCTAAGTTATTGTAAAATTTCATCAATATCTGTTCAGTGGTTTTTACGTGATGAAGTAACAAACATTCATCCAGCCATCGGCAGGAACATTGACATAATATTATTAGGATAGCACTAAGCCAAGCCTGTTCAAATCAAACTAAATGTCTACCTCTACTGAGAACTGAACCAATGACCTTCAGTAGGTACTAAAAACGGGGCGTCAAACGTTTGTTCTTGTCTACACTAATGATATTTACTGTCGCTTTCATCGATAAACATTTGCTGACAATGACTGTCAATTTGATCTACAGATCTACCAAGTTATCTGTGAACCGGCCGTTATTGGAACTGCGGCCACTAATACGGAAATGTCAAATTCAAGAACTGCTGCGATTGGTATTAAATACAATTTTGTATTACTACTGGCGCCGCCGTTCAGTTCACAGATAAGTTGGTCTGTCTGTATTATTGTCTTTGGACTACGGATGTTATGGATATGAAATTTCGGATACGGATTGGATACGGATTTAGGAATGATTATTATACCGGATACGGTTACGGATACGAATAATAAATTATTTCGGATTATCCGTTAGTTTCGGTTACGGATATTAATTTTTTAAGGAATTTCAAAAGTAAAATATAAATAACGTGTCTCAATTATTTTACTTTTATTTCGGATTCGGTTACGGTTACGGATGATTTTTTATATCGGATATCCGATAGTTTCGGTTACGGTTACGGAGCTCCCTAACATCCCTGCTTTGGACCATGGACAAACCATGGACCATAAAAGGGCGTGCAAATCTGAATTAGGAAGTCATGTGTACCGATAAACCGATATGGTTATATTACAGCGTAAATTGGTTCACACTTACTTTTCTAATCTGTGGTGTAACAGAAAGGGGGTATAAAGCCGAAACACAGAGATAGTCCTCACGAAATTGAACAATTTTCCCCAAGGAACATAGGTCGTCAATTGAAAATAAAATTCGCCTCCCCATACAAAATGTCCGATCAGCCGATCGAGTAAGTATGGGCGATCCAGATTTTTTTTTAAGTTAGGTCCCTTGTTCCTTGGGGAAAGTTGTTCAGTTTCACGAGGACTATCGCTGTATTTCGGCTTTATACCCCCTTTCTGTTATACCTTGATATACCTACATACATATCTGTCACGCCTTTTCCATCGGGGTAGGCAGAGACCACTTCCCTCCACTTGGTTTGATCCAAACACACTTCTTAAGCGAGAGCGTTACAAAATGTTGGGAACGGAAGGTCTAGACGAAATTATCTCGATCAAATCGGGGACTTGTTAAAGAAAGGTTAACTCAAGAGTACCCTAAACTGACGAGCATGTATGAAGCGAATGATGGATGTGGATGAATTGATTGGTACCCTAAGTGTGCGGTCACATCTTAGTAACGAACCGCGGGGAAAGTTCGGTTCAATACGCTCGCAATTTGTTTCAAGCCACCTATAACACATCAGCTGAAATTACGTCGCATACATTTACTCCAGCCGCTGAACGTTCAGTTCAATACGCTCGCAATGTGTTTCAAGTCACCTATGACACATCAGCTGAAATTACGTCGCATACATTTACTCTAGCCGCTGAACGTTCCGCGCGGTACGTTACGCAGGTGTGTCGTGACCCTAAACCGACGAGCATGTATGAGGCGACTGATGAATGTGGATGACGCTTTAATTAGCATTTTCTGAAAATGACTTTGTGTCCATTACATCACGGTATTACGGTCGAATGTAATGTAACGCCACATTGTTATGGTACCGGCTGGTTTCTTAGAACACTGGAGTACGAATGTGATAATGAATTTGCAAGGTTTTTTTATTACAAAATTCAACAATTTACGAGATTTGCTAGTCGGACAATATCATAGTCATCATGTCAGCTTATGGACGTCCACTGCTGGGCAAAAGCCTCACCCAAAGATCTCCACAACGACTGGTCTTGCTTGATACCTACTTTAGGTAAGTAGTATAGTTTTAAGTAGTTTGTCTGGAGGTATCTTAGTCACAAATGACGTAATTATAACACCCGCTAATTCCTAATGGCCTAAGCTGTATCATAATCAGTTTATCAACAATCAGAGTAGTTATTTATATGATATATCGATCGATTATTGATAAAAATACGCTATTGTACGTTAATGCGGTGTAGGTTATCATTAAACAATATTCAATATTATGTGTAATAATTATTTATCACTTTTTTCTTTTTTTTCTTTTTGTATACGTCAAATCTTTTTTTTTTTTTTTTGTTAAATGGGAACTACTATTGTAAATTTTGCCAATGTCAAGAGAAGTAGGTAAAGGGGGGAGGGGTAAAATGATAACAATTTAGACGACGAACACATGAGGTGGCTGATGAATGTGGATTCAGAAGCGAAAGAGGTTTCTTTTTATAGTATTAAGTACAGGTCGCGCCACGTAAAATGAACCCTAGCTGACAGATGCGCATTAGATGATTTTTGAGTCTGACATTTAACATTTGTTTTAAAATACCATCGCGCACAAAATTGTTTAATTACAGTCATGGTTTTACGCACAAAGGAAAGAAAAATATTAGTAGTAATATTAGTAAGGTGGAATATAAATAAATAAAAAAATACACAACTACCAATCAATATTGGATTTAGTGTAAAATGTGTAAAAATTTAAAAAATATTCGAAAATTAAAAAAAATATTGTTCTTCCATTAAGTCTTCATGGGTGACGCGAAAACGAGATAAGGACGCGGTGTTGATGTCCAAAGTGGCCATTTTATTATCATCGTTGTCGTCACTTTCATAACCTTTGGAATCAGACACATCACCACCTTCGTATACTCTAGCCTAGCTGTCACAAATATGCTGCCAAATAATAGGCAAAAAATATAATATGACTAGAGGCTGACCGCGACTTCGTACGCATTTATCGTCATATCTTGGAAAATAAACATGCTATCTTAAAATAATATAGCCTACGTCAGGGTAGGCGAACCTTTATGCATCAAAGTGCCATTTAAAAAAAAAAAAGTTTAATGGGGTCATTCGCGTGCCATCAAATAATTTTGACTTTCTGATTATTTGGAAAATAATAATTACAAATACTATCAAAACTCTTTATTAAATAAAGTAAGCAAAAGAGGTGGGTGATTATTTTTTAAAATGACCATTTGGATGAAAAAAATTGTCCATACGCGATATTTTTTATTAAATATACTTTTAAGTATCAAAAAAGTACCTATTATTGTACAATGTTGTATTGTCTAGTAGAATTAAACAGTTTTATGTATTAAATATTACAATTAAAAAAATAATACAAATTTTTTCTCGGTGGGTTCGGATGGTCCCTATACAAAATTATTTGTCCTCTTCACGAGATACGTTACAAAATTTGACCTAAAAAAGTTACTGGAACCTTTATTTAATAATGAGTGAATATATCGCCTAGACAACAGTGAAAGCGTATTTCTTCAGTATACATTATTTAATTTAAATAATTTTAAATATATATTTTTTACTTACAAAACATCGTCCGAAATTTTGTTCATTTTTGTTTATCATTTTTGTAACGAATAAATCTGGTAATAATTGAAAACTAGAAAAAGAAACACTTAGCAGTTCAACGAGTCAATGGCACGCCAGAAACGAATTTGAATCGGTCATTTCGTTTACTGTGTGAAAAAGTGCACGACGCGTGTTTTTTTGTCGACCGGAAAAATTCCAGTTTTAATTTATCCATTTTGTGTTGTTTGTCAAAATACACAGGTAAGCGGCTCCTTTTTCATTAATTGTTTATTGGAATAGTTTATTATGTATCTTTATAAAAATGCACGGTGATTTCACTCATTGAGATTTCTGTTGGCATAAACTATTTGAGACTATTTTCAAGCAATGTTGCTTCTTCATTTTTGTAACGATTTTTGATAACGTTACAAATATGACGTTACAAAAATGAAGTAAAGCTGTAATCACATCGGTGACTATAATGTGGACCACTAATTTAAACATTATAATCGGAGCATAATTAAAGACAGTATTTTAATGTTCCTTAAATGTTTACTAATTCTATTTTATTATGTCAATGAAATATTTTGTTTAATTATGTTTTCTTATATTTTAAGTTAATGAGAATAATCTTTTATGTTGTTTTTTTGTTGTTTTCTGTTGTTTATATAGTGACTTCATTGATTTCATTATTGATAAAAAAAAATACAATTTGTGTTGATTATTGGTATTGTGTTTCATTTCATTGCATGACATTTAATACATGAGTAAAAGATAAAGTGTGCATTGTGAGTAAGCCCTAATATTTAATTTTTGTTATTTTTTTAACAAGTTTTATTTTTGTAACACTTTCATTTTTGTTTCATTTTTGTCACAATGGTCATTTTAAAAAATAATTACCCAGGTACATTTTGGTATGTTTATATTAAACTTCAGTAAAATTAGTGTGACTTCTGTTGCTACAGGTTAGATGACAAATAATTAATGTTAGGGTTGTAAGATGTTACTTTTAGCAAAATGCATGCTGAACTACTTAGATTCATCTGTCAAACGGTTCCTAACCGAGTTTTTAATGTTATTCATCTCTGAAAATATTCGATCGTCTTAAAATACCTAATTCTGCGACGTGCCCAAAATATTGTGTCGCGTGCCATCAATAGCACGCGTGCCATTGGTTCGCCTACACTGGCCTATGTGTTATTCTGATGTGCAAGCTACAATATTGCCAAACATTAAAATCTGTTCAATGGATTTTACGTGATGAAGTAACAAACATCCATCCATCCATCGGCACAAATTTTGACATTTATAATAATATTAGGATTAGCATAAAATACCTAGTCATTTAGTACAAAGGGTTTACTAATGTTTGACATAACTTAATTTGCAATAATTTCATTGGCTATAATTTCATTAGCCATAATTTTATTTGACATAATGATTTAGGTGCCATAACTAACGAAAGCAATAAAATTATTTGCAATAACTTTAATATTCATAACTAATAGAAAGACATAATCTTCATAATAAATAATTTTACATTACATACAATACAAATGAGATAATTTTAATTAAAGAAGCTATTTAAAGAAATAGATGCGAATTCTTAAGAGCTTTAGCCTAAAATTTGAGCTTATTGTAAAACTTCTAACCGCCTATTTATATTTCTTTTATTACATATTTGATTTGATTAGTCAATCTCTGTTTTATTTGACCTATTTATTACTCTAGCAGGTAAAGCAAGCAGCATGCAATGCATGCCAGCAAGCAAGCAAGCATGCAGCAGGTAAGCAAGCATGCAGCATGCAAGCAAACATGCAGCATGCAAGCAAGCATGCAGCATGCAAGCAAGCATGCAGCATGCAAGCAAGCATGCAGCATGCAAGCAAGCGTGCAGCATGCATGCCAGCGTGCAACATGCAAGCAAACATGCAGCATGCAAGCAAGCATGCAGCATGCAAGCAAGCGTGCAGCATGCATGCCAGCGTGCAACATGCAAGCAAACATGCAGCATGCAAGCAAGCATGCAGCATTCAGGCAAGCATGCAGCATGCAAGCAAGCAGGGATGCAAAAATCATGTTCTAACCTAACCTAACCTATCCTATCGGGGTTGCCTGGTATTTTGTTTTTTCTCTGCGGGGGGCTTCGCCCCCCGAGCCCCCCCTCGGGGGCTCCGCCCCCGGACCCCCTCTGTCACGTCAGGTTTTTTTGTATTGTAAGTACATTCATCTCATCTAGTATAATAATACGCACACGATGGCATAATTATAATATGTCATCTGTAGATTATGTATTTAATAGTTATAGAAAATTATAATTATGGCCCTTGTTGTTTATGAAACATAATACTATGGCTAATGTTAATTATGACTACTGAACCATTATGTCCATCGTTGTTAGTATAAATAATAATATAGCATATGAACTTTATGACTGTAGAACATTATGACATGTGAAATTATTGCAAATTAAATTATGAAAAACAAAATAATACCAATCGTAGGAAACAGGTAGGTACCTACCTACCTATACTAAATTACTAGAGGCTGCCCGCGACTTCGTAAGAATTTATCGTTATATCTTTGCAAAAAATATAATATCTCAAAATAATATAAGCCTATGTGTTATTCTGATGTCCAAGCTAAGTTATTGTAAAATTTCATCAATATCTGTTCAGTGGTTTTTACGTGATGAAGTAACAAACATTCATCCAGCCATCGGCAGGAACATTGACATAATATTATTAGGATAGCACTAAGCCAAGCCTGTTCAAATCAAACTAAATGTCTACCTCTACTGAGAACTGAACCAATGACCTTCAGTAGGTACTAAAAACGGGGCGTCAAACGTTTGTTCTTGTCTACACTAATGATATTTACTGTCGCTTTCATCGATAAACATTTGCTGACAATGACTGTCAATTTGATCTACAGATCTACCAAGTTATCTGTGAACCGGCCGTTATTGGAACTGCGGCCACTAATACGGAAATGTCAAATTCAAGAACTGCTGCGATTGGTATTAAATACAATTTTGTATTACTACTGGCGCCGCCGTTCAGTTCACAGATAAGTTGGTCTGTCTGTATTATTGTCTTTGGACTACGGATGTTATGGATATGAAATTTCGGATACGGATTGGATACGGATTTAGGAATGATTATTATACCGGATACGGTTACGGATACGAATAATAAATTATTTCGGATTATCCGTTAGTTTCGGTTACGGATATTAATTTTTTAAGGAATTTCAAAAGTAAAATATAAATAACGTGTCTCAATTATTTTACTTTTATTTCGGATTCGGTTACGGTTACGGATGATTTTTTATATCGGATATCCGATAGTTTCGGTTACGGTTACGGAGCTCCCTAACATCCCTGCTTTGGACCATGGACAAACCATGGACCATAAAAGGGCGTGCAAATCTGAATTAGGAAGTCATGTGTACCGATAAACCGATATGGTTATATTACAGCGTAAATTGGTTCACACTTACTTTTCTAATCTGTGGTGTAACAGAAAGGGGGTATAAAGCCGAAACACAGAGATAGTCCTCACGAAATTGAACAATTTTCCCCAAGGAACATAGGTCGTCAATTGAAAATAAAATTCGCCTCCCCATACAAAATGTCCGATCAGCCGATCGAGTAAGTATGGGCGATCCAGATTTTTTTTTAAGTTAGGTCCCTTGTTCCTTGGGGAAAGTTGTTCAGTTTCACGAGGACTATCGCTGTATTTCGGCTTTATACCCCCTTTCTGTTATACCTTGATATACCTACATACATATCTGTCACGCCTTTTCCATCGGGGTAGGCAGAGACCACTTCCCTCCACTTGGTTTGATCCAAACACACTTCTTAAGCGAGAGCGTTACAAAATGTTGGGAACGGAAGGTCTAGACGAAATTATCTCGATCAAATCGGGGACTTGTTAAAGAAAGGTTAACTCAAGAGTACCCTAAACTGACGAGCATGTATGAAGCGAATGATGGATGTGGATGAATTGATTGGTACCCTAAGTGTGCGGTCACATCTTAGTAACGAACCGCGGGGAAAGTTCGGTTCAATACGCTCGCAATTTGTTTCAAGCCACCTATAACACATCAGCTGAAATTACGTCGCATACATTTACTCCAGCCGCTGAACGTTCAGTTCAATACGCTCGCAATGTGTTTCAAGTCACCTATGACACATCAGCTGAAATTACGTCGCATACATTTACTCTAGCCGCTGAACGTTCCGCGCGGTACGTTACGCAGGTGTGTCGTGACCCTAAACCGACGAGCATGTATGAGGCGACTGATGAATGTGGATGACGCTTTAATTAGCATTTTCTGAAAATGACTTTGTGTCCATTACATCACGGTATTACGGTCGAATGTAATGTAACGCCACATTGTTATGGTACCGGCTGGTTTCTTAGAACACTGGAGTACGAATGTGATAATGAATTTGCAAGGTTTTTTTATTACAAAATTCAACAATTTACGAGATTTGCTAGTCGGACAATATCATAGTCATCATGTCAGCTTATGGACGTCCACTGCTGGGCAAAAGCCTCACCCAAAGATCTCCACAACGACTGGTCTTGCTTGATACCTACTTTAGGTAAGTAGTATAGTTTTAAGTAGTTTGTCTGGAGGTATCTTAGTCACAAATGACGTAATTATAACACCCGCTAATTCCTAATGGCCTAAGCTGTATCATAATCAGTTTATCAACAATCAGAGTAGTTATTTATATGATATATCGATCGATTATTGATAAAAATACGCTATTGTACGTTAATGCGGTGTAGGTTATCATTAAACAATATTCAATATTATGTGTAATAATTATTTATCACTTTTTTCTTTTTTTTCTTTTTGTATACGTCAAATCTTTTTTTTTTTTTTTTGTTAAATGGGAACTACTATTGTAAATTTTGCCAATGTCAAGAGAAGTAGGTAAAGGGGGGAGGGGTAAAATGATAACAATTTAGACGACGAACACATGAGGTGGCTGATGAATGTGGATTCAGAAGCGAAAGAGGTTTCTTTTTATAGTATTAAGTACAGGTCGCGCCACGTAAAATGAACCCTAGCTGACAGATGCGCATTAGATGATTTTTGAGTCTGACATTTAACATTTGTTTTAAAATACCATCGCGCACAAAATTGTTTAATTACAGTCATGGTTTTACGCACAAAGGAAAGAAAAATATTAGTAGTAATATTAGTAAGGTGGAATATAAATAAATAAAAAAATACACAACTACCAATCAATATTGGATTTAGTGTAAAATGTGTAAAAATTTAAAAAATATTCGAAAATTAAAAAAAATATTGTTCTTCCATTAAGTCTTCATGGGTGACGCGAAAACGAGATAAGGACGCGGTGTTGATGTCCAAAGTGGCCATTTTATTATCATCGTTGTCGTCACTTTCATAACCTTTGGAATCAGACACATCACCACCTTCGTATACTCTAGCCTAGCTGTCACAAATATGCTGCCAAATAATAGGCAAAAAATATAATATGACTAGAGGCTGACCGCGACTTCGTACGCATTTATCGTCATATCTTGGAAAATAAACATGCTATCTTAAAATAATATAGCCTACGTCAGGGTAGGCGAACCTTTATGCATCAAAGTGCCATTTAAAAAAAAAAAAGTTTAATGGGGTCATTCGCGTGCCATCAAATAATTTTGACTTTCTGATTATTTGGAAAATAATAATTACAAATACTATCAAAACTCTTTATTAAATAAAGTAAGCAAAAGAGGTGGGTGATTATTTTTTAAAATGACCATTTGGATGAAAAAAATTGTCCATACGCGATATTTTTTATTAAATATACTTTTAAGTATCAAAAAAGTACCTATTATTGTACAATGTTGTATTGTCTAGTAGAATTAAACAGTTTTATGTATTAAATATTACAATTAAAAAAATAATACAAATTTTTTCTCGGTGGGTTCGGATGGTCCCTATACAAAATTATTTGTCCTCTTCACGAGATACGTTACAAAATTTGACCTAAAAAAGTTACTGGAACCTTTATTTAATAATGAGTGAATATATCGCCTAGACAACAGTGAAAGCGTATTTCTTCAGTATACATTATTTAATTTAAATAATTTTAAATATATATTTTTTACTTACAAAACATCGTCCGAAATTTTGTTCATTTTTGTTTATCATTTTTGTAACGAATAAATCTGGTAATAATTGAAAACTAGAAAAAGAAACACTTAGCAGTTCAACGAGTCAATGGCACGCCAGAAACGAATTTGAATCGGTCATTTCGTTTACTGTGTGAAAAAGTGCACGACGCGTGTTTTTTTGTCGACCGGAAAAATTCCAGTTTTAATTTATCCATTTTGTGTTGTTTGTCAAAATACACAGGTAAGCGGCTCCTTTTTCATTAATTGTTTATTGGAATAGTTTATTATGTATCTTTATAAAAATGCACGGTGATTTCACTCATTGAGATTTCTGTTGGCATAAACTATTTGAGACTATTTTCAAGCAATGTTGCTTCTTCATTTTTGTAACGATTTTTGATAACGTTACAAATATGACGTTACAAAAATGAAGTAAAGCTGTAATCACATCGGTGACTATAATGTGGACCACTAATTTAAACATTATAATCGGAGCATAATTAAAGACAGTATTTTAATGTTCCTTAAATGTTTACTAATTCTATTTTATTATGTCAATGAAATATTTTGTTTAATTATGTTTTCTTATATTTTAAGTTAATGAGAATAATCTTTTATGTTGTTTTTTTGTTGTTTTCTGTTGTTTATATAGTGACTTCATTGATTTCATTATTGATAAAAAAAAATACAATTTGTGTTGATTATTGGTATTGTGTTTCATTTCATTGCATGACATTTAATACATGAGTAAAAGATAAAGTGTGCATTGTGAGTAAGCCCTAATATTTAATTTTTGTTATTTTTTTAACAAGTTTTATTTTTGTAACACTTTCATTTTTGTTTCATTTTTGTCACAATGGTCATTTTAAAAAATAATTACCCAGGTACATTTTGGTATGTTTATATTAAACTTCAGTAAAATTAGTGTGACTTCTGTTGCTACAGGTTAGATGACAAATAATTAATGTTAGGGTTGTAAGATGTTACTTTTAGCAAAATGCATGCTGAACTACTTAGATTCATCTGTCAAACGGTTCCTAACCGAGTTTTTAATGTTATTCATCTCTGAAAATATTCGATCGTCTTAAAATACCTAATTCTGCGACGTGCCCAAAATATTGTGTCGCGTGCCATCAATAGCACGCGTGCCATTGGTTCGCCTACACTGGCCTATGTGTTATTCTGATGTGCAAGCTACAATATTGCCAAACATTAAAATCTGTTCAATGGATTTTACGTGATGAAGTAACAAACATCCATCCATCCATCGGCACAAATTTTGACATTTATAATAATATTAGGATTAGCATAAAATACCTAGTCATTTAGTACAAAGCTGATGACCCCATTCAGCTGAATGAAACACAAAATGCCCAGCTGTTCTGCTTATCTGCCAAAAACTAAACATTTAATGACGTTTGTGTGACGTTGAGACAAGCTTTGAAGACCGCAGCGTCGCCGTCCGCATAAAAATAAACGGCTCATGACGTCAGCAGTTGTCAAATGTTAAAAAATAGCCGGCCGGTGACGTCATGGAACGGTCAGATGTAAAAATAATTTGTTGGTTTTATGGGTGGGCGCAGTGGAGGTGTTATTTTCTGTATTTTATTGGTTTACCTAAATACGCTTTCAAAATAATAATGTTTATCAACTAAATAAAACGGAATTACCTACTATTAATTTTAATCTATTCCTACATTCTTAACCTCTCACATCCCACTGACCCATTATAAACCCAGACACAGTAGATTTTCTATTGTTCTTCTTTTTTCTGGGATGTGAAAGATTAATTTTATAGGTAGGTAGGTAGGTACTTATCTTTAGACCGATTTTTTAAATAAAATGGAACTTAAATAGGTTATTTTTAGTACAACATCGAGAAAAGGACTCATTCAAAAAAAAATCGATCACAAACCAAGAACAAAGCCTAATCGGTCGTATTTTAATAAAAAAATGATTTCGCGTCTTTGATCCATATTCTCATAGTCAATTATCTTGGACCAAATGTCTAGATCATTTAAAATATGATACAACAAAAATATAGTTTGAAAGTGACCCGCCGAACTGCAACTGCAGGTATAGTAATCGTAGGGGTTTACTAATGTTTGACATAACTTAATTTGCAATAATTTCATTGGCTATAATTTCATTAGCCATAATTTTATTTGACATAATGATTTAGGTGCCATAACTAACGAAAGCAATAAAATTATTTGCAATAACTTTAATATTCATAACTAATAGAAAGACATAATCTTCATAATAAATAATTTTACATTACATACAATACAAATGAGATAATTTTAATTAAAGAAGCTATTTAAAGAAATAGATGCGAATTCTTAAGAGCTTTAGCCTAAAATTTGAGCTTATTGTAAAACTTCTAACCGCCTATTTATATTTCTTTTATTACATATTTGATTTGATTAGTCAATCTCTGTTTTATTTGACCTATTTATTACTCTAGCAGGTAAAGCAAGCAGCATGCAATGCATGCCAGCAAGCAAGCAAGCATGCAGCAGGTAAGCAAGCATGCAGCATGCAAGCAAACATGCAGCATGCAAGCAAGCATGCAGCATGCAAGCAAGCATGCAGCATGCAAGCAAGCATGCAGCATGCAAGCAAGCGTGCAGCATGCATGCCAGCGTGCAACATGCAAGCAAACATGCAGCATGCAAGCAAGCATGCAGCATGCAAGCAAGCGTGCAGCATGCATGCCAGCGTGCAACATGCAAGCAAACATGCAGCATGCAAGCAAGCATGCAGCATTCAGGCAAGCATGCAGCATGCAAGCAAGCAGGGATGCAAAAATCATGTTCTAACCTAACCTAACCTATCCTATCGGGGTTGCCTGGTATTTTGTTTTTTCTCTGCGGGGGGCTTCGCCCCCCGAGCCCCCCCTCGGGGGCTCCGCCCCCGGACCCCCTCTGTCACGTCAGGTTTTTTTGTATTGTAAGTACATTCATCTCATCTAGTATAATAATACGCACACGATGGCATAATTATAATATGTCATCTGTAGATTATGTATTTAATAGTTATAGAAAATTATAATTATGGCCTTTGTTGTTTATGAAACATAATACTATGGCTAATGTTAATTATGACTACTGAACCATTATGTCCATCGTTGTTAGTATAAATAATAATATAGCATATGAACTTTATGACTGTAGAACATTATGACATGTGAAATTATTGCAAATTAAATTATGAAAAACAAAATAATACCAATCGTAGGAAACAGGTAGGTACCTACCTACCTATACTAAATTACTAGAGGCTGCCCGCGACTTCGTAAGAATTTATCGTTATATCTTTGCAAAAAATATAATATCTCAAAATAATATAAGCCTATGTGTTATTCTGATGTCCAAGCTAAGTTATTGTAAAATTTCATCAATATCTGTTCAGTGGTTTTTACGTGATGAAGTAACAAACATTCATCCAGCCATCGGCAGGAACATTGACATAATATTATTAGGATAGCACTAAGCCAAGCCTGTTCAAATCAAACTAAATGTCTACCTCTACTGAGAACTGAACCAATGACCTTCAGTAGGTACTAAAAACGGGGCGTCAAACGTTTGTTCTTGTCTACACTAATGATATTTACTGTCGCTTTCATCGATAAACATTTGCTGACAATGACTGTCAATTTGATCTACAGATCTACCAAGTTATCTGTGAACCGGCCGTTATTGGAACTGCGGCCACTAATACGGAAATGTCAAATTCAAGAACTGCTGCGATTGGTATTAAATACAATTTTGTATTACTACTGGCGCCGCCGTTCAGTTCACAGATAAGTTGGTCTGTCTGTATTATTGTCTTTGGACTACGGATGTTATGGATATGAAATTTCGGATACGGATTGGATACGGATTTAGGAATGATTATTATACCGGATACGGTTACGGATACGAATAATAAATTATTTCGGATTATCCGTTAGTTTCGGTTACGGATATTAATTTTTTAAGGAATTTCAAAAGTAAAATATAAATAACGTGTCTCAATTATTTTACTTTTATTTCGGATTCGGTTACGGTTACGGATGATTTTTTATATCGGATATCCGATAGTTTCGGTTACGGTTACGGAGCTCCCTAACATCCCTGCTTTGGACCATGGACAAACCATGGACCATAAAAGGGCGTGCAAATCTGAATTAGGAAGTCATGTGTACCGATAAACCGATATGGTTATATTACAGCGTAAATTGGTTCACACTTACTTTTCTAATCTGTGGTGTAACAGAAAGGGGGTATAAAGCCGAAACACAGAGATAGTCCTCACGAAATTGAACAATTTTCCCCAAGGAACATAGGTCGTCAATTGAAAATAAAATTCGCCTCCCCATACAAAATGTCCGATCAGCCGATCGAGTAAGTATGGGCGATCCAGATTTTTTTTTAAGTTAGGTCCCTTGTTCCTTGGGGAAAGTTGTTCAGTTTCACGAGGACTATCGCTGTATTTCGGCTTTATACCCCCTTTCTGTTATACCTTGATATACCTACATACATATCTGTCACGCCTTTTCCATCGGGGTAGGCAGAGACCACTTCCCTCCACTTGGTTTGATCCAAACACACTTCTTAAGCGAGAGCGTTACAAAATGTTGGGAACGGAAGGTCTAGACGAAATTATCTCGATCAAATCGGGGACTTGTTAAAGAAAGGTTAACTCAAGAGTACCCTAAACTGACGAGCATGTATGAAGCGAATGATGGATGTGGATGAATTGATTGGTACCCTAAGTGTGCGGTCACATCTTAGTAACGAACCGCGGGGAAAGTTCGGTTCAATACGCTCGCAATTTGTTTCAAGCCACCTATAACACATCAGCTTAAATTACGTCGCATACATTTACTCCAGCCGCTGAACGTTCAGTTCAATACGCTCGCAATGTGTTTCAAGTCACCTATGACACATCAGCTGAAATTACGTCGCATACATTTACTCTAGCCGCTGAACGTTCCGCGCGGTACGTTACGCAGGTGTGTCGTGACCCTAAACCGACGAGCATGTATGAGGCGACTGATGAATGTGGATGACGCTTTAATTAGCATTTTCTGAAAATGACTTTGTGTCCATTAAATCACGGTATTACGGTCGAATGTAATGTAACGCCACATTGTTATGGTACCGGCTGGTTTCTTAGAACACTGGAGTACGAATGTGATAATGAATTTGCAAGGTTTTTTTATTACAAAATTCAACAATTTACGAGATTTGCTAGTCGGACAATATCATAGTCATCATGTCAGCTTATGGACGTCCACTGCTGGGCAAAAGCCTCACCCAAAGATCTCCACAACGACTGGTCTTGCTTGATACCTACTTTAGGTAAGTAGTATAGTTTTAAGTAGTTTGTCTGGAGGTATCTTAGTCACAAATGACGTAATTATAACACCCGCTAATTCCTAATGGCCTAAGCTGTATCATAATCAGTTTATCAACAATCAGAGTAGTTATTTATATGATATATCGATCGATTATTGATAAAAATACGCTATTGTACGTTAATGCGGTGTAGGTTATCATTAAACAATATTCAATATTATGTGTAATAATTATTTATCACTTTTTTCTTTTTTTTCTTTTTGTATACGTCAAATCTTTTTTTTTTTTTTTTGTTAAATGGGAACTACTATTGTAAATTTTGCCAATGTCAAGAGAAGTAGGTAAAGGGGGGAGGGGTAAAATGATAACAATTTAGACGACGAACACATGAGGTGGCTGATGAATGTGGATTCAGAAGCGAAAGAGGTTTCTTTTTATAGTATTAAGTACAGGTCGCGCCACGTAAAATGAACCCTAGCTGACAGATGCGCATTAGATGATTTTTGAGTCTGACATTTAACATTTGTTTTAAAATACCATCGCGCACAAAATTGTTTAATTACAGTCATGGTTTTACGCACAAAGGAAAGAAAAATATTAGTAGTAATATTAGTAAGGTGGAATATAAATAAATAAAAAAATACACAACTACCAATCAATATTGGATTTAGTGTAAAATGTGTAAAAATTTAAAAAATATTCGAAAATTAAAAAAAATATTGTTCTTCCATTAAGTCTTCATGGGTGACGCGAAAACGAGATAAGGACGCGGTGTTGATGTCCAAAGTGGCCATTTTATTATCATCGTTGTCGTCACTTTCATAACCTTTGGAATCAGACACATCACCACCTTCGTATACTCTATAAGTCAACATACGTAACAGCGTGCGAAAGACTCTTTCAAGAATGAAACGATAAATATCTCTAGTACTTTCGAGCGTAAGTGTACCCATGCGCGAACACGTAAGTTTCATTTGTTTCTAAAGTTCTTTTTACGTGGCGCGACCTATACTACTAAGTAGTAATCCCACAGAGAAGTGGTCTCTGCCTACCTCGATGGTTGAGAGGCGTGACAGATATGTATGTAGGTATGTACCTATGTAACAATTTAGCAATCTTAACCAAGCAGTAAAGTAATCTCTCTCTCTGTTTGCCGTGCCCTAAAACAGGGTCCACAACATGTAGGCCTACTGTAAATTATTTTTAGAGTCCATTTCACGAAAGAAGTCCCCTAGCCGCGGCGCTGTATTTCATGTCGAAATTGATAATGTTGCCATTTATGAGTACAACATCTACCTATATTATGTTTATTTTACTAAATAATAGATATTATTTCCTGCATATTTCGACTGTTCTGGTCATTCCATGAGTAGGTTGGTATCTATTTTAATAAAAATGTCTACTTAGCTATATTTCTGTTGTGTAAAAAGCAAGGGCGGATCCAGCTTTGGCGCCAGGGGGCGGTCACATATAAAGAAATTTTATTTTTTCAACTTAGAACAAGAATTAAGTTGAAGTTTAGTCGTTCCGATTCCGATTGAGGATACGTCTTGCTAGGCGTTTAGGCCGAAACCGCAACTGCGACTGGTTAAAACACAACAAAATAACCGGCCGTAGGCCGGCGGCCTAATTTTCAAGCATTTTCGAGCAAATAAAGCCGCCGGGCCGCCGCTGCCGGTGGCTTTAGTTTGCTTAAATCAGCAGTGGCAGGTATGGTGCGCAGGCGGCGCTTTTTTGAAGCTTGAAGTTTGCGTTACGGCGGCGTTGTGACGTTGTGAAAAAGGGCGTTTTATTGTCATATGGTAGGTGGCCAGTTCATCTTGATTTTTGATTGTGGATTCATCCCACAGATTTATCTACCAGTAGTCGTGTATCTGTCATTGATTGTAGGAAAGTGATTGCTTTTTGGTTATCAAGAAGACATTATTCTGTTTTTTTTAAACACGACTGCGCCGCTCGCCACCCCTCTGCTGCCACAGCCGATTCTTACGTTGCGGCGCGGCGTCACAGCGCGGAAATATATTTCGGCCTGTACTGGTTAGGTGCTCACAAATTAAAGGACGCGTCTGTAAGTGGCGTCTTTACAATGTATAAATAAAATAATTCTGTTCAATTAGTGGTCCACCTGAGTCCTGGAACCAGCTCAGGGGGGGGTCATGACCCCCATGACCCCTGGATCCGCCGTTGGTAAAAAGTGTATTTTTATTAAGATAACTAAGGTTTTCTACCTACTATCAGGGAAAAGGTCAGTAAATAGGGAAAATAGATCTGTCAAATTTAGTTCCAAAAATATCCGGGGGACTTCTTTCGTGAAACGCACTCAAAGACCATTTTGTAAACTTTGTGGAAGCGCAATACCTACTTAAATATTATGATTAATAAAATTCGTCAGATTCATTTCTGAAGCCGTAAAAATTATAAAAAGTTTAAGATGAGATCATCATTAAACTTTTATGGACTTGCTTGCAAATAGTCTCCGCGTTATTATGTCATTTATTTGACAAGAACTGGTATTTAAAAAAAAATGCCATTGCATCCTTTTTGCAGAAAAATTAAGAATTTAAAATGGAGGCTGTGATTCTATGTCAATTGTTTCTTAGTAACATGTATTTAGAGGTATTTTATATCTTTTCTACTTGTCTTTGTATTTTTATTATCGTAGAGTACAAGTATTTGTATGTTTTACAATTTAATGCTTATATTATTATTATCGCTGTATTTTTTTTACAAAGTAATAAAGTAAAACAGAGAGAAAAGTTCTTAAAAAATATAAAATACAGCAAATAAATTCACATTACTATCTACAAATACTTAGGTAAGTATTTTTTTTTCTAAGTCATACAAAACATAATGCCTAGATACTTATATTTTTTTTAATTTATAAAATCTTGAATAGAATGAGTATTCTTACGCATTAACGGCAAAACCGATAGATTTTTTTAACAAAAATTTTACAGCAATTTTTATAGTCACATCACAATCGCTAACCTTCCATTACATAATTTATTACCGTTACCCACTACAATCTGTTTACAGAAGATAAACTCAAATTTCACGAACCCTTTGCGCGAATAAAAAAAAACTCACCTCGCCGCGGGCGCAGTCCAACCGCTGACGTCATCGGGTTCCAAAAATAAATCCTCTCCTTCATGGATCCATTTATTCGATTTTCTCGCACAAAAATACAGTTTCGAATTCGAATTTGGAACTTCCACTTTGTTTTTTTTCACGGCGATCGGCTGTTTGCACTCGGCGCCTTGTTCCGCCGGCGTGTAGGTTAATGACCATTCATTATCACTTTCCACATTGAAAATTAATACACAATTTTTGTCGTCACACGTAACGTTTGTAACACTCACTGAGAATATCCATGGGGGCGTTGCAGCAGTGTTTTTTAATAAAAATAATAGTAAGAACACAGATGTAGTCCGTATGTTGTACACAACCGCCATGTTTGACTGGCTACGGCCGAATGAGCTGTGTTTTTGGCGGCGTGCAGCAGGTAATGGGCTGGAAAAAGCGCTGGATGTTTGATTTTTTCGTTGTTTTTTTTTTTCTGTAGCAGTTAATGGGTTAAGTCTTGTATTTTTTTTTATAATTTAGTATAGAATAATTTTCCGCTGTTAAGAAAATGTGTAGTACAGGTAGGTATTTTTTCTTAATTTTTAAAGCTTTTTTAAAAAAAAAAAATTTGTTGATATTTTTTAGTAAGTAAGTAAAGGTAGGTACTACCTACCTACAGATATTTAATTTTTAATTTATGAAAACAAGGTAAGTAATTTACAATGTTTATTTGAGTGTCTATCATAAACAATTAAATACATTTTTTTTCCTAGCCATTAAGATCCCACTGCTGGGCAAAGGCCTCCCCCGCGACTTTCCATTTAACACGGTCTCCAGTAGCACCCCGCCATTCCCGTGAAAATGCATCCAGACCGTCTCTCCATCTTTTTCGAGGTCTACCTCGGCGTCGGTGACCATCAATACATAAACATATTTAATTTTATTTAGTGTAAGTATATTATTTAAAAAATAAAGATATATTGCACATAACGTAGGGCCCTGTGCCGAAGGTTTCTTGCCGTTTTATTCCTCTCGGCTATACAGGTAGTGAACCGGCAGTAGTTTTAGATCAAAAAAGTGACATCAAAAAAGTGTAATGAATTTTGCTTATTTTTGAATAAATCACTTTTTATTTTCCATTACAACATACATTTTTTGGTAGGTGCCTACGCTAATAACAACTCAACCGAAGAAAAAAATAGGGGGAAGTGGGGCACATTGATACACATAAATTCAAACTCCGTTTTAATACACAAATGTCAACATATTTGATCATTTTTTTTGCCGGGTGCATGGCCTGATATGTTAACTTATAATTAAGTTTAAAAAAAGCTGATAGAAACGAATAGGGAAAAAGTTATGGCGACTTTTATAAAAAATGGATTTTGTATCATTCTGCCCCACCGGTGGGGCACCTTGATACAGAGAGTGGGGCAGCTTGATGCGTATTTTATTTCCGTAAATATTATAATATTTTTTCAAAATAAATCGTTATATTACTTAAATTGACCAAATAAAAAGCAAATAATGCTTGGTATCTGAAAAAATCACGTTATTTATTAGTTATTATTCGTATTAACGATAATCACAATCAGCCTAATAATGAAATGAGCTAGGAAATAAAATTGTCATCAAAAATCCAGAATTTATCAAGATCTTAAAGATGTAATTAAACATAATTACTCAGTAATCAGCCTAAAAGTACTACAGAATTGAGCATAGTGAAATATAGAAATAACAAAAAAAAATCCTCTATCAAAATTATAGGAACTTTTTCTTAAAACTCATAATCAAAAACATCACAAAACTGAAATCCTAAACGATTTTTTCACAGTTCTCTGCTTAACTTTAAAAGTCCGGACCATTTTCTATAATAAATGAGATTTTTAAGACTACTTTAAAATACTAACGGGGCACTTTAATGCACTAAAGGGGCACTTTAATACACTAACGGGGCAGATTGATACGTATCATTCTGCCCCGCGCTTTACTGTATCATAGTGCCCCAAGGGAGTATATTCACGAAAAAGTAATTTATTATTTTTTAAATCAATATTGTATTAAATAAACATATTAAATAACATTTATTAAAGTATAAACGTACTTTTGGTTAAATAAAACAATGAAAACAACTAATAATATGGAGCTGAGACACAAACACATTGCTCTTAAAATTTTAGTTGTCGGTCCCAAAAACACGTTTGTGCCTGTAAAAGCAAAACGGCGAATAGGCGGCGAACATCGTCACAATTATCATCCTTATGGATGTCCTTGAGCGTTCTAATGATGTGTCCGTGTGCGTATCGTTTTTCAGTATTTCAAAACAGGTACTGTATCAATGTGCCCCGAGTATCAATGTGCCCCGCCTCCCCCTACAAAAGAAAAATACAATCAAAACAATTTGTTTTAAAAACGAAGCGCTAAAACAGCTGATTTCCAACATACAAATAGAACTGGAATGAGTCAACAGTTAACAGTGTATAGAAGAAGCATGTCAAGTGACGTTCTCGGAAACAAAACGTCACATCTCCTTGTAGTGTGCGTTTCATGAAATAAGTAGTTCCTATGCCGCCATGTTGGCAGCATTGAAAATTTGTACTGCGAAACGTCATCAAGGGTAATGTAGTAATCAAGGGCAGTACAAATGGCATCGAACATATTTGTATGGAGCCTGGTATAGTAAAAAAATCGGTATCAATTAAATTTACATCACCTATTCGAGCTAGTATTATGGATAGCTGTTTTGAAATATTAATTTGATTATATGTTTCTGTGTTTATGCCTGAGATTTGTAAAACTTAAATTAAAAAGAGCAACCCTACAGAGTTTCTTGCTAGGTTCTTCTCTGGGGAAACTGCACTCTTGCGAATCTAGCATTAACTTTAAAAAATGACCCGTCTTAAGTGTTGTCAAAACCTACAGGATTAAATGATTTTCATTTCATTTCAGTATGGAGAAAAAAAAGTTGGCGGCCACCGATGAAACTTACGTCATCGATAGAGAAAAATATTATAAAACGATAGTATTTTGGGCAAATGTCGAAAGTGCTATACTTTCGGAGATATAGAACTTTGAAAATGTTCGCATGTTCAAAATTTTTACTATACCAATTACTTAGGTTCGATGCTCTTTTCAATGCTTGTTGTCTGCATTGAAAAGAGCATAGGCGGCAAAGGAACTATTTCGTAAACCGTACTCTATTTATCATACTTAGGTACAGGGTTATTTTTATTTTCAGTGACATTTGGATAATTTTGCCACGTTGCAAGGTTACCTATAAATTTTTTTTTACTGGAATTTTTGAATGCAAAAATGAATTAAAAGTTAAATTCTTATTGGATTCTAATTCGATTATTTTTTAATGAATACGTTGGTGGTGTTTTGTTTTGTGTTTTTTCAGTTTATTTTCTCTTGAAAAAAGAACGTTTTTCTTATTAGATACTTAATTAAATATTTTATTTTAATTTTTAATTAGGTAGGTAGATAATTTACAATCTTAATTGGCTACCAATTACGAAATCATTAGAATAGGTTTAATTTTGCAAAAATAATATATAATAATCTTTATTTTCCACCACAAAGTTCTTAAGGCCACAAGTTATATTAATACACAAATAGGTACCTAGTAATTACTTTGCGGAGGACTGATGCCTGAACTAGAAATGAGTCTGTATGTCAGGACATCAGGTCTCCACCCCTCAGCGTCTACTACTCAGTAGGTAGGTAGGTAAACTTAATTAGTAGACATTAAGTTTGAGCTAAAGATTCAAAATATGTTTATTCAGTTTAGTTTAGGTACCTAGGTATAAAAAGCTTACAAAAAGAGGTTTTACAACACTATGAAACCGCTAATCAACTGCACGTGTGTGTGCACCCTAAAATCCAAATCCAAGTCGCACTCCGACTTTAAATTAAAAAAAAAAACTTAAAAAGGAGGTTCTATTAAGAATATTAAGACCACAATAAGCCATGACATGGAGACTATCGCAGGTCTATTGAAAAACCCTTCTCATTGAAATTCAATTGATTTTTTTTTCAATCTCATAATCATAATAGGTATTAATTGCGCTTCCACAAAGTTTCAAAATGGTCTTTAAAATAATTTACAGTAAGTACATGTTGTTTGTTTTCCATCACATGATAGCTTAACAAAGTCCTTGACTAATTTCGTGGGCGGCTCCCCTAAATTATAGACACAAACACTACGGCCCTGAAATGCGTTTAAGTACTGTCAATTGAGTGGAACTAAGATAATATCTGGCTAAAATTGTTCTAAATTAACAATTTTAGGGTTTCGTAGGTACCCAAAGCATTTGGTATTTTGTGCCCAAAGGGTGAAAACGGGACCCTATTACTGAGACTCGGCTGTCCGTCTGTCTATCCGTCTGTCACCAGGCTGTATCTCACAAATGATACCATTAAAACAAAACAACAAATACTAAAAATGGAATAATCTCAATAATATTTAAGAGGGGCTCCCATAAGTACCTACAACAGTGATTTTTTTTACTTTCTTTTGGTCGATATCAATAGGTAATGGCTACTGGTAAACTTTTTTTTTAACCTAGTGAATGGATTTTTAACTAAGTCAATGGTACGGAACCCTTCGCACGCGAGTCCAACTCGCACTTGGCCATTTTTTTATATCACGTCTATATCTACTACTCTGCTCCAGTGTGTGTTTGGTTATGATAACAGTTATCTGTTTATATGAGGGATTACGTAAAGTTGTTGTAAGTATAATGAAATCCTTGAATCTAACCGTCTGTTGTGGATTACTAACTCTTCATTTAAGACAAACAATCTTCTTTATTTATCCGACTGCGCCAGAAGGAGGGTTATGTTTTTTGAGAGTAGGTAAGTAGATATGTATGTTTGTATAAATATAGAATTCTTCGGCACGCCGTACAGATAGTTTTTAGTTCGCGTAATTGGCCTAGTTTTTAGGGTTCCGTACCTACCCAAAGAGTGAAAACGGGACCCTATTACTGAGAGTTGGCTGTCCGTCTGTCACCAGGCTGTATCTCATGAACCGTTATAGCTAGAGCGTTGAAATTTTCACAGCTATGATGTGTTACCGTTGCCGCTATAACAACAAATACTAAACATAGAATAATAACAATAATATTAATAATTCCCATACAACCAACGTGTTTTTTAGCCTTTTTGTTCAATATCAATAACGGCTAGGTACCAAGTAGGTAGTAGACACTTAAAATGGTACGGAACCGTTTGCATGTGAGTCCGACTCGCACTTGGCCGGTTCTTTTGACTAATTTTACTCGTGTTGGTGTAGACGCGCCTTGCGGGTCACTACCATCTAGTAGGTACTTAGGTATTTTTTGCTTGACACACACATGAAAAGAATTTCCGAAGCTGATTTGGTATAAGTAGATATTCGATGACGCAAATCAAAAGTCAATCTTTAAAACAGCTGTAGGTATCTATGTCACAGCCAAAGTGATTAATCCAGATATTATACATAATAACTACCTACTCAATTTGGTCAAAGTCGTTAATGATTCAAAATTAATCACTTTAACCAGCTGTTATAATATAGGTAATATATTTGTTGACTTGGATAAAGTAATAAAACAAGTAGGGCTAGGTAAAGAGTAGGTAGTATAAAATTGTATTTCAATCAGTCTTTATGCCCGATGCCCCTATAAATTGTACCTAATGTTTATCCCACCAAAATTCTGTAAAAAAAACTAGTTGAGTCTCGACGGAGCAATTTTTTTTATTTATAAAAAGTAATGAAATCTGGACATATTACAATAGGCTATTTGACAACATTTGGAAAATAATTTTAAATTAATGTTTATATGATAATAATTACCCTACATTGATATTTCCGAAATATTTAATGTTTTAATGATGAAAAATCAATGTTGAAATTCAAATTTAATAAAACCCGCGCATAACACTGTTTCTGTAATGGCGCTGGTCACATGTCACGCGTGACGTCACATGCGAGTAAACAAACACGAAAAACACTAACGAAGCGCACTATTATGACAGCTGTTTACTCGCGTGTGACGTCACCAGAATGTCAACAAATAACAGGCCGTTCGTGTTCCAGATAAAAATTTTAAAAATATTACAATTTGTTTATTTTATTTTGTTAAAAATAAACATGTTTTACATCAAAATAAAGTGAAATATATTTCTTTATAATATAATCTTTTAGGATGGCCACATTTTGTTGTATATTTTGAATATAGTCAAATACCCTATTCCCAAGGTTAGGTTTAGTTTATTTTTTTATGATAGATAACCCAAAAAATAGGTCTGTGACAGACGGGAGGAAGAGCGGGAGGGAAGTGGTAACACTTGTTGAAGCATATTTATTACTTTGGCTAGTTTGGGCCGGGTATTATAAAAAGAGAGAAGGTATTATAAAGAGACTAAAGAGATTAATTATCAAATTATCTGGTCAATTTGGTTATTATGTATAATAGCTAATTAATCACTTTGGGTGTAACATCTACATAACTTAAGATTATAAAATGTTATCTTTTAATAAAAATCTTTGAAAGATATCTTTTCGGTAAATCTTACAAGATTATCTTTAAAAAAAAAGATTCTAATCTCGCCTTGAAAATATTTGGATTTATCAGATTTATAGGTAATTTTAGATTTTTTTAGTTGCACGTGATTTTCTTCCTTACCGTGCCTCAATATGATAAGGAGTAAGTATACAGGATGTAACAGAAAGGGGGTATAAAGCGATCATGAAACTGAACAACTTTTCTTATGAAACATAGGTCGTAACTTAACTCGAAAAAAATTTTCACTTAGCCCATACTTTATCGATCAGCTGATCGGACATTTTGTATGAGGATGCGAATTTTTTTTCGAGTTACGATACGACCCATGTTCCTTGGGGAAAGTTGTTCAGTTTAACGAGGACTATCGCTGTGTTTCGGCTTTATACCCCCTTTCTGTTACACCCAGTATAAAAACAAAATTACTGGACAATATTTTAAGAAATCTGACATACTTACCTAGATATGAATGATGGCGACTGATGAATGTGGATGAAGTGAAAGAAGTGTGTTTGGATCGTAGTGAAGTGAAGGGAAGTGGTCTTTGTCTCCCACGATGGGAGAGAGGCGTGACATGTATTTATGTAGGTTTAGTTAGATAGGTACTCACTTTGTCTTAAACAGCCATCGTTAATTTTCGCCTTCATTTATTCCCTAATAACTTACATATGGTGACTTTAAATAAGTGAACGATAGAAAAGGACATTCATGTACTCATGATAACAAACAACTTTTACTATGGGGTCAAGTTCGAAATCGTAATAAAAAAATGTCTACTATCAGCTGATGCATTTTGTATGGGGAGTTCAAAATTTTTGGAATGATTTCTACCTTGGTCCCATAGTAAAAGTTGTTTGTTATCACGAGTGCGTGCATATCCTTTT
The DNA here is from genome assembly GCA_947563765.1 of Anarsia innoxiella. Taxonomy (NCBI): domain Eukaryota; kingdom Metazoa; phylum Arthropoda; class Insecta; order Lepidoptera; family Gelechiidae; genus Anarsia; species Anarsia innoxiella. Next base: position 1,668,823 of record OX387418.1, on the reverse strand, counting down.
CTATCGTTCACTAATTTAAAGTTACCCTATATCGAAATTGTTCAAAATCAAAATCCAAGTATAATCGAAGTTTCAATTTAATAAAATAATTTATAGGAATTAAACAATAAAGGTTTGTTTTCCGAATTTAATGGTTTCATTACTAAATGTCGATTCCTGTAAACGTTCACTTTGGCTTTGTTATCGTCCACTTTGGCCACTTCTACTTTGGCTATTTCGCCCACTTTGGAATTGGTGTTCACTTCGTCTTTTTCATTCATATCCACTTCAGATGCTTGTTTTATTTCTTGTAGTTGAGTTACTTTAATTAATTCGTATTTTTCTTCATCCTGTTCAGAACAGGCTACTGTTTTCATTTCGTTTTGTCCAATCACTTTGGTCTCCACTTTGAGTTTCCTTTTCACTTTGCCTTTGTTACTGCGCACTTTGGCATTCCTACCTTTCACTTTGCCATTGTCTGCGCGATTGTGAACCTTTTGATGTATAATTAGAGACGATCTTTGAATGTATCGCTTACCGCAAGTGTCACAGCCGAACTTTCTATCGTTTGTGTGTATTTTTTTATGCATTTCTAGAGCTTTTTTCCTCGGAAATCTGTAAAAGAATATAGAATTAACTTAAACGAAATAATTGCATTATAGTATAAAAAGAGGTATCTTTATAGCACACTAGCTGTCCCGGCCAACTTTGTTACGCCTTAGAGAGAGCTTTCCCGGAAATTATTCGAATTTTTCCCATCGTAAAAACTATCCTTGGACTACAATGAACATTTAAAATAAAGAATTGATAAAATTGATCCAGGCGTTGTTGAGTTATACGCTTACCAACACATTTTGCGATTAATTTTTATATTATAAGATAATGCTTGGAACACACATCATTTTGGGCTGGGTACGTTCGGACGCGCGTCCCGGATAAGACTAGTCAAGCCTTATCATCATCATGTCAGCTTATGGACGTCCACTGCTGGACAAAAGCCTCCCCCAAGGATCTCCACAACGACCGGTCTTGCGCTGTCCACATCCACCGGCTTACCGCAACTTTAACCAAGTCGTCTGTCCACCTTGTGGGGAAGGCTGGAGGCCTTCCCTTAAATAACAGACGGGTACCAATGAGGAAGGAATATAAGGAGTGGCCCCATTTTTTTTTTCATATACAAATGATTTTATGACAGCGTGCCAAGGTTGCGCCAAGTTTTTCATAGATTTCTTGGTAGATGACCTGTCAAGCGATAAGAAATACCGTACAAATACAAAAAGGTAGCCATTTTGCGCCAGACCAGGCGCACATATCCAGCCGGTATGGCTCCTCCTCATCCGGGTACTTATACCGAAACCTAAACAGTGGCGGCTTACGGGCTAAAACGACGTTAAAAGATCAAATGAAAAAGGACTTACCTCTTATCACAGTCTTGACACACAAATTCAAATACACCAGTATGTTTAGCCATATGTCCCTGTAAATCTTGTTTGTGGTAGAATTTGGCATCACAAGTCGTACACGCATGCCTTTTTAGTTTTAAATGGTGGTATTTAACGTGGTTGTTTAGGTGGACTGTAAAAAAATCTAAGATTATAGCGAGTTACAGAACAAGAGCTAAGCTAAAGTGACGCAGTTTTTCATACTCGTGGCATAGTTTGCGGTCTGCACACTTTTCCTTATCAGCTTTGGTCTTCGGTTTCCACTTTGACTTTGTTACTACATAACTTTGGCTTTGTTACTACATAACTTTGACTTTGTTACTACATAACTGACTTTGTAACTACATAACTTTGACATTGTTACTATATAACTTTGACTTTGTAACTACATAACTTTGACTTTGTTACTACATAACTTTGACTTTGTTACTACAGAACTTTGGCTTTGTTACTACATACATAACTTTGATTTTGTTACTAAATAACTTTGACTTTGTTACTACATAACTTTGGCTTTGTTACTACATAACTTTGACTTTGTTACTAAACAACTTTGACTTTGTTACTAAATAACTTTGACTTTGTTACTACTAGTGGTGGGCCGGGTACCAGTTTTACCGAGTAACCGAGTACCGAGTATTACTCGGTTTAAAGTTTACCGAGCCGAGTACTCGGCCGAGTTACTCGGTTAACTTGAAGTAGGTAGAATTGTGTGCTAATAAGTTTGGGAGCGAGTGGTGTTAATGGTGTTTGACACTTCTTCCGCACCCCGCTAATTATTATTCGAATGAAACCAATAAACGCGCGTCAAGTGGCAAAAAAAATATAGACAAAGCACTGTTTATGAAATTTTCTTCTAAATAATTATAATAATAGCAGCTTATAACATTGGTCTTGCTGGGCAAAGTACTGAATATGTATAATTAGAAGGAAGTACACTATGATCTAACAAGCAGTTCCAATGCGCAAGGTACATTTATTTGCACCGAGTACTCGGCATTTTTACCGAGTTATTCGGCCGATTACGAGTAGTAAAAAAAGTGCCGAGTACGCCGAGTACCGAGTATAAACCGAGTAATCGGCCCATCTCTAGTTACTACATAACTTTGACTTTGTTACTACATAACTTTGGCTTTGTTACTACATAATTTTGGAGAATTTGTTAAAACGTGTACATACTTGACGAAATGAAGATTTTGCCGCACTCGTCGCAAGTAAGGGTGACGTCACACTGATGTTCTTCAGCCATATGTCGCGCCCTATGTGTGACACTAGCGAATCTCGACGGACATTTCAAACACGAATATTTCAATGCACCTGTGTGTTTTGATCGCCTGAAAGATTGAGGTTTGAATAAAGCGAAGGAAGTGTGATTGCATCGAAGCAAGTGGTGACTTATAATCTCGGGGTAGGCAGAGACCACTTACCACCATAAGTAAATAAATATTTCTTTCCAGTCCAAAAAAAAAAAACAAAACAAAATTAAACACAAAATAAAAAGGAACTTTAAACTTAGAACCAAAATATAACGGTGAGACAAGAATGAGAAAGAAGATAGTTGTGGTCTGGAAAATGGTCTCCACTCAGCATATTGTCATGTCTATGGTTGCCCAGAGACATGACGCTGATTTTCAGTGGAGCCAGAGTTTTTAGGTGTATAATAGGGTATTTGACTATATTCAAAATATACAACAAAATGTGGCCATCCTAAAAGATTATATTATAAAGAAATATATTTCACTTTATTTTGATGTAAAACATGTTTAATTTTAACAAAATAAAATAAACAAATTGTAATATTTTTTAAATTTTTATCTGGAACACGAACGGCCTGTTATTTGTTGACATTCTGGTGACGTCACACGCGAGTAAACAGCTGTCATAATAGTGCGCTTCGTTAGTGTTTTTCGTGTTTGTTTACTCGCATGTGACGTCACGCGTGACATGTGACCAGCGCCATTACAGAAATAGTCCGCCCAGAAACAATCCGCCCACAGAAATAGTGTTATTCGCGGGTTTTATTAAATTTGAATTTCAACATTGATTTTTCATCATTAAAACTTTAAATATTTCGGAAATATCAATGTAGGGTAATTATTATCATATCTTAAACATTAATTTAAAATTATTTTTCAAATGTTGTCAAATAGTCTATTGATAAACTTTAGTAAATATACAAACATATCTGTCACGCCTCTCCCATTGAGATAGGCAGAGTATAGTGAATAGTAGAGATGAAACGGATAGTGATTTGGCCGGATACCGGATACCGAATAACCGGCAAGCTTGTAGGCCGGAGCGCCGGATATCCGGCCGCCGAATATCCGGCCCTATTTTTGAATTCAGCGCAGCAGTACCAAAAGTTTAAAGCAGTACCCGCAGCTGTCAAGGTTTGCCAAAATTTATCTTTCAGCACCTGGCAGTAGCGTATATAGCGAAAGGCTATTTTCAGAGGCTGGTCTGGTATACGAAGCTAAGCGGAGTCGCCTCTTACCAACAAATGCGGAAAATTTGGTATTTATTCATCATTATTTGCCACTTATTAATTTTGACTATTAAAATTAAAACATTTACGTATTTGTCGTGTGATTATAAAAATAAAGGGTATCTATAAATCTATTGCTGTTTGATTTTCACTTCGTAAAATAATTTAAATTTTGTGAATTCTACTATCCGGCCTCCGCCGGATAGTGACCTACTATCCGGTATCCGGCCGGATAGTGAAAACTAGGCCGGATAGGCCGGATACCGGATAGTTACCGGATATCCGTTTCATCTCTAGTGAATAGAGACCACTTCCCTCTATTACGATCCTGCTAGCTTATAATACACATTGTAGGTATTCATACTTACTTGTGATCATTATAGGTATTATAATTATGAAATTCTTTGCCACAATCACATACAAATGGTCCTATCTTATGACTAGCTTTATGGCGCTTCAGTGATTTTGCTGTTACGAACACTGGAAAACAAAAACATGTTGTTGTTATGTTGTTATCAGCCCATATATATCCCCACCGAGGGGCACGAGCCTACTCTCATACAGACAGTGATTAGGCCGTAATCCACCACGCTGGCCAAGTGCGGGTTAGAGGATTTCACATACACCTTCGAATTTCTTCTCTGGTGTATGCAGGTTTCCTCACGATATTTTCCTTCACCGTTAGCGAGTGGTAATCGAATAAATTGATCCGTACATGAGAAATAAACTCAGAGGTACGTGCCCGCGCCAGGTTTCGAACCCGCGCTCTCAGAATTCGAGGCAAGTGTTCTACCAACTGGGCTACCACCGCCCACAAAAACATAACTTTTTAAATTAAAATACAGAAAAACACCGCCCAAGTGCGAATCGGACTCGCGCAGGAAGGGTTCCGTACCATTTACTATTGATATCGTGTAAAAAAAGCAAATAAATCACGTTTGTTGTATGCGAGCCCTCCTTAATTATTTTTAGTATTTGTTGTTATAGCGGCAACGGTAATATATCATCTGTGAAAATTTCAACGCTCTAGCTATAACGGTTCATGAGATACAGCCTGGTGACAGATGGACTGACAGACAGACGGACAGCCAAGTCTCAGTAATAGAGTCCCGTTTTCACCCTTTACGGGTAGAAAGGGTACGGAACCCTAAAAATTTAGGGTACGGAACCCTAAAAATTTAGGGTACGGAACCCTAAAAATTTTAAAAAAAGAAGACTAAAAAAGAACTTTTTGTCATAACTCTAATTAGAATATGTCTGCCTTCATGCTATCACTTCTCTCTCTGTGGGGTCTGCAGAAAGAAATTTCTTTTAGAAATATGCTGTACCTTTTGTATAACTTCTCTTTTTTTCTGTATCTATGTACTATCATCTTACAATAATCTGTTAAATAAAATAAATAAAGTAGGTACTTACCTTTTCCACAAACCTCACAAACATGATTAGGGAAATGCGTTTTCAAATGCTCATTATATCCATAGACGTTTGGCAGTATCTTGTCACAGTGTTTGCACGACAAATCTTTTGGTACTTGTATTATGTCTGTTTCATCTAAATGTTCTGGGAGAAGTACAAAATGTTAATTTTATAATTATTATAATCAAAATGTAAAAAAAGAGCATTAAATCTAATGCTATAATTAAGCAATAATTTAATTTCTTAATTTGATATGTAATGAAAGGAATGACTCTTTATGTATAGACATAAGGAGTCATTCCTGTACATAGGGGTCATTCCTATACATAGAGGGTCATTCCAATACAAAAGGAGTCATTCCTATAAATAGGGAGTCATTCCTATGCATAGGGGGTCATTCCTATACATAGGGGGTCATTCTTATACATAAGACGTCATACCTATACATAGGGGGTCATTCCTATATAAAAGGGGTCATTCCTAATACATAGGGGGTCATTACTAGGCAAAACAGTTAGTTTAATAATTAATTACATTATAATTTCAATTCCTTACCAATAATAATATTTTCTTCAACAATGTCCATTTCTTCTTCTTCATATAACTGCAATGGTTCTGACTTTTCAGGATTCTCTGTAATATAATCAATTATTTATTCTTATAAAAACAAACAACTATTTTTAAGGGCTAATTGTTGAATTCTCTAGAAAAAAACATTATACTAATATCATAATTGTCAAAGTTTGTGCCCATGGATGGATATGAGGATGATTGTTACTCTTTCGCGCAAAAAACACTGAACAGATTTTAATGAAATTTTACTTTATTGTGGTATGAATAACACATAGGCTAAGTAAAGGTATTGTTTTAAGGTATTGGCTAAATATTTGTTCATCATAATTTAAGAGCGTCACTTTTGTCGGTGGAGTCTACGTCACTCTGCTCTGTTTACTGCCGTCCTTTTGAGCACCTGATACGACACAACTTCTATTCCTTCTTTCATTTGATCTATGTAAAATCTTTGTGGTCTCCTTCTCTTCTGTTTTCCTTTGATGTTTTTTATAAAGTTGTTGTGTCGTATCAAGTTAAAATTTTGTTAAATAAAGATAAATGTGTACAATTGCAGACGGCCTCTAGTGATATAAAATAAAGAAAAAAGAATACCAATATTACCTTTATTATTATTATGTATGTTTACATCAATAAATTCAGTCTCTGGCTTTTCTTCATCAATTGCAATTCTAACTTTTTTTATAACTAAGATACCGCTTTCTTTTCTTAAATTAATCACTGAAATAGAAAGTTATGGAAATTAAGTAATTTTTATAGACTTTTAAGTCATACCACGCCCGCGCCAGGATTCGAACCCGCGCCCTCGGAGTTCGAGGCAAGCGTTCTACCAACTGGGCTACCACCGCAAGTATTTAGTGAAAAATTTAGTCATTTAATTAATATATTTTCGTGATGTAACGAAGAATGAAAATTAAAAAACTTACATGCCATTTCTTGCATAACATTCATATTGTTAAATACTTGTTTTTTAAAGTCTGCTGCGGCTGTTAGTTTATTTACACATTCGTTACAAATGTAAGTATCATCTGCATCTTGTTCGCTTGGCTGAAAACATTACAGAAAGCAAAATAAATCATAATTGTTTCGTAAAGAGTGACCAGACTTTGACATAGAAAAATAAATAAAAACCAAAGCAACGACTATTATTTTTCATTTACAATAATTTTAATCATTAAAACATTAAGATTTAACTTAGTTATAAAAACAAAATAAAAAGAATTTCGTACTTTTATACAAAACAAATCCTTTAAAATTACAGGCAGATTTCCTTCAGAGTTTTCTTCAAACATATTGATCAATTGATCAGTTGAAAGGCAACAAAGGCAGAAATAAGTATCAATGGACATTTTTATGTTATTATAAACTAAATAATTAGATTGGGTTCAAAGATTTTTGTAACCGCTAATCCAGCTAAACCAATAATCAAGGTTATGTTATGTTTCTAAGTGTTTTTACGACAAACAAAACAAGTAGCTGTCAAATAAAAAAAAAACTTGTTTTATAGCGTTCAATTTAAGCAAAAGAACGAATGGTTTAGCTCTAAAGAACGAATGATTGGAGCTTTATTGTGGCAGCATCGTTAATCATCTGTCAAAATAGTATTGCCAATGTAGAAGACATTTGGCGATTATCATCGGAATACTGAAGTACTGTAGTCTATTTTTACAAATATTTTTCTAGATTATTTAGTTTCAGAGAAGCAATTTATTATTTTGATGTAGTACATTGTTATTTTGTTTATATGTATTACGTATTATATTAAATATTACTGACATATCGAATTTTGTTTGAAGTATTTTAGTTAAAATTGTCCATACTGTATTGTTTAAGTAGGTAACCCTGTAGTCTTTACCAATTTTAGGTGGAAGTGTATCGTCCTGAAAAATATTTTCAATATTCCTCATTTTCCAGTGAATTCCAGGATCAAATACACTTGGCAATGGCTCCATCGAAATCTAATAAGAAATTTAAGTGGGCTTTGGATTTTAAGCCAAAGTATGTGCTGAAAACCTAGTTCTCACATTCATTAATTTCGATTGAATTAACCATGTAAAACGATATTCTGTACACAATTCATACTAAAAATACATATCTAATCTATAAATTTACCACAAAATAACCGCTTAGTTATATCAAGTCAATAATAACATGAGTTTACTTATGTACGAACTTAACCAAAATATTTTATCACAATTTCAGAAACCGTTTAACTGCAGACCTGCCCTCCCCACCAGGATACAGCCCAGCCGCCGGCGCCAGCTACACTGACTCCTCAAAAGACACTGACTCCAACTTGCTTCTCATTAAAAAACTTTGGGACGTGGCTCTAGGCCCGCTCAAACAAGTGCCTATGAATTTATTTATCATGTACATGGCAGGCAATTCCATATCTATATTCCCAATTATGATGGTCGGGATGTTAATTGTAAGGCCAGTTAAAGCACTATTTGCAACCCAAAGCACGTTTAAGATGGTTGAAGGGACACAAGCTGTTGGTCAAAAGTTTGTCTACTTCATTGGTAATATAGTCAATATTTTGTTAGCATTGTATAAGTGTCAGAGTATGGGTTTATTGCCGACTCATTCGAGTGATTGGTTGGCGTTTGAGGAGCCAGTGACGAGAGTTGAGCACATTGGAGGCGGCATGTCTTTAGTGTGATAATGATAAGTGCAATAATTGTAGACTAATTATTAATATATTGTGGTATTTATTAATGGGTGATTTTGTTTTATTTCTTCAAAACATGTTTCAAACAAAAAATACACATGTTACTGGATCTACCTTTCTAAAGATTGCAAATAGAAGTATGAAGAGTGAGGTAAGATTAAGTTGATAATCTTGATAGCATTTTTGATGCCACTGCTACTGACAAACAAAACTAAAAAAAATCCAGATTTCGTAAGAGGGATACTATTGCTCATGGCAAGTATTTCTTCATAGATGCTAATAACCAGTGAAGAGTGTCAAGACAACACAGACATAAAAACGCTTTCAGCAAGTGTTAAATTACCCGGCCTATGACACTTGACATGTCATGTGTAGTTCCATATTATTGAAGATTTTGTCATAATAAGCCAGGAATCCATGATATTAATTATAAATACTCTAGCTAGTTAACTACTACTCTCTATTTCTTACAATCAAATAATAAATAAAACAACCAGAACCTAGAAATAGAAACCAATATTTATTACATATAAGAAAATAAAGCACATTTAGGGGATGTTAGCCAAATAGTCCTTAACATGCGCCGGCTCCAGCCTCCTGAACCCGGCCGCGTCACAAATACCAACTTCGATGTTGTCCGCCGTCATTTGACCTTCAAATCCTTCTTTTAGTGTTAGTATCGCTGTGTGCACTGCGTCGTCCAGTTCTAGGTCTTCTGTGTATCTAAAATTAACGAAAATATTTTAAACTTGCCATCCTGCGGGGCTAGCGTGACGGATTACGACCTAATTAGTCTCATATGAGAGTAGACTTGTGCCCCTGTAGTTAAAAAAGCTGATGATGATGAAACTTGGCGCCACACATGCGTGCTACTACTAAAACTCGAATGGCTGCATATTGACTAGACCAGCATCCTCGCAAGACAGCATTCGACCATTCTAAGGCGCGACTTACACCGAAGTGTAGTATTAGAATACAGTCGTATTTGCCGTAATTTCGTCCACGCTCCTCGGAGCGCAAATACGACTGTACTCTAATCTAATACTTGAGTTTTCTTGACAGGACGCTTCCGCCGCGCTCCTCCGCCACGCCGCCACTTCAGTATAAGCCGCGACTTAGAAAATCTTACTATACAATCGAGTTAAGTAGTTCTTAGGGAACTTTTTTACTTAACCAACCCTGCTTCGGGGGCAATTCGCTCAATGAATACGCGGTTAATTTAAGAATCAATTAAAATTTTGACTGAAGATTAAAATGTAAAAATCAAAGCTAACTAAAATTTGTAAACCTAATTAGCGCTTTCTGGAAGATAAGACTTGAGTTCTTTCAACATGTTTCTCTTATAGAGAGATGCGTTTTTATAGCTTAAGAGCAAGCTTAGAAATTTGTGGTTTTTTCTTCACTTGCGTGAAGTAGGCTCAAGAACAAGGTGATATGATTCTGCAATTATGTTACGAGTAATACTACTTATTATTCTTTGCAAATAAATACCTTTTTTCCAAGAAAGTCTTCCCGTTATTAAAGTTCTTGCCCATCGCGGTGGCTTTCCACGCGAAGTAGGCTCCGGAGGGGTCGCACTGGAACAGATAGGGACGGTCGTTCTCCCACCCGCAGATCAGCAGCGACACGCCGAATGGACGGACACCACTGGGAATAGGAATAACTTGATAAAATTGTAGCTGGCGTAAGAATCCTACTAATATTATAATAAGTTTGTACTGATGGATGGATTTGAAGTTATACTACACTTTCCCGCGAAAGCCACTGAACAGATTTAAAATTTTTATTAATATATTCTGGAGGTATTGTAAACTTCTTGCAAAACCCACAAAAGTTACTACCCTTGCGACTTAACTGTGCACTTTGCTGGACAGTCAATAGCTTTTGAGCTTAACTTAAAGCTTAAAAAGCTGCACAATTATATTGGTTCATTTTTTTAATCTAATTTTTGACTTGGCTTCAACTACTCTATGTGGCTATGCCAGCCTCATGGGAGCATTCAATTATTTATAGATCAGGTTACAAAGCTTGGCTTAGGAATCGATAAAGCACCATCGCTCTGATGGACAACGGTTCTGACAACCAGCATTTCAGCTGGACAGAATCAACGCACCCCATGCCCACAAGTCGGGCTCTCAAGTCTGCATTCCGGGCACATTCCAGCATAATATGAATTAGGTCTTCTACGACATTACAACTGGAACATAATGGAGAGGGCTTTGCTCTCATGATATTCTATTAAGCTAAACATGACATCACTCACCCAGACTGAGTATACTCCTGCATGACAGTCGCGACTCTCTGCACCAGCTGTGCTGTGGGGATCGGCTCGTGGTACATCAGGTAGTACTGCTGAGCCATCTTCCGGGCCTGCGTCACCAGGAGACGGTAGTCTGGACCCATGCCGGAGTATACCATACCTGGAAGATTGAAAATGATACATTAATATTTACTAAGTGAAATTGGGCGGAGGAAGCTGGAGACAGAAAGTCATGGCGGATGTGTAGAGAGGCCTTTGCCCAGCAGTGGTACAGAAGTAGCTAGATTAGATTAGATTAGAAATTGAATAGTGTGATTTTTGTTAAGTACTTTTGTAGAAAAAGGAAAAAAAGTAGTATTTTTTATTTCTCCACTAAAGGCAACATGCAACTTCTTACACATTTATATATCTTGGACAATGCAAGCAATATCTGAAAATGATATCAACAGCTTAAGTGATTCTGCCAATAACAGGAGTCTTTGGAGAAGCATGGGAGTGGCTTTTGCCCAGCAGTGGGACGAAATAGGCTAATAAAAAAGTTATTCTGTTATGCAAGCTACAATATAGTAAACTTTCACTAAAATTTTAAGTGGTTTTTGTGTGAGAGTAAAAAATATTCTCATATACATCCATTGGCACATTGACATTTTTTATCATAAGCAGTACGCATATGCCTACAGTATAGAGCTACCAAGTTATCTGTGTAACGGCCGTTATTGGAACTACGGCTACTAATACAGAAATGTCAAATTCCAGAACTGCTGCGATTAGTAGAAATACAATTTTGTATTACTACTAGCGCCGCTGTTCATTTCACAGATAAGTTGGTCTGTCTGTACAGATTATATGCTGCAGCTCTTCAATAGCTGATTGATATAATTGACAAAGATTGAATGGAATCTCACCAATGTGTCCGGTAATCATCTCAACTTTGTTCACGCTGTGTTCATCGTACAAAATGCTTTTGTGCTTGTTCTCTGTTGCGATCACCACTCCGTTTGACGCTGAAATTCAATTGTTAATGTGAATAAATGTCTTTTATTTATTTATTATAGGTGTAACATAACTTAAAGTATTTATTAAATACAGGCGTTAGCAAAAGTTAAAAGTATTTTTATGTACAATGACTTTGCAAGAATTTTAAATATTATTCTTTTAATACTAGACAATGTGAGAGGTGGGATTCCGCCAGTAAAGTAAGTTAAGTAAATTTTGTTGATTTATGTACGTGCATTACCTACATATACTCAAATATAAGAATATTGTTTGATGACAAAAGATAAAATTAAAAAACAAGCTTTGAGACTAAAACTGAAATACTCCAGAGTAAAGGAAGTGCTTGTTCGTTTAGTAAAAACCAATTCAATATTACTTAATGTTACGATGCTTTGTTTTCCGTAATAATTTGAAATGCTATAACTTCAATTCATTGCAGTCTTACGGTAAAATGTATAGTCACCATTATAACCTGAAAAGTTGTGAAACTCACCTTTAATTCCGACGGAGGTCCCGCCGGCGGCTACAGCAGCTAAGGCATATTCAATTTGGACCAATTTACCAGAAGGGCTGAAATAAATGTACAAGAAAACTGGTTAAAATCAATGGAAAGCCTAACCAACTTTTGACTTGCATTTTTCGACATAAGTTTGGATTACGATCACAATTTTTAGTAACCACCTTATATAACATATTACTTGTTATAAATTTAAACACTTTTTAATGTTAAATAAAGCGTAAATAAAGAGATTTTACCTAAAAGTAGTGAGAGAGAAACTATAACGTTCAGACGCCATGATTACAAAGCAAATTGTCAATTCATTTTCTTCGTCAGGTTGGTACTATTGAATGCAATGTCAAACACATGTTCACGAATGCTAAGATTTTTACCGATTTATTTTCTGGAAGTGTTGCCAGTAAAAAAAAACAACAATCGATCGATTCATAATTTAGCTAATTATCTGTGGCACTTCCGGTGACCTTCTTTCTTATTGGTCGAAACGCAACCAATGAGAACGCAGTATTTTCGCTCAATAATTTGACTGACATCTTCGACCGACATTTCAATAAGTATATTTGGGCTATTTTTAAATTTAATGATCTAGCGTTAAAAACAGTCGTAAACTATAATTCTAAAATGTTTGCCAATCTCCGCGGGGTTTCGCCTTCGTCGGATACCATGTCTGAGGGCACGTTGGAAAGGAATCGCTTGGAAAAAGCGTTGATATCGAAAACGCCCATTGCGAATCCGATTTTTATAAACAAGAACATGAGAAGTTTTCCTGATAAAAACGGCAATGATGTGTTGAAGAATGTGAATAAAGGACGGCGAACGTTTGCGTTTTGGACTCTTGTCTGTTTGCTGTTTGTTCTCGCTATTGGGAATCTTATTCTTACGTTTACAATACTTGCTGTATTGAGACTTGGACAAGGTAAATTATTTTTTTATTTACCTACAATAATATTATAACAATAAAATCTCATGATTTCATTGAAGAATTAGTTACTAGTTTTGTTTTTGTTTATCTACTGTCGCACAAAGTGTTTAGATTCCAATTATTTTTGTTGAGGTAGGTAATTAGTCAGGTAGATAGGTAGGTAGGTACCTGCCATACCATCATCATTTAATTTTTATGTTAGGCTATTCTCGATGGAGTGTTCGCCATTTAGGCCTATCCTCTGCCAGTGCTTTAACTTTTTGATATGACATGACGTTAACTTTCTCTTTTACTTTGAACATGTTTTTATCTTACATTTTTAAATCTCATGATAATAAGTAACTAATAGGTAATAAGTAAAATAAAATACAGTAGGTACTTACCTATAATTGCGCCAAAAAGATATAAAACTACGAAAAAGTCATAAATAAACGATAATAAAAAAGAATAACCTATTTACCTTTCCTTTTGTCTTCGCCATACTCTTAAAAATAATTCTCATTGGCTGTAATCGTAACTTAAACGACCTCTTCCAGGCATGGAAAGCATGGAGTTTCTACCAGAACACAACGCGGTAAAGTTCTTTGGAGACACTGGTTTGGAGCACATTTACAAACGCGATGGGCTACTTGAAAGCTTTAGAGACAAACCAATGAGTGTGAACAGCGAGAACGGATCTGTCATCTTTAATTTACAGACTCGGTAAGAACACAGCTAAATATCTATCACGCCGCTCTCCCATCGGGGTAGGCAAGCACTTCCCTCCACTTGCTACGATTCAGACAAATTCCTTCGCTTCATCCACATTCATCAGTAGCCTCATACATTTAGGTACGTCGGTTTAGAGTACTCCTGATTTGGTCTTCCTTTAACAAGTCTCCGAATTGATCGAGATACGTTCGCCTTGGCCTTTCTTTCCCTACATTTCCTTCCAATTTCGCTTTGTTTAACTCATAAGATTTGTTATTTTTGCGAAATTCCGATTTGACTGGACTGGAGGCTTAACATACGTGCCGCGACAATTATCTCACGTCATGCTGTCCTTATCACATTTAAAACTATAGACAGAGACGTAAGCGTGGCAAACCCATGACAACGTCTTGTCACGGAGTGTATGCTAAGCTAGCTGCTATTAGGTTATAGTATACATAGCTATAGTTTTTTTAATTCCCACTCCAGCCTCTCCCGTTCAGACACAAAACTGGTGGTAAACACATCAGGAGTGTACATCCGAGGAGTGTCCACCCTGGAGGTGACGGAGCCAGGGTCTGGAGACGAGGTGTTCAGCACCAACGCACCGGAACTCGTGCTACCTGATCCTGTCACTAATATTCATGCTAAGGTTGGTATTATTTAATATTTAGGTACCTACATGATATCATCAAGTCTTTGCGCAAGATAGTTAGTGCTTGAGAAGCTTATTCGAAACATAAGGTTCGCATAACTCAAGGAGAATCGGTCGAAATAAATAATAATAAAAAAAAAGAAATGGCCATGGGCATATTTTCTAAACATAATTTTAAAAAATACTTACAATTTAAAATGTTACCATACCATAAGAATTATTTCTTTATCAAAATCTTTTTTTAAAGTCTAATTTCAAATCGAAATCTTAGGGCGTTTACTCATTAGCGAACTATACCTAACCGTAACTGTTGCATACAGTGTAAACAAAAAACTAAGTATGCTGTAAGCATTCGCGAACATTTGCGAAAAGTATATTATGCAAACAACATACACTCCAGAGCAACTAGTTACAGTGTATGCGCAAGTTACGGTTACAGCTCGGTATTCCCATAAATACCATAACAATTAATTCAAAATTAATTTCACTCTAGCAAATAACATCAAAACGCGTCACCTCCCCCGTGGACGACGACTTAAACCTACGTTCCGACACCACAGCCGTACTTAAAGGCGCGGAGGGCACTAGACTAGAGTCCAAAGAGTTATTCTTCACCGCCGACCAAGATATTCACCTAAAATCAATCAATGGCTCTATAATTCTAAGCGGGAAAGAAGGAGTGTATATTGACGTGAGATATTTACCTATAGCAACACCGGTGAATAAAACGGATAGAGTTGTAACTGGCCAGTATAAAGTTTGTGTTTGCATGCCTCAGGGCAAATTATTTCGAGTTGCCGTCCCTAGTGGACAAAAGGTTACGTGCTCCCATATAAATATTACAGGAGAACTGAACCCTTGCTCTTAGATGGATTAAGGGAGCATTTTCGTATAGATGAAATTGTGTTACATAATTAGGTAAAAGTAAAGGGCGATAAAGAATGCACATCGATCTTTGGAAAGTAATCAGCTAATTTCGACTTCGTATAGCGATATCTGTGTCGGACACACCATGACGTTTGTTTTGTCAGTCGCGGTTCAAATGCGAGAGAGTGCAACTATAAAGAATATTCTAAATTCAAATTCTGATGAACGATTAATCTAATAATTGATGTAAGTACATGTAAATTAGCATTCGTTTGTATTCGGAAATGCGATGATTGCCGATGTGCATACTTTAACGCCCTTTACTGTAAGTACTCGTAATTACTTAGAAAAATTGTATTAAATATTTAAGTAGAGTTTTTTTATGCCTTCTAGTCAATTTTCTAGTCGAATTATAGTATTGAAGACGTTTTTTAAATCATGCGGATTTACTCACGCATGCGGGATTGGCTCGCATATGCATACCTATAACATGCGCAAAGAATAATACCTATCTTATGTAAAAAGCGTGATCCGCGTGCGTTTATCATCCTAATCCTAATAATTTTATAAATGTCAATGTTTGTGCCGATGGATGGATGGATGTTACTTCATCACGTAAAAAGCACTGAACAGATTTTAATGAAATTTGACAATAGTTTAGTTTGGACATCAGAATAACACATAGGCTATATTATTTTGAGATATCATGTTTTTTTTCCAAGATATGACGATAAATGCGTACGAAATCGCGGGCAGCCTCTAGTTCTTTTTAATAGTAATACATACTCGTATGAAATTACTAAAATCTAACCGAAATTTCGTACACATTCATTGTCATAACTTAAAAAACTTAAACAATATCTTAAAGCAATATAGCCTATGTGTTATTCCGATGTACAAGCCACAATATTGCAAAATTTCATTAAAATCTGTGCTATAGTTTTTGCGTGAATGATCGAACATCCTGACATACATCTATCGGCAGAAACATTGACATTTATAATATTATTAGGACCCCACTATGACGCATGCGTGAACAAATCCGGGTGACATTAAAAACGTCTTCATACTTATTTAAGTAGCTAAACACTGCCATAGTAAATTATACAAAAGTCAATGATTTTTTATAGGTACAGATATGTTACCTTTATAGTGATTGGCGTTTTAAATCTGTGCCGAACAATGATTACAATGACATGAATGACAGCACTTCAAATCATACTCCAAATGTCTTCAGACTAACTGAGACTAGCTACAAGTTGTCTTAAATAGGTCTATTTACAGTCTTCAAAATGTGCGCGCATATAACATATCTGCACCTAGTATATATACAATACAATACAATACAAATATTCTTTATTGCACAAAAGATATAAGGTACAGACACAAACAAGAATATAAGAAGCAACAGGCGGCCTAAATAATAATAGGTGGTGGTCTATATATAATATCAATTATCATTGACATAAGTAGTACAAATATCATATTCTAATTTACATTGAATCAGCCTTGCCGGCTGTGTATTCCTAGATTTATTGTTGTACTTACACAAATTTCACGTAGTATTGTGCCGCATATCTGTTATGGTATCTACCTTTGAGTATAGAATATATAAGGAGGTGCCACATTTATTATATACAAAAAGCCAAGGTTGGCGCAAGTTTTTCATACTTTTCTTGGTAGATGACCTGTCAAACGATAAGAAATACCATATAAAAAGGTAGCCATTTTGCGCCAGACCAGGCACGCAGATCCAGACGGTATGGCACCTCCTTATATATTCTATTCTCAAAGGTATCTACACACCAAAGCCGCCGGCTTTTTTGACAGCTGCCATTCGTATGACGTAAAGCCGCTGGCTTAGGCCGGCGGCATGCCGGCGGCTTTAGTGTGTAGATACCATTATAATTTTAATCAAAATAACAATAAAACACATTTAGTAATCAGATTGAAGAATTTTATTTATTAACCTACCTTTATAAGTATGATTAAGTATTATTTATTACTAGGGCCTGCCCGTGACTCCGTACGCATTTATCGTCATATCTTGGAAAAAAATCATGATATCTTGTAATAATATAGCCTATATGTTATTCAGCTACAATATTGCCAAGTTTCATTAAAATCTGTTCAGTGGTTTTTGCGTGATGAAGTAACAAACATCCATCGGCACAATCATTAACATTTATAATTTAGTAAGGTTAAATATTTGGTGATTACCGCCTCTCGACCTATGACACGACTGGCGTCAAAGAATCCGCAAGATGACATGAGGCGTACGCGAGGCGTGTCATGGTAAAAATGTAAAATTAGTTTTTTTTTATAAAAAGAAGCAAATTTTGTATAACAATGCTATCTTATAAGTACCTTTTCCCCTTATTACAAAACGAGGTATAAAGATAGTCCGACGTTAGTTCGTTTCTTCTGACGTTTCGGCTATGGACAAAACCTCAAACTAAACGAACTAACGTCGTCGGACTATCTTTAAACCTTGTTTTGTAATAAAGGGGTTTAAGTTTTGTTTTAAAGCGGTTTTTTGTCCTTTTAAAGTGCAAATATAGCAATTTAAATAATTTTGATTATAGACTATACATTATTATAGGTAAATAATCAAAATAACAATTACTTATTTTACGATCTTGTAGGTGATCAAGTATTCCGGATAGATCTGCAAAGAAACATGAAAATATTATAGAAGTATAGGTTAGAAAACCGTACACGACGCAACTAGTTTAAAACGTTTCATATTAGTTGCATCACATTAGTTGCAAAAGTAACTAGCAGTTGCAGTTGCCTTTCACCGTGTGTTCTAGGCCTTTTTAAGACCATTTTCCAGGCCACAACTATCTTCTTTCTCATTCTTGTCTCTCTGGTTTATTTTTTTTTGTCCTAAGTTTTAAAAGTTAAGTTTCATTTTAATTTGTGTTAAATTTTGTCTTACGCTTAATTTTGTTATTTTGTGTTTTAATTTTGTTTTGTTCATGTATATTTTATTGGACTGGAAATAAATATTTACTTACTTACTAAAGGTACTCGTCTATTTTTAAACAGTAACCAAGAAGAAGGTATAGTCATACCCCCATTCTTACCTGCTCCCCCCTATAGGCAATAAATTCATTGGTGAGTAGTGAGGATCCTTTAACTCCCTTCACAGAATGAAACCCTGGCGGAGGGTGAGCGTAGTTATGTTTAGTTTCGTGCTCTTTTATGTTCCCCAGAGTCACTCGGCATAGGAGAAGGTGTCTGTAAAAAGTTAGATATAATTAGGGGCTGTTTTCACAGATAAAATTTAACTGACAGATAAACCTATGTCTATTCCAAAAATATGACTTTTTAGACAGAGACAGGTATAAAATATTTGTCTATGATTTCGAAATTGGTACCGTAGTAAAAGTTGTTTGTTATCACGAGTACTTAGGTACATGTTTATTATTTTCTATCGGTCACTAATTAAAAGTCACCCTAGGTATATATTTCTCTCTCTATTGGGTCTGCAGGAAAAAAAATCTTTTAGAAATATGCTATAGGTACCTACCTTTTGTATAACTTCTCTTTTTTTCTGTCTATGTACTATCATCTTACAATAAACTGTTATATAAATATTTATTACATAATATATACTTATTTAGACATGTATTTAGTTATCTCAGAAAAAAGAAAAAAAGACCCTTTTCTATGGGAAAGACCTTTGTAAATCCCCCATATAAATCCCTTACCTCTCACATTTATCGCAGTTAGGATCCTGGTGTGTGGGGCATTTATTGTTATTGGTGATACCAAACACGTACAGGTTAGCTTTAGAAGAATTCTCGGCGAAGTAGAGACCCGCACCGAACATGCCCGCTGGAAATGTAAGTAGTTATTTAATCATCACCAGCAAGAATAAACATGATTGTAAACATTTTTTTTTAAACGAGCAACCTCTAGTGTTTCTTGCTGGCTTCTTCTCTGGGGAATCTGCCTTCCGAAGTCAGCGTAGCTTTAGCTTTTTTTATTCTTTAAATTCATGATGTTTTTTTTTAAAGAATTTGTGACGAATTCAAGTGTATATTTAAGTTAGGTACCTACTAATAAATTATTTTTCAACTTTGAATTTTTTATAAAGGCTGAAACTCATTTCACAGATAACTTGGTAGATATGTAGGTATCTATGTTTTTTTTTAGAGTTACAGGTCGCTAATGAATACGCGTCTTAAGCTGGGTCTCCTCCAAGCGAACGCGCTCGCGAGCCAAATACTCGGTCCGCGTTGACTTGCTAAGCGAACAGTGATACGACAAGATGACGAGTACTTACATGGGCTAGAATACTGTTCGTTAAAGCCAGTATCAGCCAATTCCAGACAATGCATGGAGCCGTGGAAGAGCATTCTGTCATTGGGAGGTGCTTGCGCCATGATATCACGACGACGTTGGCGGTAGCGGCGCCAGAGACACGGGTTCACCAGCTTTTCCACCTGTATGAGGTAGGTATTTACACAACGTAGGTACCTACTGTTTGTAACCACGTGCATCTATGAGGCGATTGATGAATGTGGATGATCGAAAAGAAGTGTGTTTGGATCGTAGCAAGTGGAGGGATGTGGTCTCTGTCTACCGCAATGGGACACAAGTTAGGAGGTATACATTTTTTGTCATATCTTGAAAAAAGTCCAGTAGTGGACTGAACGTCTATAAGCTGACATAACATAGTGAGATTGGCTTACCTTAATAAAACGATAACTCTTGAAGTTCCCAGTTCGCTGTGTGACCTTAGTTTTCTCCATCTCTTTCGTTACTATCATCCACTCTCTCCTACTCACTCTGCCGTGTTGTTTTAACACGATTCTGTCTGATTTCTTCTTTTTACATTGCCACCCTGAATTGGCTTTCACCTGAAAGAAAGTTTAGCTTTAAATAGAATACTACTGGCCACCCATCATTTCATTCAATTTTTTCGTCACAGCTTGAAAAATATACACATTAACTTAAAATAATAAAACTTATGTATTCTGAGGGTTGATATAATTTTCTGATATATTCTGATGATTCTGATGTGATCTGATGTTCACCCAAAGTTATATTTTAAAGTTTCATATCAAACGTCAAACCGATTCGGCGGCTCAAACGTTAATTACTTACTACCATTAATTTTAAGCGTAAAAAAACCCGACTGCGTTTAAAAAATATCTACCTTTTTATTTATTTTTGATGTACCCAGTGTCACTCTCACTGTAAATACAAATCTAACGACACCTCTCAAGCTAAAAGCCATTTAGCCGTTCAATCTGTAGAGCATGCCAAATAATTATACATACGTACGCTCGAAAAACATAACCCTCTTTCTGGCGCAGTTGGGTAAAAACAACAGCTTCTTACTACAAATAATACTTACTGGTACACTGATTTCAAAGACTTTCCCTGTGGGCATCATAATTTTACTCATTCTCATATTATGATACACTCGCGACGTATATTCAGGGTCCTTCGGGTCACCTAAATACTGTTTGCGGTGTCTTTTCTGACCATGGTGATCACGGTGACCGTCATGATGGTGACTTTTATGATGACCATGATGATCATGATGTCCATGACCAGTGAAAGAAGCAGAACCGACTTCTGCATCGTCTGATTCATCATGATTGCCATGTTTCTGATGACTGTCAGACTTATCAGATTTATCTTCGTCATCAGATCTATGATGATGATGTTTGTGACCATGATGTCTACGGTGATGATGGTGACGGTCAGAACCGTCAGAAAGTTCATTATCTGATTTGCCGTCATCGTCAGATTTATGATGACGATGCTTATGACCGTGGTGTCTATGTTTATGGTGACGGCCAGATTTATCAGAACGTTCGTTATCCGATTTGCCATTTTCACCGTCAGATTTATGATGGCGATGGCTATGGTAACTATGATGACGATGATGACCATCAGATTTATCAGATTCACCATCTGACTTATCATGATGACGTCGTCTATGTTTTTTTGGTAAATCCTCTAAATCTAGTAACGTCGGACCTTCACTATCAGCTGTTTTATCATCTTTCTCCTTTTTACCATTTTCTTTCTCTTTTTCAGAAGTCGTATCTGATTTTTTCTTATCATCTTTGCCACTTTCGTTTGTATCTTTTTTGGGATCAGATTCGGCCTTTGCCAATGGTACTTCTAAAGTTAATTTAGCTAACCCAGGCCCTTTAATGCCATCGTCGACCTCATTTTCCGAGAATGACAGGTCAGAATCAAAATCGGAAACGTCAACTGATCTCCTTTGACGCCCATGATGGTCATCAGAATATTCATGTTCGTCAGAATCGAAATCTGACAACTCTCCTCCACTGGAGCTTATTCCGTCACAGTCAGAACATGGACATGGGTCCCTGAAAAAAAAAAACTAGATTTATTAAACGTTAAGTATCTACTTACCTACATAATTACACAGGATGTAACAGAAAGGGGGTATAATGCCGAAACACAGCGATAGTCCTCATGAAACTGAACAACTTTCCCCATGAACATGGGTCGTAACTCGAAAAAAATTTTTGGATTACCCATACCTACTTACTCGATCAGCTGATCGGACATTTTGTATGGGGAGGCGAAATTTTTTGGGGAAAGTTGTTCAGTTTCATCAAGACCATCGCTGGGTTTCGGCACTATACCCCCTATCTGTTACACCCAGTAGATGTCACTGCCCTTTCCTTCACCACAATTACCTAATAATTTACCTAATTACTTCACAAAAACTAGTATTTTGTTTTACTTACCCCATTATTAAAAAAAAAAAAACAAGCACAAATCACTATTCACAAAATATTAAACAATATCTAATAAATATGCAGTATATTCCTTTTATATGTTTACAGACAATGCGTTTAAATTATTAATTAAATAAAGTAAAAATTGATATGGATTCCCGTAATGAGAAACATGAGGAAAGATTACAAAATTATCAATTAGGTATTGAAGCTTTAAATAAACTTAAAACAAAATACAATAAACTGAATAATAGGTATGCATTTATTAATATACAGGATGTTGCAGAACCGTTGGACGATGGCGCAGAAAGGTTCTCGAGTGGCCACCATGCACCGGACGACGCAGTGTGGGAAGGCCTCCAACAAGGTAGACTGACCTGAAAGTCGCGGGAAGCCGTTGGATGTGTGAGCAACGCAAGACCGGTCGTTATGGAGATCCTCGGGGGAGACTTTTGTTTACCAGTGGAGGTACATAAGCATGAAGATGATGATGACAGGGCGTCGCTTCATTCCGTAAAGAAATGTTTTTAAATTATATTACTTACTTACTTACCTACATAGGTACCTACTGTAACCCCCCCGGTGGGTTCTCGCCTTGTAGTGGCGGGGGGGCTCAGTACCGGCGGACTGGTCATCTGCTGGGCAGCAAAGAGGAACCCGAGGAGGACCGCTCCCCGATGCCTTCCTGTCGGGCTTGGGTTGAGCGCGGTACTTTGTAGGTGGCGAACCTATTGGGTGGCGCTACTGAGGCGGACAGCATGTGTTGTATGGGCGGCACAGGCTGTTGAGAAGGTGCGTAGGCTGCGGGCCTTATGGGGGGTTCCGCAGCTGAGGCGGGTGGCTGGGCTGTATGGGCAGTCCAGCTACTGAGAGGTGGAGGCCGCGGTGGGAGAGGACTGCCGGTATCACGGTGCGCCGCTTTCCCTACCTCCCGCGGCCTAAACGGGGTCGCCACCGTTCTTTGATGGCGGACGCGGTGGGGTCGCAGGGGAAGAGGAGTGTCGGTATTCCGGAGGCCGCTCTCCCTATCCTCTGCGACCGTGTGGCATGTAGCGGGGCCACAAATCTGGCTCGCTGCGGCTCCCCGCAGCGAGACTCGGTCTCCACCGTGGGTGGCGGAATCGGAGAGTCCGTCACACACCACTGGTTGGTCTTCGAGGAGGTGCGGCTAACGTGTTTGGTGTTTCGACACGTTAGCCGCGGAGAGAGGGTGGGCATTTGCCCGAGAGGGGTCTGCTTTGGCGGACACCGCCGACGAGGTTCGCGGATGTGTGCGGAAGCGTTCCCGTGTCCCCGTCACTTGGCGGCGAGAAGGAACACCGTGGGGTTTTAGCCGGTGGGAGTCCGGCATAACCCTTCGTCTTTCTCCGCGACGAAGGGTATCCATGATGGATTTCCCCACGTAAAAAAAAAAAAGGTACCTACTGTAAAGGGCGATAAAGAATGCATATCGGCAATCATGTACATCAATTTTTGGATTATCGTTCATCAGAATTTTAATTAAGAAATTTCTTTATTGTTGCACGATCTCGCATTTTAACCGCGACTGACAAAACAAAGTGTGCGACACAGATACGAAGTTGAAATTAGCCGATTGCTTCTTTTAAATTGATGTGCATTCTTTATCGAACTTTACTAGAGTAGACAGACACATAAGAATAAATAAATAATAATAAATAAATAAATATCTGTCACGCCTCTTTCCGTGGTAGACAGAGACCACTTCCCTTCACTTGATACGATCCAAACAGACCTCTTTCGCTTCATCATCATTCATCAGAATAATACGACACCCAGTATACTGGGTGTAACAGAAAGGGGGTATCATCAACTTTCCCCAAGGAACATGGGTCGTAACTCGAAAAACAAATTCGCCTCCCCATACAAAATGTTCGATCAGCTGGTCGAGTAAGTACGGGCGATCCAAAAAATTTTTTACGCCCTGTATATTAACGCGGTTTTTTTACTTGACGAGGGCACTGCGCTGCCCCTGATAACGGGATGCGGTTATATTAAAATAAAACAATGACATTAGATACCTACTTATGTCATGCCATTGTTTAAATAGGTACTAAATGATAAGACTGGCCAGTTGGTATAGTTGGTAGTGACCTTGTTTGCCGTGCTGTAAGTCGTGGGTTCGATTCTCACTAGAGACAAATATTGTTCTAATGAATAGAGGCCCATGTCTGATAATTTAAAATTGGCTCAGTTGTGTGTCGGCAGAGTGTCAATGGCATTTTTTGACACATTTGGTCGCAATCAGGGGTAAGCCTTAATTTAGCAGAATACAAAATATATCAAAAAATGCCATTGATGACACTGCCACAACTGAGGCTATTTTAAATTAGCAGACTTGGACCCCTGGGTGTTTGTTTGTTTACCATTTAGATAGGTAAAAGTCAGTAATTAAATACAACACCAGAATTAATACTTAAATGCAATTTATTTCGCAAAATAAAGTTGATACCTAGGTACTTATACCTAATTCTTATTCTTATAAACCTTATAATTCTTATTCTTATAATTCTTATTCTACCTAATTATTTATTTTAAATAGCACGTAAGTAAATCTATGTAGGTATATAAAATATGCATGAAGTTATTGTTGCTATTCTAAAAAATAAAGTAGGTAAACAATACTTAGCTTAAAACAAATTACAAATTAAATCCTTAATAAATTATATAAAGTTTGCTACTTACTTAATAATTATACATGCTTATAATAATTATGTAAATCTTTGACAGTTTCTAAAAGGTTTCTAAAAAAGGTAAACAATTTAAAAATGAATCCTCACGGGACGATTTTGTAAGTGACCAAGTACTCGGGGTAAACCTGTAAATAAAAAAAATATTTTAGATATAAAAACTTTTTGGGTTCATGAAAATTATGACGTTGGCGTTGGCATGTTTTCATTTAAAAAGTTTGAATAAGTACTCTTTAGACATATTTTTTTAGTTTTTTTGGTAGTTCTAAAAAGCTTGATAGATGGCGCTAGGTGGTAATGTGGGAAAACTAGTTCGATACATAAAAACTAAAGCTCAGCTTCCACTGGGTCGGAATCACAGCGTTAGGGCTGGCGTACACATGACGGAGCGCAGCGCAGTACATTTTCGATTGTCATATTGTTATCGACATTGTTCATTAGAACAATATTAGAACAATATTCAAATCAGTTAACACAACAAATGAATATCGGAGCATCGAAGCGACTACAGTGCTACAAGGATCTATTATCACTTGAGTGACATTGTCAGGAGGACGTGGGTGGTGAATAAATAACTCAAAATAATGACAATTTTATTTACAAGATGATATCGTTAGTTCCGATTTCGGCCACGTGCCAAAAGATCCTTGTAGCCTTTGCACAACGGTCCGTGGTCCAGTGAAAAAAAAAACGCATCCAAATCCGTCCACGCGTTTAGGAGCTACAGTGCCACAGGCAGACACACAGACAGAGAGGTCAAACTTATAACACCCCTCTTTTGGCGTCGGGGATTAAAAAATGGACGTCCACATGCGATTTTAGTAGCGGGGATAAGTCTATAAAGTGAAAAAATCCTTGCCTGTTCACCCCTGTACACAATATTCTCGTTATACTGCAAGGCTGGGCCTGCTACCCCCTCCACGGAGTGATACCCAACAGGGGGGTGTGCCAAATGTTGCTGCGCGGTAGTATACTGCATCACTTTGCCGAGACTCACACGGCATAGGAGAAGTTGCCTGTGGGAAGTAGAAAAAGCTTAACAACTTACTACTTAGGTTCACTACGAATAACAATACAATAAAAACGTCATCATCATCATCATGTCAGCTTATGGACGTCCACTGCTGGACAAAAGCTCCCCTAACCGGTTATGCCGGTTTTGAATAGAAACGTAACCGGATCAAAAAAATGGTTCCGCGATATATCAACCACAGTAGGCGGGGCTTAAAATATCAACCGAGACCGCCACAACATGTTGCCGATTCGTCGGGGATGGGGCTTGTCGGGGATGCGACCTTGACCCAGCTTGAAGACGCACCGGACATTCATCCGGAAAAAAACGGCTACCATATTTTTTTCCGAATTGACGTCCGATGCGTGTACACACGTCCGTTACAAACCATACACGCCGCGTAACGGACAACGGGCTGTTTTCCGGGAAAAAAACGGACGTCTACAAGCACTCTGACGCGACCAATCGCGCCAAAGCACCTTAAGGATATGAAATACCGTTTGGATCTGCGTGCCTCTATCTGGCGCAAAATGGCTACTTTTCATAGGGTTGTCATATTGTTTGGCAGAACATCTACCGAGAAAACTATGAGAAAACTCGGCGCACCCTTGGCACGCAGTCATAAACTCATTTGTTTATGGAAAAAAATGGAGCCACTCCAGTCTATTCCTTCCTCATTGCGTCAAAGTAATAAGTGACTACTTTACTCTATTAAACACATTGTTATTACCTTTCACAAATAAAGCAGTTGTAACTCTTGTGTTGCGCACATCCCCCGCTCCATATATATTGGTTGCTTTTAGATGAATTCGGTGCGAAGTATAAACCAGCGCCGAACATGCCTCCTGTAGAACACAGCCGTTGAATCATCATCATCAGCCCTTTTAACGTCCCCACAACAGGGGCACGAGCCTACTCTCAGGGCCAGCGTGGTGGATTACGGCCTAAGCACTTTCGAAAGAGAGTAGGCTCGTGACCCTGTAGTGGGGACGTTAAAAGGGATTTATAACCTTCAGTATTGTAAAGTTTCTTGACAATCTGATCAGTAGTTTTACGTGAAAGAGCAACAAACATTTTCACATCCATTCATCCATCGGCACAAACATTTACATTTGTAATTAGTATTAGTAAGATTAGGTAGGTACGTTCCTAAATCATCGCCGGCCAGTCCAAAAACACTTATCAGAATGTAACAGAAAGCGGGTATAATGCGGAAACACAGCGAGAGTCTTCATGAAACTGAAGAACAACTTTCCCCAAGGAACATGGGTCGTAACTCGAAAAACATTTTTGGATAGCCCATACTTACTCGATCAGCCGATCGAGCATTTTGTATGGGGAGGAAAATTTATTTTTTCGAATTACGAGCGCTGTTCAATTTCATGAGGACTATTGCTGTCTCCCGAAACACAGCGATAGTCATTTATCATGTACATGTCTCACAAAAAAACTTTGATACCGCGTTTCAGGATCTTACTAGCGCCATCTATTGGAACTCACGTGTATTAGCATGTCGTTCATCAAAACCTGTGTTGACAAGTTCGGCAACATGCTTGGAGCCGTGCCACAGTAAGTGATCGTTTGCTTTCCCATTGTTTTCGGACATGATACGAGCTCGGCTGTAGCGGTAACGCTTCCAGAGACACGGGTTTACGATTTTTTCCACCTGCGCCAATAAGAACATTTTTTTCAGCTTAGGGTAAATTTGCACAGCGAAATAGACTCAATAAATACTTTGCCTCTGGAACCTCAAGTTAAGTGAGAACGAGCAATACCTACTTAAGTATAATTATGTTTTTGGTGCTACTTCTAATAAAAATGTTAACTGACAACTATTGTTAATTCTGCCATTGTTTTGTTAACTAATATCAGGATTTTGCATAAAGTTAAATAGCAATGATATAATGTATGTGTACCTATCAGAATCAATCAGGAGTGATTCTGACCTGTCATGATTCTGACATGAGTAAAGTTAATCTTTCACATCCCAGAAAAAAAAGAAAAATAGAAAATCTATTGTGTCTGTGTTTATAATGGGTCAGTGGGATGTGAGAGGTTAATATAAAGTAATAAAAATTATCAAAATCACTGACCGCTCGTTCACTAGTAAGCAATATTAATTATATTTATTCAGTGCAATACCTTAATAAATTCATATCCAGAGTAAGTACCGCTGGTATGAGTGACTCTAGTTTTCTCCATCTCTTTCGTTACTATGTTGTACTCTCGCCGTCCCATTCTGCCGTCTTTATGTAAAGTGATCAGAGTGGATTTGCTGCCACAATGCCAGCCGGATTTGTCGTTTGCCTGTAGAAAAAATTGCAGGAAATTCTTTATAAATACCAGTGAACAAAATGCAAGATTTCGTCTTATCATAAAAAAATACACTTTTAGGCTATTAGCCCCGCTAAAAATCATCAATATCGATAAGAATCATTTTTTACGAGTACCTAATATAAGGTGACTTTAAATAAGTGAACGATAGAAAAGGATATGCATGTACTCGTGAATACAAACAACTTTTACTATGGGGCCAAGTTCGAAATCACAAAAAAAATTGGTCCCCCCCCCCATACTATCAGCTGGTGCATTTAGTATGAGGCGTTCAAAATTTTTTGAATGATTTCGACCTTGGTTCCATAGTAAAAGTTGTTTGTTATCACGAGTACATGCATATCCTTTTCTATCGTTCACTAATTAAAAGTCACCCTATATAAAAATGAATTAAATTAGGTAATCTATAATAAATCAATTACAATCAAAATTATTCAATATTCCATCATCATCATCACATCAGCAAATAAGAAGTCCATAGTTAGTAAGCTGCCCCAGAACTTTCTTTTTGTAGTCAAAAATTGAGAGTTGAGTTGAGTGTTTTTATAGTTAAGTGGTTTTAACACTGATTTTAAACTAAAAGAATTCCACCCCGGCACCAAGCATTAAAATCAACATTGCAAAATGAATCTTACCGGCTGAGTAATATGAAACGTTTTTCCAGTAGGGCAGATAATCTTAGACATCTTCCACTCGCTGTGTCTGTGACGTCTGTGACGGTCACGGCGATGATGATCACTATGATGACCGTGATGACCGTGATGATCACGGTCACCAGAATCGTGACGGCGAGGCTTCTTGCTGTAGTGGTGACGAGGTTTCTTAGAGAGGTCCCTTTTGCTACGGCTGCCAGTCTTTATAGAAAGAGATGTTTAAAAAATTGTAGATGCAAATTGAATAAATAAGTTGTTCAATTCTTCTGGAACTTATGAACTAAATTATTGTAACATTTTCTACATAATATTTACCTAATGAAAACCATCCGCCAACTTTTTAAATTAACGTCTGTCAACGTCATAATTTTCTTCGTAATTTTTGTTTGGTCGAATTAAACAGGGCCGCAAGTCTGCTTATTTAAAATAGCTTCAGTTGTGTGTCGGCAGAGTCAATGGCATTTTATGCCACATTTGGTATTCTGCTAAACAATGGATTACATTGATTGCGACCAAATGTGTCAAAAATGACATTGACACTGCCGACGCACAACTCTGAGAATATTGTAAATTATACTAAACGCAAGGACTCGTGGCAGACGAAAAAAAAGGAGAAAATATATCATTTTCTCGCTCATACTTAAACTGTTGTGCGTCACGCATTCACATGTTTTATGACTGCGTCTGCCACGAGTCTTTGCGTTTAGTATAGCATACTTGGGCTCCAGTAGAGTGACTCTGATAGTGGTTTCCTATAAGAGAATTGACTCCCTGCTTATTATACATACCTCACTATCTTCATTATCTTCAGGATTATTCTCCGAACCTTCTTCGTTTTGTGACGCATTTTCCTCGCCTTCAATATTCAAGTTTTTAACGCCTTCCGTCACATCGGAGACTGGCGCCTTTTGAGAAAATAGAAAATAAATAGGTATCAATATGACAAAAAATTCCATTGACACTTTATAGTCACACAACTGAGACAATTTTAAATTAGCAGACTTGGAGGCCGGCCTTATTTAAAACTGGGGTTTTTTTCACAGTTTTTTAAGCTACCAAGTTGATATTATCAAACGCGGTCACTGCAGCCCTGATCCAATTGAAGATCTGACATCAGATGTATCATCATACTCAGAATATCAAACACCTATAATAGTTCTATTTAATGCTACCTACACACCAAAGCCGCCGGGCTAGGCCGGCGGCTTTACGTCATACGAATGGCAGCTGTCAAAAAAGCCGGCGGCTTTGGTGTGTAGATACTAGATACCATAATAGATGATGGTCATAAGTTTTTAAATCATACCTCATCAGTAACTTTCTCATCACCAAGCACAGCGTTTAAAGCATCCTCATTATTCTTCACCGCTGACTCTTCCCCGTCATTAGATTTTGCATCAGTTGGTTTCTGAAACAATATTGAAATATGGTTAAAGTTTTTTGACAAAACAACTTCCTTTTAAGATGGTCCTTTGAGTATAGAATAGGTTTATGTATAAGGAGGAGCCATACCATCTGGATCTGCGTGCCTGGTCTGGCGCAAAATGGCTACTTTTTGTATGGTACCACTTAACGTTTGACAGGTCATCTAGGTACCAAGAAAACTATGAGAAAACTTGGCGCAACCTTGGCACGCTGTCATAAACTCATTTGTATATGAAAAAAAATGGGGCCAATCCTTATATTCCTTCCTCATTGAGATGGTCTGACTTCTCATTCTTAAATACAATATTTACAGGAAAAATATGTCTTCCAACGCATCCCCATGAGGCAAAGTACCCAACACGCTTTCAGCATTTACTTATCTAATTATGCATTAAGATGACTAATGTATAAATTCTATTGCATAAAAGCCCAAATTGTCGCCCACATAATTAAAAAATAACTAGTAAGTAGATACTAGTAAGTAAGTAGATAGGGCACTTGATACATCATGACGGTTTCTTGAGAAACATTATTGAAGGAAAGGTTGAAGGGAAGAGAGGCAGAGCAAGGCCGCGACGTTCTTACTTCACTCAAGTAAAAGAGAAAGTTAACGTCATCTCGTATCAAGAAGTTAAAGCACTGGCAGATGATAGGCCTAAATGGCGAACATTCCAACGACAAGAGTCTAGCTCTTAAATTAAATGATGATGTAGATACCATAATGCAACTTACCTTACTTCCATGCTTTGCTTTAATAAACTCTTGAATTTCAGAAGGATACTGACGGAAACCCGTATATCTTGTCTTAATTTCTCCACCGTCATTTGTTTCTGATGCACTACCCGTTTCTGATGTAACATCAGATGTTCTGACGTCTCTGATGTCGTCAAAGTATTCGTCGTCAGATTCTGACGATGAGGAATAGTGACTTGATTCGCTGACGCTTTTAGTGCCGTAGCAGATTTTGCAAACGTAGCCGTCTTTTGTTATTTCGTCCCTGTTGATTAAATTCATTAATTATGTACATTTAGGTAGGCCAGATTTTAAATAGCCAAATAAAATTTTACTGTTTTTGCCAGTTTACGTTTATGCCAGTGACAGGTCATTCCTAGGAAAGAAATAAATTTTAACTGACAATTTTATTGAAAACCTGTGCCTAAATATACTGCAGTGGTATACAAGGTTAAGTATTATATTAACAATGTCGTTAGGTTATTGGATGCACTAATAAATCGCGGCTTGAACAATACACTTGTCGTGTTTGATCGCCCGACACCACAATACGTAAACATATTTGGTAGCTGTTTTTAGCCAAATAAGTTAAAACCTTACGACAAAAAGATAAAACAGATGAAAAATAAAGTTTGTTGATTTATATATTTTTTTTAAGCTACAGATTAAAATACTGAATTGATTTGATTTAAGGTCTATTCTACACAGATCCGGGCCGTGCCCGGGACATGTGCGGGCCGTTGCCCGTCAGGAGAGAAAACAATACGTCGTCATGACAACGTGTGTGAACGAATCCATAATGTATGGAATGTAATTTTTCCCTGACACGTCCCGGACACGGCCCGGATCCGTGTAGATAGACAATTAAAATAAGAACACTGTATAACTAGGTACACGAAAGAGGGAAATTAAAAGCACTTACGACATTTCCGCCAAACTCTTTGATGCACAAGAGTAACTTTAACGTATGGCTGTTCCTTTTGGAATAATTGTAAAAAACACGCGAATATTATGTTTATAAATGTTTCGTTAATACCTAATTGACTCAGTTATCTAGACCGCGTGCAAAGAGGAAACGACAGGGCCGTATTTAGGAAACCTTAATTTATTTATTCAAAGACGACAGTTTGACTGATCGATTTCGATTGAAATTTCGATAAAGGTTATTTATTATTTCAATAATTAAATAATGAGTAGGCTTAAGTAAAACTAAATCCATTAAAAGTAGGTATTAGTTACTTACTATAATGCGTTTTGACGCCAATGTCGGTAAGCGGTTTTGTCGCGGTTTCATCCAGAAACCCAGTGGTTGCAGTTCCACATCAGTGTGTAAATGCCCTAATTCAGTATATAAAGTTCTTAATGACCCTGGGTTGATGTCCATTAAAAAGTATAAAAAGTAACTGTGCCTTCTTCCACTGCTATCAATAACCTATTAATTTTTATTTCGTTCTTTTCATTTCTAAATACGTCCCTGTAGAAAGTTTTTCCCCCGAACTGAAATTTAGTTTATCTATCGCAAAAATGAAATTCCCTATTGCGGTCTGCCAAACATTATCACAAAACAGACAAGCATGACATCCTGCGTACATAGAAGTGAATAATGTTTCAATTTCTATAGGTTTTTTTTTTGTATAATTGATTTTTTATGGATTTTTATCGTGATCCTTAGTGGCAGAACAAAGCTTATTGACATAGTAAAATTGTCAATAAGCTTCAGTTAAATTAAATCGACAATTTTTATTAACCGACTGCACCAGAAGGAGGGTTATGTTTTTCGAGAGTATGTATTTCTTTGGCTCGCTCTACAGCCTAAACGGCTTGATCGATTGTAGCTTGAGAGGTGTCGTTAGATTCGTATTTATAGTGAGGGTGACACTGCGTACATCAAATTTAAAGAATGCGTTTTTAAACGCAGTCGGTATTTTTAATAAAATGGTTAGGCTATTTATTTATTTTTTAAATCCATCCCTGTGTTTTTGACGATATGAAGATTATGTGTAGGTACCTAAATATACTTGTAAAAAACAATGTCGATTAATAAATACTTATTTAAATAAGTAAAATGACATATTAAAATACATTCCTACCTCTGTGTTTCTTATCAAATTATAATTATAAATAAGTTTCATTGCCGTTGTGGTTTTGTGGTGGTATTTCCAGTTTGTGTCCCTTTACCATCAGACACTTTTATAGATAAAAAGCAAATTCATTTGTTTATTGCACATTTCGAAAGTTTTTTTGTTTTGCGCGCTCCCTTACTAACATGTCGTGAGTCATTTTTGTTAAAAATACATTTTCGAAATTTTGAAATGTTAATTTAAATTTTATAAACGATATGTGATACTTAATCTTTTATTTTATGTATATAAATAACTTTGTTAGATACTTATATTAGATACTTATAAAACAGTGATAAACCTATAGCTGTCACTGTCTTTGTCATAAATAAGAATAAGATAGCACAATGTTTAATGGATAAAAAACAGGGGCCCAAGTCTGATAAAATTTACAATATTTTCAGTTGTTATCGGCAGCGCGTCAATGAGAGTGTCACTGTCATTTTTAGACACATTTGGTCGCAATCAGTGTCAGCCATTGTTTAGCAGAATACCTACCAAGTGTGACAAAAAGTGCCATTGACAATCTGTCGACACACATTGAGGCTATTTTAAATTAGCAGACTCGGGGGCAGCCTTATTCAAAACTGGGTTTTTTTTTCACAGTTTTTCAAGCTACCAAGTTGAAATAATCAAACGCGGTCACCGCAACCCTGATCCAATTGAAGATCCGACGTCAGATGTATCATCATACTCAGAATCTGAGTATTCTGACGAACCTGACCTTTCTGATGACCATCACCGCGATCAGCGCGATGTTAAGCGCAATCGGCGTCAACATCAGAAAGCTCAGAAGTATAAGGATCATTTCCATCCGGCATCAGAATATAACATTCCTGAGTTTGATCCGATGAGGACGGTTGTCATGCCAACGGGGAAGAGCTATTTTATACGGCCTTTGGTAAGAGAATTTTCATCTGACATGTACACGGAAAATTAGACATATCTGCCTTGAAAACAAGGCTGGAATTGGCATTTTTCCGACCTTGAACTTTTTAATGTTATCAAGTATTTTTTAAATAAATAACCTATTTATTTTACTATGCAATTTGTCCATTAGTTTGCTAACCAACTGGGGCCCAAAATAGCATCAGTTGTGTGTCGGCAGTGTCAATGGCATTTTTGACACCTTTGGTACTCTTCTAAACAATGGCTTGTACACTGATTGCGACCAAATGTGTCAAAAAACGACATTGACACTCTCATTGACCCTGTCGACACCAAGGGCGCATCCAGCTTTGGCGCCAGGAGGGGGTCACATATAAAGAAATTTTATTTTTTCAACTTATAACAAGAATGAGTTGAAGTTTAGTCGTTCCGATTCCGATTAAGGATATGTCTTGCTAGGCGTTAAGGCCGAGACCGCAACTGAGGCTGGTGTAAACACAACAAAATGACCCCCATTTTCCCCCTGGATCCGCCGTTGGTCGACATACAACTGATTATTGTTTAGCAGACTTTGGCCCCTTAGAAGTTCGTAAGCTCTTTTTGTCAGTGATTTTTTAAATGAAGTTATAACCCACAATTTGTTGTCACTATTCCAGGCAGTACCAAAATGGCATTGCACAGCGAAGACCAAACTGGTGACGTTGGTGCCTAATAGAAAGATGGGTCGACGCGAGTTAAATATTGTTGCCCATGAGATGGGGAACACTATTGTAGACCTCCCATTTGGGACAGACGCTGGAGGGAAATACTCCGGATTTTATGTCGTAAGGGTAGGTGAAAAATCTCCTAATTGAAGCCTTATTAGGGCTTTTACTCAGCGCTGTTATGGTATCTACACACCAAATCCGCTAGGTTTTTTTGACAGCTGCCATTATTATTGCTGTCTAGAGTCCATTTCACGAAAGAAGTCCCCTAGCCGCGGCGCTGTTTATCTATCTATTTATGAGTACAAAATGTTCCTATATTATTTATATTTAATTTGTCATATAACATTATAATACTATTTCCTGCATATTTCGAGTGTACTGGTCATTCCATAAGTAAGTTGTATACATTTTGATAAAAATATCTATTTACCTACCTGTATATCTGTTATGTCTTATGTATATTTTTATTAAAATAACTATAGAAGTTTCTACCTACTATCAGGGAAAAGGTCTGAAAATAGGGAAAATAGATCTGTCAAATTTAGTTCCAAAAATATCCGGGGGACTTCTTTCGTGAAATGCACTCTACACACCAAAGCCGCCGGCATGCCACCGGGCTAGGCCAGCGGCTTTACGTCATACGAATGGCAGCTGTCAAAAAAGCCGGCGGCTTTGGTGTGTAGATAGCATTACGGTTGGAACTTTGTATGAAACTGCGAACTGCGGGAGGCGCTACGCCCACGGTTTTGTTATATATTTTTTTAATTTTATACCTCGTGGTACTTGTAAATGTATATTTTTACAAAAAAAAATTGTTGGTTCCCTCGTATTCCTGATGAAAAGCACTACGCGCACACTTCGCTATCCTCGTACGCAGAATATCGATTCAAATGACATATTTTATTGTGAAAAAAACATACTATTTTGTCCACCAGATCCAAAAGATCGTCCAAGACTGCGCGTGGCGCCGCTACTTGAACCGTCAGCGTGACATCGCTCTAGAAGGCAGCCCCGTCAACGAGAAGATGCTGTTCCACGGATCACCTAACATCGGGCCGATTGTAGCTGGCGGCTTTGACGAGAGGCATTCCTACGCTGGTACGTGATGAGAAAAAAGGCAATAACCTTTGCGTATTCCGCTTTCCGCCAGTGTCAAGTGTTAATATAAAGAAAAACTTATGCCTGTTTTCACCAACTTACTCCTAACGCAGTGTTTTTCAAACTTTTTGATATCGCGACCCCTTTCAGGTTGAATTTGGCGATCTCCTTGTTCCATAGACAGACAAGGAAATAATTTAATCAGCATGCTACCTTAAAAATTATTTTCTATTTTAGTAAATAAGTACATTCATGAGTTGTAGTGTAGATTTGTAGAAATTTGGCTTTTTCTTTTTGCCGGTCGCGACCCCTTGGGGGGTGGGTTGCGACCCACAGTTTGAAAAACGAGGTTCTAACGCAAGGGAATCCTTAAGCATACAATTGACTTTGACAGACGTTGTCTGTTTTACTGCTAGGGGATATTAGGGGTCCCTTAAGTTCAGAGTTAAAGGTCGTCCATACGACATTGTCCTGCACGTTTTAAATGTTATTCTATCTACACGCCAAAGCCGCATACAAATCATACGAATGACAGCTGTCAAAAAAGCCGGCGGCTTTGGTGTGTAGATACCATTAAAGTGGACTAAAAAAAAGTACAAAAAAATAAAAAAATAATTTAAATTATAATTTTTTTTTTTTATTCTACTACTTAGGTACCTATTTAGAGTAGTCTTATCGCAGTCGATCTTTAACTTCTTTGCTTGCAGGAGGGAAGCTCGGCGCTGGTATCTACTTCACGCCGCATTCATCGGTTGCCAACCAATTTGCGTTTGGGTTCTTCGGCGGTGACGGTTGCCCTAAGCACAAGAACAAGAGCTGTTATATTTGTAACAGGTAATTAAATCACTGTTATAAAATTATTATCAACTCTTATTTATAAGGAGGTAGCTCATTGGCGAAATGTATTTGAACAGGAGCCCAAATCTGCTCAAAGCTCAAAGAAATATTCTCAGATGTGTGTTGTCAATGTTCAAAGTTCGAAAATCGTTTATTCGTAGGTAGGTAACTTAAATTAACACTTGAATTCGTCACAAAGTAAAAATTAGAAATTATTAAAAAAAAAACATATTAAAGGAGGGAGCTAGTCTAATGAGATTTTATGCTAATGAGATTGTCAATGGCATTTTTTGACACATTTGCTCGCAATCGATGTAAGCCATTGTTTAGCAGAATACCAAATGTGTCAAAAAATGACATTGACACTCTGCCGGCACAACTGAGGCATAAATTAGCAGAAATAGGCTTCGGGTACAGTAACAAGGTTCTAGTGTGTACGCGTGTTACTGGTTACCCTTTGATACACGGCAACAACTGACACAATCGTCGGCTCGCTGCAAGCCGCTCGTGTCGCGGTCGTCGCAGGCTGCAAACCACACCCTATGTATTTTTGGTTACAATGAATGCCACAGTTACGGTTACAGCTCGCCAATGAATAATTGCTTTTTTACACTGTGCAATAAAATTGCAACTTTTGCCTGATGATTGACTTTTGATGCATGATATTTAATTTAAATGAATGAAATGAAATGAAAAATGTTTTATTCAAAAATAGGCAAAATTCATTACACTTTTTTGATGTCACTTTTTTGATACAAATACAATACAAATATTCTTTATTGCACAAAAAGATATAAGGTACAGACACAAACAAGAATATAAGAACAGGCGGCCTTATTGCTAGGAAGCAATATCTTCCAGGCAACCTTATTGATCTAAAACTACTGCCGGTTCACTACCTGTAAAGCCGAGAGGAAGAAAACGGCAAGAAACCTTCGGCACAGGGCCCTCTAATTGATGTCTCTAATTTTAAATAACCTCCTTTTTTAATTTGCAGGCAAATGCTCCTCTGCCGCGTGACCTTGGGTACTGCGAAGGAGTTTACATCATCAGCAATGGGTCAAATGTCACATCCGCCGCCGGAACATCATTCCGTGGTCGGAATGCCTGGAGAGGGGTCCTTCGACTACCCTGAGTTCGTCATTTATAGGGGCGAACAGGTAATGTCAAAGTCAAAATTTTACCGTATGTACACATTTTGTACGTTAGGGGCAAACAGGTCAAAAATGGCAAAATTTTCAAAATTGGATCATTTGGAACGTTATTTATTGTTATGGTTCCGTACCCAAATGGTGAAAACGGGATCCTATTACTAAGGCTCGGCTGTCTGTCTGTCCGTCTGTCACCAGGTTCTATCTCATGAACCGTTATAGCTAGAGCGTAGAAACGTTCACAAATGACGTATTACTGTTGCCTGTTGCCGCTATAATAACAAAATACTAAATAATAATAATTAAAGGGGTACAAAAAACGTGATGTTTTTGCAATTTTTTGCTCGACATCAAATAATAGCTTCTAGTAGACATTATTATCTATTGTTTATCCTAGTGAATGATACGGAACCTTTTAGCCTTTTTTTTTTCAATGCACATAAATAAAGTTTTGTTTTTGTTCCAGGCCTATCCAGAATACCTGATTACATACAAAATCGTCAAATGAGATAATATAAATATACAGACATCGATTTTTTGCTTTCGTTTGATGTCGATCAATCTTGAACCCTTTAATTGGCTTTTTGATAAAAATAATAAAAATTATCTACCTACATATAAGACTTTTTATTGCCTAATATGTTGCTAACGTGGTATAGTTACTTTAACAGCCAATATTGCTTGGTATACCTACTTACTTTAACATTAAAAGAAACGTCAATAAAACTAATGCACAATCTACAGCTGTCTATGTATTATTTACCAAAGCAATGTACCTACCTACAAGCGGTCGATCGTCATAAAATCATTAATGGTCTGTCTACACATATCCAGGCCGTGCCCCAGACGTGTCCAGGCCGTGGCCCGTCAGGAGGGGAAACAATTCGTCGTCATGACAACCGGACACGCCATGCCCGGGACGTGTCCGGGCCGTGTCTCGTCAGGAGGGTTAACAATTCGTCGTCATGGCAACCGGACGCGTTGTCCAACAACAATTAACAAACAAATGACAACGCGACACGTCCCAGATACGTGTAGATAGATGTTATAGCGGTTGAGCCGAACCTGTCAAAAGATGCCACGTTTCAATCGTAACGCGCGTTTACCTAGAAGTGCAAAAGTGTATTTATTCTTTAAAATGATATAAGTAAGTAAGTATTTAATTATATTCAATTGTAAAGCAAAAACAATGCATTGATAAGACAAAAGGAAAATAAAATAGACCTAAAAATAAATAAATGACAACACAACCCTTTAAATAAACAAGTTTAATTAAATATTCATATTTTATTTACAGTTTACCTACCGGCTATCCGTGAAGTCTAGACGCATTTAATAAATTCAACAAGAATTGTTTTAAGAGTGTATTTAATTCTACAGGATGTCGTAAGTACTTAGCTTCATTTTTTTTTCATAAAAAATACGATAAATCGTTTTTTGTTTGACAGATGTAAACATTCTCTCATACAGGCACAAATTTCAAAAATAAATTAATAGGTAGTAGGCTTAAAATATGAAAAAAAACATGTAATTAGCTCATTTGCTACTTTATACTTAATTTCTAATATGTGCAGGTGATGGTTTTATAGCGGTTGGCCAATAAATAAGTAACCCTTTAAAAAAAAGAAAATAATGGTTATATTTTCTTTGCCGTAGCCACAAATGCAACATATGCCACGATGTTGAAAGCTACGACGATGACTCAGAAGTCGAATACCCGTCAGATCTGACGAGCGAGTCAGAATACTCAGAAAATGAACATGATCATCATCAATCAAATGATGACGGTCAATCAGATGGTGAGGCACATTCTGACGACGATGACCATCATTCTGATGACCGTCAGAATT
Organism: Anarsia innoxiella; assembly: GCA_947563765.1. Lineage (NCBI taxonomy): Eukaryota > Metazoa > Arthropoda > Insecta > Lepidoptera > Gelechiidae > Anarsia > Anarsia innoxiella. The sequence continues at coordinate 1,629,098 of OX387418.1, read as the reverse complement.
ATTCTGACGGCGGAGCTCCATCAGACGATGAGAATTCTTTAAGGGATACAAGCGAAGAGAGTGAAGAAGAAAGTGACGATGAAAAGGTAAGCAGAAACTTTAGGATGAGGAACTCTACTGTAACAATATTTATACACAATTTAGGTTAAGTGATCGCAGTAAAGCAAATGATCATACTAAATAATACTTTGCATAGGTCCATACATACAGTGCTACAAGGAACTTTTGGCACGTGGCGTAAATCGGAACTAACGATATCATCTAATAAATTGACATTATTTTGAGTTATTTATTCATCACCCACGCCCTCCAGACAATGTCACTCAAGTGCCAATAGATCCTTGTACTATATCTGTCACACGTCTTTCTCACAGACAGATCATTTCCCTCCACTTGCTACGATCCAAACTTTTTTAAGTAGACGTTTTTGATAAAATCATATACCTACCTATTTACGTATCTTTCAGAACGAGCCAACTGCAGCCGAATCTCGCCCTAAACGCATGCGCAGTGCCCGTCACAAACGCGACGTAAATGTACCGGAGCCAGCGTTAGCCGGGGCGGTACCGGCCGGGCGCGGGTACGGACACGGGAAGCTGAGACGGACTTATGTCAAGTTTCCAACGGGGAAGAAGTTTGCCGTTACTCTTCCTGTATGTTTGAAAAGATTTTTTTATTACTTTTTCTTATTTCGATCTTTATGACCCGATTGAAAAGACAGATCGATAATGGTATGTCAAGATCGTTAACGATTTTGTCTTGACGGATCATCACACACCAAGGACGCCGGCCTTCATTTGTCAGAAATGTCATAGAGAATGTTTGAAAATGACGTAAACGCCGACCCGGCAGCTTTGGTGTAATGGTATCTACACACCAAAGCCGCCGGCTTTTTTGACAGCTGCCATTCGTATGACGTAAAGTCGCCGGCCTAGCCCGGCGGCATGCCGGCGGCTTTGGTGTGTAGACACCATAAAGTAAAGATCGATCGTACCGTAAATGGGCCCCGTAAGGTATAATTCATTGGCGAGCTGTAACCGTTACCATTGCTTGTAACAAAAAACCATAGTGTGTACGTACGTGGTTTGCGAGTCTGAAACGAACGCGACACGAGCGGCTCGCAGCGAGCCGACGATTGTCGGTTTTTGCTGCGTATCAAAGGGTTGTTGTGGTTACCTCGTTACTGTATCTGTTCGGTTACGGTAAAAGCACGCCAAAGAATATGCGCCTTTTCGATCTTATGAGTAGGTATACATTAGTTTATTATGCTAAATGCACCGTCCTCAGAAACCGTCCACCTGGCGCTGCGGTCAGAAGACCCGCTTCATTACGCTCCACCGTCGCGGACGCATGGGACGTCGGGAGTACACTATCGTCGCCAAGGAGATGGTCAAGACTATAAGGAAGCATATCCGTTGTGAGCAGGGAGGTGGCTGTCTAAGGACCTACAGGATTAAGAAGGTTTCTTTTTTATTAAAGTTTGACTAAAGGTGTCTACAGACCAAAGCCACCGGATTTTTTTTGCAAAAACCACTGTTCTTTTCAATGTTCCGCCACAGGTGCTTCAAATCCGCCAGTTTGCAAATTTTTGACAGTCCACAGATGACTGGTTATGTCATTTAAAAAAAAATTCGATGACATTTTTGACAAATGAAGGCCGCGCATGCGGGCCATATCCGCATGCGGCTCAAAACACGTATGGCAGGAAAAGGGCCCAAAAAAAATTATTGTTTTTTTTTGCATTGTAAAATGTCGAGTTATTGTAGGGCAGTAAATATTGAACTAAATATTTCAAAAAATTGACATAATTTCATTTTATATTTTAATCTTGACACGCCTCGCGTGCCAACGATTTTCTAGCTTGACTCGCGAGGCGTGTCATTAATCAGAAATTGGTCAACTGTCCTCAGATTCAGAAAGTGGTGAACGGTTGCCTCTGGAAGCGATACCGTGCGAGGGTGGCTGACGTTGCATCTGAAGCAGGGTTCACCAACCAAAGGTTCTTATTTCATGGGACTACAGCATCCAACATAAGGGAGATTTGCAAGTCCGGCTTTGACGAGAGACATGCGCATTTGAGTGAGATTTTTACCATTGTCAATTTTCAAAACATCATTCGCCCAAGTCTGCTTATTTAAAACAGACTTAGTTGTGTGTCGTCAGCTAATCAATGTCATTTTGTGACACAAATGTTCGCAATCAGTGTAAGCCATTCAAGTCAAAACCCCGGCTCACTTTATTTTTGTAATTGCTCTGTTCACAAAGAGGTACATTAAAATTCAATCGAGGTACATTTAGGTACAATGAAGGTACATTCTTATGGGATACGAGATATTCATATCCCCCACATACACCCGCCATTCTGACACACACGGAAAAACCAAATGTGTCAAAAACTGCCATTGACACTCTGCCGACACACAACTAACGCCCGTTATTAATAACCTATCCTGATCCGTTTTTTACCAAATCGAGATTGAAAAAACAAAACACAATTGTCACTTGTGTACCAAAAACATGTCAAGAACACAATTGTGTTTTGTTTTTTCAATCTCGATTTGAATTGAATTGATTTGATTTGAATTGAACGAATTGAAAAAACAAAACACAATTGTCACTTGTGTACCAAAAACATGTCAAGAACACAATTGTGTTTTGTTTTTTCAATCTCGATTTGGTAAAAACGGATCAGGATAGGTTATTAATAACGGGCGTTAGAATATTGTAAATAAGTAGACTTGAGCCCCCGAACGTATACTGGGTGTAACAGAAAGGGTATATAAAGCCGAAACACAGCGATAGTCCTCATGAAACTGAACAACTTTCCCCAAGGAACATGGGTCGTAACTCGAAAAAAAAATTTCGCCTCCCCATACAAAATGCCCGTTCAGCTGATCGAGTAAGTACCTATGGGCTATCCAAAAATTTTTTTCGAGTTACGACCCATGTTCCTTGGGGAAAGTTGTTCAGTTTCATGAGGACTATCGCTGTGTTTCGGCTTTATATACCCTTTCTGTTACACCCTGTATACGTTCGGGGGCTCAAGTCTACTAATTTACAATAGCGTCAGTTGTGTGTCGGCAGAGTGTCAATGTATAACAGATTTTTTAAATATTAACTTTATTTTCCCAAGATGGCATGTTCGGCGCGGGCTTATACTTCGCGAAGCACTCGTCGAAATGCAACCAGTATGCGTATGGATACATGGGGGGTAAAGGCTGCCCTAAACATCGTAACAAGAGCTGCCAAACTTGTCCACGGTAAGGCAAAATTAGCCCAGACACAATAGGGATGATGACTAAATATTTTTTTAGTCCAACTCTTATAATATTTTCAAAAATTAAAAATAAAATGCAATCCAAAGAGGTAATGCTGCCAGCTTGTTGGGTACTTTGCCTCGTGGGGATGCGTTGGAAGACATATTTTTCCTGTAAATATTTTATTAATGCGCCTTTTCACTTCCGAATATCAGATTTCACATTATGATCTTGACACGCCTCGCGGGACGCTGGTTCCTCGTGACCCGCGAGGCGTGTCCTCTTCACATTTTATCTGGTTTTCTCCACAGAAAAATGCTGCTCTGCCGGGTAATTCTTGGCAAACAGAAGCAATACTTTAAAGAGCACATATTGGCGCACCCGCCTGTCGGGTATCATTCTGTCGTTGGGGTGCCAAGCAAGAAAGGACTCTGGTTTCCAGAATACGTAGTTTATAGAGGCGAACAGGTAATATTATAAATGTCAATGTTTGTACCGATGGATATACTTATGTGACGATGTTTGTTACTCTTTCACGCAAAAACTACAGACCTGGGGCCCATATTTTTTTTCTACATTTCCTAATACGATATTAGAATTATAAATAAACCTTCACTTACACAGAAAATAAATACATTTACATCATGATGTTATCAAGTTACTCACACTAGAGTTGAAACTATACATATAAAAGTCAGTTGGTAAAATTTTGTTTATTTATGTCCGTTCTCAAAATCTAAATCTACTTAATCTAAATATACACATTTCCTAGGATATCTATGCATTAAATAGATTTTCAAACAATATTTTATACATTTCCTAAACAGCATCGGAATTGTACACATTTCCTAGGATTTGTATACAATTTCTTGATTTCATACATTGCCGGTAACAAATATAACACTAAGGGCCTATTCCACCACCTATAGATATAATTTAACTGACAGATAAACCTATGTCTATTTCATAAAACATGACGTTATAGACAGAGACTGTCTGTCAGATATTTTTTTATCTGTGGATGGTGAAACAGCGCCTTTAGGTGATAGGTATTATTATTATTTGTATATATCTACATAGATATTATTTTGTTTTTACGATGATATGACGATAAATGCTAACGAAGTCGCGGGCTGACACATTTTTCTACTTTTAAGCTATTGCATAGCTTCTATCGCGGGCCTTGAGCGCGGGGACCGAATCCAGAAATTCCGTAACGAAAAAACCCCACGCTCCCCACTCCGACGGGCACGGAGGTGTGGCTTGAAGGCCGTGCATCGTCTAACGTCGTTTCAGTTCGGCAGTCTTCGACAGACCGGCGCGGGCGCGCGGCGGCGGCATCGTCAAAAAATGTAACTTGAATTAATATCAAAGAAAAAGACATAAATAAATAATTATAATTGCATAAGTTGATACAAAATGCTATGCAATAGCTTTACCGCGGCAGTCCCCGAGTGCCACACGTCTTTTTTTTATACTTACATTAAATTTTCTCACTTTTCAGGTGTACCCGGAATATCTCATTACTTATACCATTGCCAAATAAAAAAAAAACTGTATTTAAAATAAAAACCATATAATGGTATCTACACACCAAAGCCGCCGGCTTTTTTGACAGCTGCCATTCGTATGACGTAAAGCCGCCGGCGGCTTTGGTGTGTAGATAGCATAAGATTTTTGTAAAACGATATAAATCAATGTTTGTAAAAGGCAGAGCACTGAATACACGTTATCTACGAAACCTAGATAGACTAGTTCTGATCAATGATATTTAATAAGAGCTGCCTGACAATGTGTGTAAAAAATTACAATAAAAATCCAGATAATTAAAAAATGTTGCCACTACAATTGTTTAAAAAAAACTTAGGCTAAAAGATCGCAATTTCTATATTGTAAATAGTTTTTTAGATACATAAATTGACATAAAAAATTATTAAGTAATAAAATTATGATATAGGAAAAATTTGTATTAAAATTGTATTTCAATGATATTATATTAGACTAGGTGCAGATATGTTATATGCGCACCTATTTTGAAGACTGTAAATTGACCTAACTATGACAACAACAAGAGAGAAAGAGCGATTGATTTTGACGCGAGAGCGATAAGGATGCGAGACATAGATTAGTTTTGAAGCATATTAAAGTGCTGTCATCAGCTGTCATTTTAATCATTTTTCGGCACATATTTAAAATGACAATTACTATGAAGGTAACATATCTATACCTATAAAATATAATTGTTGTATTTATTATTATTAGTTGACATTTTTAATTGAAATTGTATCTGCTTACCAATGATATTTTGCATGCCATGTGTCCAACTGGCAAAACGTGTAGTTCTAACGTTTTATTTTACGACCTATTGTATCCACCATGTTTTTAGCGAATAAATATATCTATAACTTATCTTTATCTAAAATTAGTAGGGTTGTCAAATCATTAGTAAAAGGTACCCATAATATTTTATTGTGTATTGTTTGGGTGAATTTCAACAAGCGTATTTTTTATCATTTCGGTGGCAGATTTTTTAAAACTATTTTCTTCAGTTGTTTTATGCCAAATTATACTTTTGGCCATCAAAAACAACATAATATGTTAAGGGGACAGATATCCCATGAAAGATGACTGAAATATAGGGGTCTGTTTTTTTCAGTGCCACCAAAATGATAATTCACCACCGGAATGAGAAAAATTCACCGGAATTTTCACCGAAATGACAAAAATATTCATTTCAAAGCGCGAGTTTTATTTGTACGTGGGTTCCGTATCTTGAGAAAAAATCATATACCTGTCTATATACAGGGTGTCCCAAAAATAGGCCTGCAAACTGACACTGGAGGTAGATGGACTTAAGGTGCATCAAGTAAGCCTAACATGCCCATAGAAAAGTCTTATGAGTATCGAGTTAGACCCGTTTTAGTGATTTTTGAAAAAAGAACCACTTTTTGATGGTTTTTGTATCAGAGAGCGATTAATATTCAATTAATTAAAAAGAAAAGTACGTTAACGGCTTCTTCGATAGTTACTTATGATATGGCGAAAACAATTCGTTGATGATTAAAGTGGAACATCGACAAATTAACTGTCAAAGTTAATTTTAATTCTCTCCCAAAAACAATAGCTCGACTTTGAGCAGCTGCCACGAAAAAAATTTACTCTGAACTTAATGAACAAATGTTTTTAAAAACTGCCTTGTGCTATTCCAAATCCAGAATGGTATAACATGTATTGCAAAAAGAACAAATTCGGGGTATTAGACATCGAAGACTTACCTAAGTCGGATTATTTCAAAAACTTAGAATTTGAGTTAAGGTGGTTAAATTGACAAAATCGAGTAGTTAAGAGAAGTAATCTAGTAGGGCGTCTGTTTTTCAGCCTGACTAAGTAATAGGGAGTGATAAAGGCAAAAACTAAGTCGCTCTTTGAACCAAAATAGTCTAATGGACCAAAACAGATAGTATTTGAATGGTGAGCCAGATTAGACATGGGTTTGGTGGAAACATGGGGAAATCAATAAGGGGATATTAAAAAACGGTTTATTATGAACGTATCTTATTATTTTTTAGGGTTCCATTTTTATACTTTGGGTACTTACTAAGGGTCGGTCTATCCATCCGTCTGTCACCACCAGGCTCTATCTCATGAACCGGTATAGCTAGAGCGTTGCAATTTTCACAAATGATGTATTATCATTGCTGGTATTACAAAAAATACTAAAAATAGAATAATGATAATAATTAAGGATGGCTCCCATACAACAAATGTGATAATTTTGCTCGATATTAGTAATGGCTATTAAGACACTTGAAGTAGTTACAGAATACTCTAATGAATGATACGGAACCCTTTGCTCACGAGTCTGACTCGCACCTGGCGATTTTTTTTACAAAACAGTGCTCAAATTATCTCCTCCTGAACATTATGCACAAGTGTCATCTTATGTTAGAATTATGGCCTTATCTCCTCATGGTCATCAACGAGATTTGTTCTGAATATCGGCAAACAGTATTCGAAGCTGCTCAAGAGCTCAAGCTCAAGCACGTCCCCATGTTTCCACCAATACCATGTCTAATCTGGCACCATTCAAATACTATCTGTTTTGGTCCATTAGACTATTTTGGTTCAAAGAGCGACTTAGTTTTTGCCTTTATCACTCCCTATTACTTAGTCAGGCTGAAAAACAGACGCCCTACTAGATTACTTCTCTTAACTACTTGATTTTGTCAATTTAACCACCTTAACTCAACTTCTAAGTTTTTGAAATAATCCGACTTAGGTAAGTCTTCGATGTCTAATACCCCGAATTTGTTGTTTTTGCAATACATGTTATACCATTCTGGATTTGGAATAGCACAAGGCAGTTTTTAAAAACATTTGTTCATTAAGTTCAGAGTAAATTTTTTTCGTGGCAGCTGCTCAAAGTCGAGCTATTGTTTTTGGGAGAGAATTAAAATTAACTTTGACAGTTAATTTGTCGATGTTCCACTTTAATCATCAACGAATTGTTTTCGCCATATCATAAGTAACTATCGAAGAAGCCGTTAACGTACTTTTCTTTTTAATTAATTGAATATTAATCGCTCTCTGATACAAAAACCATCAAAAAGTGGTTCTTTTTTTCAAAAATCACTAAAACGGGTCTAACTCGATACTCATAAGACTTTTCTATGGGCATGTTAGGCTTACTTGATGCACCTTAAGTCCATCTACCTCCAGTGTCAGTTTGCAGGCCTATTTTTGGGACACCCTGTATAGGGTTTTATAGGATACAAAACTTAAATAGGTAATTAGACTCAATTTAACAAACTACTTTTCTATTTACCCGACTGCGCTAGAAGGAGGGTTAAGTTTTTCGAGAGTATATATAAAAATTTATAATGTTGCCATTTATGAGTACAAAATTTACGTACCTACCTATATTATGTATATTTCATTTGTAATTTATCAAATAATACTATTTCCTGCATACTTCGAGTGTCCTAGTCATTTCATGAGTAGGTTGGTATACATTTTTATAAAAATATCTATTTAACTATAAATCTGACATGTAAAAAGTATATTTTTATTAAGATAAGTAAGAGGTTTTCTACCTACTATCAGGGAAAAGATAAAAAAATAGGGAAAATAGACTTCTTTTGTTACACAGACTCTAAAAATAGAAGTGGCCGTCAAGGTTCCTCATTCCTTTAATGTTGAGACAAGTGTTTTGGATAAGTACCTACTATAAAAGGTGTTCAGAAAAGAGACCAGCAAATTACAAATTAATAAATTTATTAATTTTTAACACTTTATTAATTTTTAACAGTACACCGAACAATTCACACAACCACAACGGCTCTTCCCTTTTTCGAACCCCCGTTCCGCCGCTCTGTTCAGGTTGTTCCAACTTCATGTTGCACCCAAGTGACGTCTGCTGTCTTGTATTCTTATTAATTCCTACAGCGACATGTAGATGGCGCTAGTTGTTCCGTATTCCACTTTACACTACTTATAATACTTGTAGGTATTTATTATATTCTGAGGCCTTATAGGTAAAACCAGGGGCACAAGTCTGCTAATTTAAAATAGCCTCAACTTTGTTGTCCAAGGTCTAAAGTACCTAGGTATACTTAACTTGAATCAGGTCATCAGATTAGGTCGCGTGGAGAGTTTGTCGATTGTAATATCTCAGAAACGGTGGCTTTTAGGAAAAAAATGTTGATACAGTTTTTGTAGATAATTTTAAGACCTACAATTTTTGTATTGGACACTTTTATGGGAATCTTACCATTTCGCTGCAAATTGCGAAAAACTGATTTTTATGACGTTTGACCTTGAATAAAAAAAAATCCATACATCGGAATGATGGGGAACTTTTACATATTAATTATAATTATATTTTGTACAATATCTATGATTTCCAGCTTGTTGTGAATTAATGTAGGTTCCCCCATACATTGCAGAGCTAGATTGACTCCTCTATCAGGTAATTATACTTATTGATTATAGAGGCTGCCCTCGACTTCGTAAAGGTAAAAAAAAGGTAAAAAAAAGCTACGCATTTTTCGTCATATAGAGTGACTTTTAATAAGCGAACGACAGAAAAAGATATGATGCATTTACTCGTGATAGCAAATAACTTTTACTATGGGGCCAAGTTCGAAAACATAAAAAAAAATGTATGGGGAGTTAGTTCGACATTTTTTGAATGATATCAACCTTGGTCTCATAGTAAGTAGTTATTTGTTACCACGAGTATATGCATATCCTTTTCAATCGTTCACTTTTTTAATGTAGGGTCACTTGTCGAACAGTGGCTATACCAGAAACAGTGGCTCACCTACAGTATCTGGGAAAGAGGCAGAGATATCTATTTGTTATATTTACTTTTCGAAAGCGGTTGACATGTGTACAAGTTCATTCCAGTTAGTCGGCGAAAATTATGTGAAATTTTTGTGTTATTGGATTTTTATGTTTTTCTTAAAACAAAAGTCGTCTTTAAGGTAAGAAACATTTTGTTCCAACTTTTTATTAATGTGTTATTATGGGTAGCTGTTATTTTCTGTAGATTCTATGTCTAATCAAGATTAAATTAATACAGATTTCAGTGTCGTTTGTTTTTTATATTTTTCTTGGGACCGTTTTAAATTCAAAACGGCGTAAGCTTCCACAGTGGCTCAGTTTTAAAAGGTTAACAGTGGATCATGAACCACTGTGTACTTTTGATATATTTTTATAATTATTTACCTAACAATTTCTTTAAATTGTGAAGAAAATCACAATATAGTGACATAGATTTATTTCTTTTAGAGTGCTTCAGACGAACAAGCCGCGGTTCACCGGGAGGGACCCATACTGATGCAAAGATGAAGAAAACTGTCGAATATATGAAATCTGGAATGAGTGCTAGAAAGGCATCGAAGACATTCGGCATTGCTTTTATAACTTTGCGACGTTTTCATCTAAAGTCAAAAAAAATTGCACCGTCATTGATACAGAGGTCGTTTCCGAATTATGAGGCACCTAAAAATCAAAGTTTTTAATGATGAAGACGAGAAAGAGTTGATTTTTTTTAAAATACTATTGTATTTAATGGAATTATTCTGTGGGCTCTCAGAAAAAGAATGCCGAAAAGTCGCATTTCAAATAGCGGAAGTTAATGACTTAATAATGCCCGAAAACTGGAAAGCTCATCAATTAATGTGTAAGGAGTGTCTTAGATGTTTTAGGCGAAGATATAGTGATCTCCGTTTACGCAGACCCGAACCATGCAGTCTAGCCAGAGCCACGGTTTTCATCAGGCATAATGTAGAAACAAGAACTAAGAAGATTTATTGTAGACACCCTGGATTCAAATGATTATGAGTACAATAATAAATGAGTGATTAAATAAGAATGAATTTGTTGCATTTATTGATAAAACTGAATATATTTACGACCATGATCCATTGTGAACTACCCTGATCCACTGTGTATTTGCCCCCGAACCACAGTTTCGACCCCCTGGTACACAGTGGCTAATTTCTGTGTTTAAAAAAAAACTGCGATATCTTTTTTCCTATTAATAATAACGACAAAAAGAATAATATTTATGAAACTAGAATGTTTACACCCTACGTTAGTCAGTATTGGTACATTCTAATACTGCTGAGAGCTGTGCTACAGCCTTCGGAAAAAAAGTGAGCCACTGAGTACCAACTGACCCTAACCCTGTATTTGAAACCAAAATACCTTAATATAGTAAGTACGAATATATATATAGGCCTTACGTCTATTGCAGACGAATTATGGTGCAAGCCTGTTACAATGTTTTTGGTGGCTGAACACACAGACATTGCACCGCCTGGGACGGAATTAAGGAACAACAGGGATGCCCAGCACCTATTCTACCCTCTCGGCCTCGCGGGCTTGGTCCACAGGAAAGGCAAGCCAATACGTGTGGAACCAGGTCGGCTGCAGGTATCTACCGCATATTTCAGGTTGAACCCTACTCGCGAAAAGTACGAATAGCGTATTGGTTATACCGATGTGAAAGCTACAATATTATTGTTTCATTCAAATATATGCTAAAATTTTTGTGTGAAAGAGTAACAAACATCCTCAATTATAAAGGTCTATCTAGAAACATCCGGGCCGTGTCCGGGACGTGTCAGTGAAAAAATATCAATCCATACATTTTCTATGGATTCGTTCACACACGTTGTCATGACAACGTATTGTTTTCCCGCCTGACGGACAATGGCCCGGATCTGTGTAAATAGAATTTATGTCGTATTCTGTAAGTCTGCAACTAAAGACGATTTTTTTTATTAGCCATTAAGATCCCACTGCTGGGCAAAGGCCTCCCCCGCGACTTTCCATTTAACACGGTCTCCGGTAGTGTCCCGCCATTCCCGTGAAAATGCATCCAGATCGTCTCTCCATCTTTTTCGAGGTCTACCTCGGCGTCTGTGACCATCTAGTGGCGCCCATTCTGTTGTTATTTTGGCCCAACGATCTGGATGCATTCTACAAACATGACCGGCCCAACTCCATTTCAATTTAGCAGCTTTGACGAATTAAAAAACTAAAATTGTCTTATTTAAATGAATTTATTAAGTATAAAAGCACAATGGAGAAACAAAGCAATAGGTACCTACTACTAACGCCCAAGTCTGCTAAATTTATAATAGCCTCAGTCGTGTGTCGGCAGAGTGGCAATGGAATTTTATGACAAAGGTATTCTGCTAAACAATGGCTTACACTGATTGCAACCAAAACTGTCAAAAATGACATGAACACTCTCATTGACATTCTGCCGACATAGAATATATAAGGAAGTGCCATACCGTCTGAATCTACCTACCTGGTCTGGCGCAAAATGGCTAACTTTTTGTATGGAATTTCTTATCGTTTGACAGGTCATCTACCAAGAAAACTATGAAAAACTTGCGCCAACCTTGGCAAGCTGTCATAAACTCATTTGTATATATATGAAAAAAATGGGGCCACTCCTTATATTCCTTCCTCATTGCTGCCGACGCACAACTGAATGTATTGTAAAATAGTAGACTTGGGCCCCAATTAATAACTACGAACAAATACATGAGAATAACTAATTATTTTAGATCTGACTTAATTCTGTAAGTGATGACGAATTCCGGGTACACCTGTAACAAAAATAGTTATTGTTACACAAGGGAGCAAAATATGCCATTTCACTCGAGGTGAATAACAGTACTCATATCACTAATGCAAGGTAGATACTAATTAACTAAGTAATTTTATACTAAAAAAATGGAAAGAAAAGTCTTAAGACCCGCTTCATAACTTGCAGATAAAAACTCAAAAATATTAAAACAAAAGTCATATGGCCCGTTCCACCACTTATACATAAAAGGTGACAGATACTTTATGCCTATCACTGTCTAAAATGCCATGTATTATGAAATAGACATAGACACGTCATGTATTAGGTATCTGTCAGTTGAAATCTGTCGGTAAGTGGTGAAAAACTTGAATTCCTACAAACATTATTGTGATGTTAGCCTAAGTATATGTTATTCTGATGTGCAAACTACAATATTGCCAACTTTCATTAAAATCTGTCCATTGGTTTTTATGTGAAAGAGATACAAACATCTTCACACCCATCGATCGGCACAAACATATACATTTATTAAATTAGTAAAATCACATCACATCCCTTAATATCTTTTCCGATCTGTAAAAAAATACCTACCTATATAAGTCAGACCAAAAAAAAGTTGATAGCGCCGTTCAGGATTCTAAGCGCCATCTATTACTCGTATTTATAAAGTATTACCTGAGCTCCAGTCCACAGTGCAGACGTCTGGTACCTCAGAGATCGACTAGGCTTCCCTAGTACAGAGTCATATCCACGAGGAACGTGGTCGAACCGCTTCTTGCTAGTCTCCGTCTTCTCCCTGCCGAGAGCTACGCGGCAGAGAATGATCTTCCTGGAAAAAAAACAGTCACGTTGACAACCCGATACAACAAGTCAAATCAAATATTTGGAAGTCCGACTCGCACTTGGCTGGTTTTCGGTTTGAAGTCTGTTAAAAACCAGGGGCCCAAATCTGCTAATTTAAAATAGCATCAGTTGTGTGTCAGCAGAGTGTCAAATATGTCAATGGCATTTTTAACACATTTGGTATTCTGCTAAATAATGGCTCACACTTATTGCGACCAACTGTGTCAAAAAATGACGTTGACACTCTCATTGACAGCCGACACACAACTGAGAGGGCCCAAGTCTGCTAATTTGACTTGGGCCCCAAGTGTCACAAAAGTTTATGTCTTAAATCTTTATAACCTTTATTACCGACTATGTTATTACTAAGTACTGGTCCCTCCCTAACAAGTATAACCTTCGTTTTCTTGAAGATTATTTACCTCTGAACATTTAATGTGGACGAAAAAAAGGAAGTTTGGATCATAGCAAATGAAGGGCAGTTATGTCTGCCTATCCTGATGGAAAAAAGGCGAGACAGATATGTATGTATGTATTTACCTCTTACAAGAAGAGCAGAGTTCCCTGTTGTGTCTCTTACAAGTGTCTCTTGGTACATTACTGAAGACATAGTGATCTGCTACACTGGAATGCTTTGCGAAGTACAACGCACGACCGAAAACGCCATCTGTTGGTCGAAGATGTAAAAAAATTATCTATTTAATAAAGGAAGTCGTGATACTTACACATTTTAAAACTCAAAAACGACTGAACCAATTTGGTTGTAAATTGACAGGGAGGTAGCTAAGGATCTGGGGCTCAAAAATAAAAATACTTAAAATAGTCTCAGTTGTATGATTATTGAGTGTCAATGGCATATTTGTTGCAACCAGTGTCATGCCATTGACACTCAATAATCACACAACTGACTATTTTAGATTAGCAGACTTGGGCTCCAGGGAGGGATAAAGGATACTTTTTATATCCTTATTGCCTCTAGGGCCGACGCACAGTTGCCGGAGCGCAGCGCCGAGCATTTTTAATTGTCACATTATATCGACATTGTTGTCATTAGAAATATATTCAAAATCAGTTGACACAACTACAACACAATAACAACATTCGCTTGTAGTCACTTTAATGCTCCGATGCTCATTTGTTGTGTCAACTGATTTTGAATATAATTCAAATGAGAACAATGTCGATAATAATATGACAATCAAAAATGCTCTGCCCTGAGGCAGAATAAAATTCGCGGGGTCTCCTAGTGGATTTTATAATCACACTTACATTGCGAATGTTTATCCCAATGCATCCCATTCTCCACGATATCTTTTGCTCGAGGAGTTCCAAAGAACAGCATCTTCTCGTTCACAAACCCTTGCTGCTTGTATATCTTCTTCTGGCAATGGCGGAAGCGGCGCCACAGACAGCAGTTCACTACTTTTTGGACCTACAAGGAATAGAGGATTGTGAGCCTAGAGGCAACTGTATACATTTGAGATCAAAATATTGTATCGGGTGATAAAGTTTCCCATCCCGTAAAGGCCAAAACACACCGGATGCGTATGCGTTGCGTATACGTTGCGTATGCGTAGACGTATGCGTACCTCTGAGTTGTAATGTATGGAACTGTCACCGCTTGCGTAACGTAGACGTACATATCGACGTGACGCGTAGCCCGGTGTCACATCGGGTTACATCGTACTACGCACGTGGCTACGCCGTGCTTACGTCTACGTTACGCATATGCATCAGGTGTTTTTCAGCCTTAAATGTGCGGTCACACCTACTTTACCACGCAAAAGTGTACATACAGAATCAAATTATACCAAAATTGCCTAATTACGTATAGATTTAGAGGGCCTTTGCCCAGCAGTGGGGCACTAAAAAAACTTTACTTTGAGACAAGAATAGTCCCAAAATTACCTTAACAAACTGGAACCCCCTAATCCCATCCGTGTGTTTTCTATTTCTTCTCCCAAGTAAGGTCTTCTCCATTTCCTTGGTGACGATGGTATACTCCCTCGCTCCTCGACCTCCGTTGCGGAGAGTCACCAGCCTGGTCTTTGCTTTGCACGGCTGACGGTCTTTCCTTTGCACCTATTGGAATTATAGAGTAACTTTTAATTAGTGAACGATAGAAAAAGACAACTTTTATTAAGGATACAAGTTCGAAAACATTTTAAAAAATCGAACACTCAAAATGCACCAGCTGATAGTGTTAAATATAGGCTGACTTTGAATTAGTGAACGATAGAAAAAGATGGACCAATGGACGATGGGGCAGAAAGGTTCTCGAATGGCGACCACACACCGGACGACGCAGTGTGGAGAGGCTTCCAACAAGTTGGACTGACGACTTGGTTAAAGTCGCTGGAAACCGTTGGATGTGGGCAGCGCAAGACCGGTCGTTGTGGAGATCTTTGGGGGAGGCTTTTATCCAGCAGTGTACGTCCATAAGCTGACATGATCATGATGATGAGAAAAAGATATTATGCATGTACTCGTGATAACAAACAACTTTTATTATGGATCTAAGTTCGAAATCATTCTTTTTTTTTTTTCAACAGCCCCATATACAAAATGTAACAGCTGAAACTATTAAATATTTGGAGAACACATTTTTTTATGTTTTCGAACTTAGTCCCATAGTAAAAGTTGTTTGTTATCACGATTACATCTTTTTATCATAGCTTTTTCTATCGTTCACTTATTAAAAGTCACTGTATAAATTGAAGATTTTGTATATGCATTCATGCAAATAAAGTCATTTCGTTTTAAGAAAATAGAGGAAAGGTTGCCTGGAAGATATTGCTACCTAGTAATAAGGACGCCTGTTGCTTCTTATATTCTTGTTTGTGTCTGTACCTTATATCTTTGTGTGCAATAAAGAATATTTGTATTGTATTGAATTGTATTGAAAATTGAAATTTTTACTTACAGGCAGAGTCATAAAGAACTTCTTAGACGTAGGCATCCTAACACACGTCATTCGTTTGCGATAACAGTCCCCATCATCACATTTTCGGCCTTGATCACGATCACCATCACGATGTCTGTGATGATCATCATCATCATCATGATGTTTCCTTTTATCATGATCACGATGTTTCTTCTTATCATCACGATGTTTCCGGTCATCATCGTCAGAACCGTCACGCCTTCTATCGTCATCAGAGTCACGTCTGTGATCTCTGTCATGATCACGATGTTTTTTCTTATCATCACGATGTTTTCTGTCATCATCATCAGAATCGTGACGCCTTCTATCATCATCTGAGTTACGCCTGTGATCTCTGTCATGATCACGATGTTTCTTCTTATCATCACGATGTTTCCGATCATCATCGTCAGAATCGTGACGCCTTCTATCTCCATCATGATGCTTCTTCCTATTCTCATCATCACAGTCACGATGTTTTTTGTCTTGATCATGGAAATGCTTTCTGTCATAGCAATTATGATGTTTGCCATCACGGTCGTGACGGTGTCCGTCTTTGTCACAGTCGTTTCCGTGATGTTTGTCTTTGTCGTGACGATGATGATGATATTGGTCTTCATCACCACAGCCTTGAGGGTAACACTCATCATGTTGTTGTCTTCTGTCGCCTTTAAAGCCTGTTAAATAATTTTATTTTTAAGTTAAAATGATGTATAAATGCATAAAATGTGGTTGATATCCGAAAATTGTATATAACTTACCTATTTAACTGAAAATATTGCCTATGTTTAATACCTACTGATGTGCAAATCACTACCTACTGCAAAATTTTCATTAAAGTGTGTTCAGTCTTTTCTGCATGAAAGAGTAACGGTTTCTACGCACCAAAGCCGCCAGCATGCCGCCGTGCTATGCCGGCGACTTTACGTCATACGAATGGCAGCTGTCAAAAAAGCCGGCGGCTTTGGTGTGTAGAGAGCATAACAACCTTTTTTTTTTTCTTAATCTGTTGTATGTTTTTAGGGTCCAGCTGAAAATCAGTTGTTGTGACCTTGAGTCACAGCAGTATGCTGAGCTGGATAACCTTTTCGGTATCTATGTAATTTGCCTAGTGTTAAGTAAAATATTGTACCTTAAGTGATCCGAATAAAGCTTTTTCTATTCTATTCTATTCTACAATAGCATGCAATAAACATTTGTGTATTGAGTAGGTACATAATCAAATATTGACATTTAGTAAGATGATCGTACTTACTGACAAACCTACCCTGAGCCAACGGTGGCTCATCATCATCATCAGTTGACCACCAATCATCGTCACCTCCATCATCGTCTTCATCGTCATCACTCAGATAATCATCATTTTCAGGTGCTTTTGGAAAGTCGTCGATATTCCTAGAAAAGAGAATGAATGAATGAATGAATGAATGAATGAATGAATGAATGAATGAATGAATGAATGAATGAATGAATGATTTATTGCGTTAGATGTGGTACATATACAGTAGAAGAAAGTGTAGAAGAAGAAAGAGAAGTGTAGTCTTATTAAAGTTGCCTATAATAAACTACAAAAATTGTTAATAATAAATATAAGCCGTGACAATTTGATACCTATTTGTCTCAAAGAATGTTAACTTGGTAAACATACAATATCTACAGGGTGTAACAGAAAGGGTATATAAAGCCGAAACACAGCGATAGTCCTCATGAAACTGAACAACTTTCCCCAAGGAACAAGGGTCGCAACTCGAAAAAAAAAAATTCGCGTCCCCATACAAAATGCCCGATCAGCTGATCGAGTAAGTATGGGCGATCCAAAAATTTTTTTCGAGTTACGACCCATGTTCCTTGGGAACAGTTGTTCAGTTTCATGAGGACTATCGCTGTGTTTCGGCTTTATATACCCTTTCTGTTACACCCTGTATACATAATGTACGAGTGTAAATAAGTTAATATCAATAATATTATCACAGCTGTAATACCAACTCGTATGTTACTTCTGTTTAATTAAAATCTATTTTTAAGTAGGTACCTAACATTTGTCTATATCTACTTAAAGGTCAATCTAAAGTCCTGGACACGTTGTCATGACGACGTATTGTTTTCCCTTCTCAAAGGCCACGGCCTGGACCGGATCTGTGTTGATACACCTTAAATATTTCATCAATCAAATCTATCCATTGTTTTTAGGGCTCCGTACCCAAAGTGTCAAAACGGGATCCTATTACTAAGACTTGGTTGAAGTTTTCACAAATGATGTATTACCATTGCTGCTATAATCCTATTACGGACAGACAGGCAGCCGAGTCTCAGTAATAGGGTCCCGTTTTCACCCTTAGGGTACGGAAACCTAGGAAGGTGCTGCTGTGATGGCCGGTCATGTCATGCGGATCCAATGAAATTAAGCCTTTCACTTCTCTGTTTCGGGTCAATTTTTTATTTATGGATAGCTCCTTTGAAATATTAATTTTATTAGGTATATGTTTGTGTTTATGCCTGAGATTTGTAAAACTTAAATTGAAAAGAGCAACCCTACAGAGTTTCTTGCTAGGTCTTCTCTGGGGAAAACTGCACTCTTGCGAATCTAGCATTAACTTTAAAAAATGACCCGTCCTAACTGTTGTCAAAACCTATAGGATAAATGATTTTTCATTTCATTTTATTTCATAATGATTTATCATTTCTTAAAAAATTATTAGCTTTGAAGTCTTAATAAAAATTTAATTCTATGCTAACATCTGATGGTGGGAAACATCGGTGGATTGGTGGGAAACCGCCACCAACAGAAATGTGTAGAGAAGCATGGGAGAGGCTTTTGCCCAGCAGTGCGACAACATAGGCTAAAAAAAATGCTAAAATCATCCCTTACCCATCATCCTCGTATTGATCATCATCGAAGTATTCATTATCAGTACCATCTTCATCATCATCCGCGCCATGTTTTGCTGGTTTCGCATCTCGGGAATCGAACTTTGAGCGATATTCATCTTCAAGAGGATAGTCATCTTCGTCACAGCTATCACAGTCTTTGCATAGGTCACATTTGTAGCTAGAAATACAGAAAAAACAATTAAAAGAATAAGGGTCTAAATCTACACAGATCCGGGCCGTGCCCAGGACGTGTCCGGGTCGTGGCCCGTCAGGAGGGAAAACAACACGTTGTCATAACAACCGAATACGTTGTCATGACGATATTTTTTCCCTCCTGACGGGCCACGACCCGGATCTGTGTAGATAGACTTTAAAAATATATTTATAAAAGAAAAAAGTAATCATTTTATTCCCAGTTCCATCATCAGCCTTTTCAATGTCCCCACTACAGGGGCACGACGGCACGAGCCTACTCTCATACGAGAGTGATTAGGCCGTTGGCACAATGCTGGTTAGCGGATTTCACATACACCTTCGATTTTCTTCTCTAGTGTTTGCACGTTTCCTCAAGATGTGATAAAATAACAGAAAGGGGGTATCAAGCCGAAAAACAACGAAAGTCCTCATGGAACTGAACAACTTTCCCCAAAGTATATGGGTCGTAACTCGAATTAAAAAAAATTGCCTCCTTATACAAAATGTTCCGATCAGGTGATCCGATCCAAAAAAAATTTTCGAGTTACCATCCATGTTCCTTGGGGAAAGTTGTTCAGCTTCGTAAGGACTATCGCTGTGTTTCAGCTTGATACCCCCTTTCTGTATAAGTATTTTACTAAATGGGCATGATGACTAAAAAATTTTTTTTAGTCCATCACAGATTACTTTAAAATATTCGACACGTATTTTTTCTTTTTTCTCTTAAACTAATAAAAATGACAAAGATACACTGGGTTAAAGTTACCCGTGACGTCACTCCTAATTAGGATTTTTACGTAGGAGTGACGTCAATACCCCCCACTCCGTAACTTCGATGCTCTGTATCTTTGTATTTATTTGTGTATTTGATCTAGTAAAAAATGTGTTTCAAATATTTTTAATAGCCTAAAAGACGGACTAGGTAATTACTTTTCGAATTTTTTAATGTAAGTAGTCATCATCCCCATTATAACTAAAAATTTTAAATATAAAAGCACTTACCGTAAGTCCGCCATCATTGAATTAAAATACAGTGAATATTTAAATGCAGAATTACTAATAAACAAACATAAGATTTGTATTCAATTTATATTAAAAGAGCATGGTCTTATCTTTGTTTGAAAGAATATACAGGGTAGAAGTTTGTAATAAACAAATTGAAAAAACTTTATTTCTCTAATGGTGGTCCTACACTGCATGTTATAAAATGTTACATAATGGTATCTACACACACATCAGGAAAGATGTTGGGTAACCTGATACGACACGACGACTTTATAAAAAACATCTTGGAAGGAAAAGTAGAAGGAAAACGGAAGAGGGGGAGACCACGAAAAACTTACATAGATTAAATGAAAGAGGGGATAGAAGTTGTGTCGTATCAGGTACTCAAAAGGACGACAGAAAATAGAACAGAGTGGCGTTAACTCCACAGTCAAGAGCGAAGCTCTTAAATTTAATCATCATCATCATCATTCGTATGACGTAAAGCCGCCGGCCTAGCCCGGTGACATGCCGGTTGCTTTGGTGTGTAGATAGCATAATGTTTACAAAAATGTTTGTATACTAAAAGTACCAGATATGCGCTGTTAGCACCAGTAGTACCTACACTTGTCAAAGATTTTCTACTAAGCTTCAGTAGCCGATCATCGACCGATAATCATATTCATTGAGGTTTATCTACATAGATCCGGGCCGTGCCCGGGACGTGAACGAGCCGTAGCCTGTCAGGAGGGACAACAATACGTCGTCATGACAACGTGAGTGGACGAATCCATAGAAAATGTATGGAATTATATTTTTCCCCTGACACGTCCCGGACACGGCTCGGAGACTTGCCATGACGACGTATTGTTTTCCGTCCTGATGGGCTACCTTTATTTAGTAATGTATGATTTTGTTTTTGTTGCACTAAAACAAATTATTATCCCAGAAAAAATACTATTAGGTCTTTACCTATGAAATTGCCGTTTTGTATGAAAAAATTCAAACGATTTTTTTTCATATAATTTTTATTTGTATTAGGTGAAGTAATTACCCATACAATCAATGCATCTTTGCCAACGCAGTGGCAGTTTATTAATGCCCTTCTCAGCTGGACGAGAGGCAACAAATTCTTCAAAGGCGTTTTGAACTGCCTCTTGGTTATTGAATTTTTTTCCAGTCAAGAAGTTATCCAAATTCTGGAAAAAGTAGTAGTCTGTAGGGGCAAGGTCCGGTGAGTACGGTGGATGAGGGAGAGCTTCCAACCCCAGTTCTTGCAACTTGGAGACCGTCATTTGTGCTGTATGAGGTCGCGCGTTGTCGTGCAGGAGCAGCGGAGACGAGCGATTGACCAATGCTGGTCGGAGACGTGCCAGCTTCTCCATCATTGTGTTCAATTCTTCACAGTACACATCTGCAGTAATACTCTCCCCATTTGGTAAGAAGCTGTGATGAATCACACCGGTGCTAGACCACCAAACAGTAACCATCACCTTTTTAGGGGTAAGTTTTCGTTTAGGGCATTGTTTAGGTGCTGAACCAGGATCCAACCAACTTGCTGAGCGCTTACGGTTATCAAACAGAATCCATTTTTCATCACAGGTGACAATGCGGTTCAAAATTCCTTCATTTGTGTGTCTGTTGAGCAATGCACGGCACGTCTCGACGCGTACTTGGCGCTGGCGATCATTGAGTTCGTGGGGCACCCATTTGTCAAGCTTTTTTACCTTGCCAATTTGACGCAAATGGACCAATATTGTTTTGATGCTAACATCGAAAGCTGCTGCTAATTCAGCCGTAGATTGAGTATCATCAGCTTCCACGATCGCCTTCAATTCGTCTGCATCAACCAGTCTTCGGACGACCGCGGGGTTCATTTTTCAGGTCGAAATTTCCAGAACGGAAGCGAGCAAACCAATAACTAGTGGTTCGTTGGTTCGTAGTGTTAGCTCCGTACACGTCGTTGATGATGCGAGCCGCTTGTGCCGCGTTGCTGCCACGACGGAACTCATATTCCATAATTACTCGAATTTTTAACGTATCCATGTTGACGAAAATGATTGAAATGCAATGAAAATGTAACACTAACCAATAAACAAATGACTGTTTTTGGAAAAAGAATTCCATATTTTTAAAATGAAATTAATTTGAAATTAGAATTCTTAGCTAAACAAAAAATATTTTTAATTGAAATGGCCAGTACTGTAAAACGGCAATTTCATAGGTAAAGACCTATTATAAATAGTGGCCTTACACCATATATGTATTTGAAAGTTATAAATATAATTATCAAATATTTATAATTTAATATAAGTAGTTATAAAATACATAAGTATTGTGCAACATAAATAACATAATTTAAATAAGTCTTTATCCTCTTTTATATCTCAGAAAAGTCCAGTAAACAGAATAAATGTTTTAATTAATAAATAGATAAGTACCTACCTATTAAATTGTGGTTAATTTATTTGCATAAGTAGTATACAGAGCGGTGCTTAGTATCTACACACCAAAGCCGCCGGCTTTTTGACAGCTACCATTCTTATGACGTAAAGCCGCCGGCGGTTATGGTGTGTAGATAGCATAAGGCGTTTCCAAATTAGCGTTTACGCTCGTATGTAGGTACATGCGTATGAAACGCTAGGTCTAAAAGCGCCCTTACTTGGGAGCTAGTATTTATTTTTGTTACCTAGTTCCCGTTTAAAAACAGTGTTTTTTTTATAGCAACTACGTTTATGAATTCTGCCATTGTCAAGTGAAGTATAGCTTACTTTCTACCTTCTGAAAAATACATACCTACATATTCTTCACCCATACACCTTGGGGCCATATTCTGCTAATTTATGGTGTCTACACACCAAAGCCGCCGGCTTTTTTGACAGCTGCCATTCGTATGACGTAAAGCCGCTGACCTAGCCCGGCGGCATGCCGGCGGCTTTGATGTGTAGATAGCTTAAGCCATAGTTTAGCAGAATACCAAATGTGTCAAAAAATGCCATTGACACTTAACAGTCATACAACTAAGACTATTTTAAATTAGCAGAATAGGGCCCATATTCATTCGGGAAAGCTCAATAGAAACATACTGTATAATAATAATTTTGATAATAACGGCATAACATTACTATCTGTGGTTATTTATTTTAAAATCATAAATAATAATGCAGGGAAAATCCATTGTCTATAATGTTTTTAAGTTGGGAATAAAATTATCTGTTTTATGGCCATATTGGGAATATCCGTTTGCGAAAATATGTTAAAATGGGTTTTTGTGGGATTTTTGGCAGGTACCTACCTACTAAACACTTTTGTATGAGAGTAGGCTTGTGCCCCTGTTGTGGGGACGTTAAAGGGGCTGATAAAGATGAAGACTTACTTTATTCTAGGGCATCTGAGACATGACCATTTTTAAAGAATATACTAATTGAAGGAAAGGTAGAAAGGAAAAGTAAGACCAAGACGAAAAAAATGGTTTTTTTTTGCAAAACCACTGTTTTTTGTATTGTTCCGCCAAATTCGCCATTTTGTAAATTTTTGACAGTCCACAGATGACTGGTTAACGTCGTGTCTTACCTATCGAGAAGTCAAATTGAGAAGATTTTATATTATAAATTTTTCCTTTTTTAAGTAAGTAGGTACTTATCAACAGGGGCCTAAGTGTGCTAATTTCTAATATTTTGAGTTGTATGTCGAATGGCATTTTTGACACATTTGATCGCAATCAGTGTAAGCCATTGTTTAGGTTTAGCAGAATACGGAATGTGTCAAAAAATGCCATTGACAATCTGCCGACACACAACTGAGGCTCTATTTTAAATTAAACTTGGGCCCCAGGTGCTCAATCGGACGGCAGAGAATAGAGAAGAGTGGCGCAGACTCCTCCAACAAGAGCGACGCTCTTATAATTTATGATAATGATTGGACCCCAGGTACAGCAAAGGTTATCGCAATTATCCGTGACTGAGAATTAATTGATAGCATTTTTTTTGATAAGAAAGACGTAATCTGCTTTAATTTTCAATGACTCGTATTATGTAGTTATTTTTACAATCTCCAACAATAGAGATGATCACTTCATAAAATCATTATCTATCATAAAATGTGCATATTGACTTCATAAAATTATCGTAGCAAGTGGAGCGAAGTGGTCTCTGCCTACCTCGATGGAAGAGAGGCGTGACAGATATGTATGTAGGTACGTATGATTAGGTATTGATAGATAAAAAGAAAATAATCCATATTTCATTTACATAAACATTAAGTAGAAATTAATTTTCCTTTTTCGAAATGTGAATTTAATTTATTAATATAATTATTTTTCCTTTTACAATTCCCTATTGCGTAAGACCTAGATTTATTTTTATTTTAGGAATTTAATAGAGACTATTAATTTAATTTAACTAAGTACTGGAATAGGATAATTATATGAATAAATATAAGTAGATAAAACTTTGTATAAAAAGGAAGAAAATCAGAAATTAATTCAGAAGTAAAGTGATTTTCAGTCAAGTATCTCCATTGAAAACTACGAAAATGTCGTAAGTAATTTAATTTTAGTTTTTTTGTTATTATTTAATTTAAATATTGACGAACATCACCCATATTATAAAAGGAGTTTTTATGACTAAGTAATGTCATTTTTTGACGTTTTGTCCATAGCCGAAACGTCAAAAAATTACTTACATTAGTCCTAGAACTATCATTAAAACTCGTTTTGTAAGAATGGGGAATAACTATTGACCTCAATAATAAACTAATCTTTTTATTTTTTGAAAACCCGACAGCTTTAAAAACACTTTTTTTTAATTTTACCCAATGTCACTCTTACCCTCTCAAGCTAAAATCCATCAATCCGTTTAGGCTGTAAGGCATGCCAAAAAATTATACATACCTACATACATACAATACACTCGTAAAACATATACCTCCTTCTGGCACAGTCGAGTAAAAATTCTAATAAAATAGCAACCGGTATGTTTCAATTGATTATTTTTGTATAAAAAGGTGCACCGCCGAGAACAAGACCAAATCTGGCCAAACCTGGGCCAATAAAGGCGGAAATGACCAATGTGGCGATGATGACCAACATTGGTCGAACACTGGGGGCAACTCCGACCATGAGGGCAACACCGACCACTGCCGGAATAGGAAGAGAAGCGACGGTTCCAACAGTGATTGTGGTAAGAACACATACACACATATCCGTCATGCCTCTCTCCTCTCAGAGTAGGCAGAGACCACTTCCCTCCACTTGCTACGATCCAAACACACTTCCTTCGCTTCATCCACATTCATCAATCACCTTATACATGCATGAAAAAGACGAGATTGGCAGAATCTTTCTACTATTATAAATGTCAACGTTGTGCCGATGGATGAATGTTACACATCAGAATAAGGGTGCCTTTCCATCAGGGGCCCTATTCTGCTAATTTAAAATAGCCTCAGTTGTGTGTCGGCAGAGCGTCTGGCATTTATTGACACATTTGGTCGCAAGCCATTGTTTATTAGAATACCAAATATGTCAATGGCAATTGACACCTATTGACACACAATTGAGGCTACTTAAATCTAGCAAACTTGGGCCCCAGAATAACGGTGCCCTTCCACCAAAGATGTGCTATGCTACGTTGCTATGGATGCGTTTGATATCCACGCACCGATCTTATTCATTAAATATGACGGCACCCATAAAATTTCTAGGTTCCGACAAGCCCCGTCGTGATGATGACGACTGCAAGAATGACAAGAAAGGTCGGAAGAACAAGTGTAATGATAAAACGAAAGGAAACTGCTCTGATGATGATGATGAGGGGAGCTGTGGTAAGTACCTACATACATACATATCGGTCAATATTATTGAACAGTCAAACAGACGGACTAAACATAATTCCATTTTTAACTGACTTCAAATTAGAAACAATAAAAAAGGAGATAGTTCTCAATTTGAGTGATTTTTTTTCAAGTACCTATTCGTCATCTTCATTATTTTTAGATGACAAACCAAAGCGTGAGGATGATTGTAAGGTTGAAAAGAAGAAGGACAAGAATCGTGGTGGGCAACATTGGGAAAATTCTGGGGGCAACCATAGCCATGGCCACGGAGGGCAACATTGGGAAAATTCCGGGGGCAACCTTAACCACGGCCACGGAGGGCAACATTGGGAAAATTCTGGGGGCAACCATAGCCACGGCCATGGGGGGCAACATTGGGAAAATTCTGGGGGCAACCATAGCCATGGCCACGGAGGGCAACATTGGGAAAATTCTGGGGGCAACCATAGCCATGGCCACGGAGGGCAAAATTGGGAAAATTCTGGGGGCAACCATAGTCATGGCCACGGAGGGCAACATTGGGAAAATTCTGGGGGCAACCATAGTCATGGCCACGGAGGGCAACATTGGGAAAATTCTGGGGGCAATCACAGCCATGGTCGCAAGAATTGCAATGGTGGATGCGGTAAGAAGTTTTTTTTTTAATTTCATTTCATTTTTAGTGTGATCTTTTTTACATTTTCACGTCTGCGATAGCTTAGCAAGCGTCCACAAGCCACAAGCGCTCACAAACGTCGCTTGTTGTTTGGTAGTCGTTCATGTGCTTGCGATGGGTTGACAAGCGTCTGCAAGCCTACGCAAGCCAAGCCAATTGGCCTCTTTACAGGCTTGGGGCTTGTGGAAGCTTGCCAAGCCACCGCAAGTGGGTAAAAGTACCATTAAATGTAATTATTATTGGTGTCCCTAGGCGATAAGCGTCCACCATGTGACAACGGCTGTAGGCCTAAGGAACCTGTGACATGTTACACCAAACGCAATCAATATTGGCAGAACTCCGGAGGAAATGATAGCCATGCTTATAAGTATGGCGGAAATCATTGTACAAGCTTCTATGGTGAGTAGGATATTATTTTGGTATAATTGGGTCATACAGACAGAAAACAAGAAATGTCTCTCATGTTCTTGAAAGTTAAGGACATTGGATGCTAATTTCTGAACTTAATTTATATCCGCATAATCTGTGCCCGATGTAGTTTTGGCCTGCATAAACATTTTGAGGATTAGATGCTCCAATGTCCTTAATCATCTGGAACAGGAAAAACAATTTGAACTTAATTATGTGTATGACTCAATTGGGGCTTATAAAATTGAGACGCTGTTACGGGTGGACGTTTTAGAAACCGCGGCGGAACCGTGGGTCACTTGCGGTTAACATTTTTCATGTAAACTTCAAGCCGCAATCACACCATAACTGCTGGTGTATAAGGGCTCTAAAGGGTTTCTGATGTCCCCCTTCTCCTCACCGGACCATAAAAGCGTTTTTTTTATTCAGCCAACATCGTGCCATCTTCTTTAGTTTTTGAAAAACATTATTGTCAATCTATTTCCAGCTTAAATAACACAATTTCTACAATATTAATATTTATTTCAGATAAACTTCCATCATGTGACGACAACGAATGTTCTCCAATGCCGGCTCAGTGCTCTAACCGCGGGAAGCAGAATTGGCAAAATTCTGGCGGGAACCATAGCCATGGGCACGGTTGTCAAGACTGGGGCAATTCTGGGGGCAACCATAGCCATGGCCACGGAGGACAACATTGGGAAAATTCTGGGGGCAACCATAGCCACGGCCACGGAGGGCAACATTGGAGCAATTCTGGCGGCAACCACAGCTGCTACCATAGGAATAATTGCCACAGATGCTAAAGCAAAGAAGACGTTATATTTTCACAAATTAACAATGTCTTTCATTTGACTGTAGATAAAGCAGGCATTTATAGTTTCACAAAAGTGTAGTTACCTATATTTTTTTTATTATAATAAATAAAAGTAATTACCTATTTAAACAGTTCTATTTTGAATCGCAACAAAAACGAAATACCTAAAAACAAATCATAACACAAGAAGAAAAAAGCAACAAAAAAATCTATAAAACTAACAATAAGGAAGACATAAAATTAATAAACATTCCATACTCATAGCCCTACACTAGGATTCCCTGTGCCTTAAAAACTATAGACTGGCACAAAAACGAAAACAAAAACATCCAGAGGCCGAAATCTGCTAATTTTAGATACAGTGTTACAAGGATCTATTGGCACTTGAGGGACATTGTCAGGAGGGCGTGGGTGGTGAATAAATAACTCAAAATAATGTCAAATTACAAGATGATATCGTTAGTTCCGATTTCCAACACGTGCCAAAAGATCCTCGTAGCGCTGTAGCCTCAATTGTGTGTCGGCAGAGTGACAATGGCATTTTTGTCACATTTGGTCGCAATCAGTGTGACCCATTGCTTAGCAGAATACGAAATGTGTCAAAAAATGCCACTGACACTGCCAACTGCAACTGAGGCTATTTTAAATTAGCAGACTGTGGCCTCAGGCAACCATTGCGCCAAGGACGTTTATACATATTATAAGTAACAGATTTACTAAAACAATTGACTATAGTCATAGATTTCCCCGGAGTTAATAGAATCCGACTCGCGCGCAATTTCCATCTCTTGAACGTGTGTGTCGGACAGCTGATCAGAAAGCAATCTGTTTAATAACTCACTCATTTCCATGGCTGAAACAAAATTTAGTTTTTAAAAAGAATTTGTAAACAGGCTAAAATAGAATCAAGCCAAAATACAGCGATAGTGCTCATGAAACTGAACACTTTTCCCCAGGGAACATGTTCGGTCGTAAATCGTAAAGAAAAATTCACCTCCCCATAAAAAATGACCGATCAGCTGATGGAGTAAGTATTGGCGAGCCAAAATTTTTTTTCGAGTTGCGACCCTTGTTCGTTGTAGAAAGTTTATTTATTTATTTAACAGTTTATTGTAAGATGATAGTACAAAGATACAGAAAAAAAGAGAAGTTATACAAAAGGTACAGCACATTTCTAAAAGAAATTTCTTCCTGCAGACCCCACAGAGAGAGAAGTGATAGCATGAAGGCAGGATAGTCACTACAATAAACAATAAATATATAAGTATAAACCTACACATAAAAGTTGTTCGGTTTCATGAGGATTATCGCTGTGTATCGGCTTGATACCCCCTTTCTTTTACACCCAGCATAGTGCAATAGGTACTTAACAATGAAAATGTGTTCAAATCCTACCGATAATTTATAAATGTCAATGTTTGTGCCGATGAATGGATGGACGTATGTGATGATGTTTGTTACTCTTTCACGCTAAAACCACTGAACAGATTTTGATGAAACTTAGCATTATTGTAGCTTGCTCAATCAGAATAACACTGACTGAGGATATTGTGAAAATTTTCATGACATTACGATAAATGCGTACCAATTCACGAACAGGGTCTAGTTACTCATAAATTTTCTTAAGAATCCGAAAAAAAGATCGCATATTTCTAAATTGTCCCGTAAAAAGAACCCTATTACTCCCTATATTGCCGATATATTTACACTTATGATAGACAGACATGTAAAAATGAGACAAATATACCTATTCAGCGTTACCTTTCTTCAAATTCCTTTCATAGGATTGTTTATCCAGTCGCTTTACTTCAAACCTGTTTTTTTGTACTTTTTTCACTATGGGAACCATAGAATATTTATCATGCTCTATCTCTACTATATGATTTTCTTCTTTCTTGACTTCAGTTTTGTTACCTACTTTTAAATTTGCTGTAACTTGTGATTGTGAATCTTCTGCTTTATTATGAGACATTTTCAAATCTTCCTCGCTTAGAGGTGAAATTTCATTATTTTGTAAACTCTTTTTTCCTGCTGCTTTTTTTAGAACAGTCGTGATTGCAACTTCATAGCTTTTTTGGCCTAAGAAATTCTCTTCGTCGTCGTATTGTGTAAAATTTTTGTCTTCTTTCTTATTTTTATGGGGAAATTTTTCTGTCATTTTATTGTAGCCTTTAGTGTATTCAATTCTGGGAATACCAGGGGTAGTTTTTCTTAGTGGTTTATTTGTATGTTTATGCATTTTCTCTTTTTCATATCTGTTATTGTCTTCCCCTTGAGATAGTTTTAAATATGGCATTGGTACGCCATTTGTGTAGACTATTCTTGCTGATTTCTTTTTATCCTCTTTAGCCTTCTGTTTTCTATTTGACTTAGGACCTAAAGTTATAAATTTAAGATAGAATTCCATCTTAGTGTCATTTTTAGGTTTTTTTGTTTGTACAGTCGGATCAAAACTGTTTTTCGTAACGTATAGTTTTGTGTATTTATTTAGAAGTTGTTTATTCTTTTCCATGTCAATTTTTTTTAAATTCAGTCGATATTTATCGTGGATAACACTGCCAGTTGTGTTTGTAATGAATTTTACTACGTTTTGATACTTTTTGTTGGTTTTTTCGATTTCTTCAATTGTGTCTTCTTCTTTTTCGTGACTTTGTTTCGATTTTGTAATAAATTTGCTTATAGACCGTCGAAGGTAATCTCTTTTCTCGTCTTCAGTTAAACGTTGCCGTTTTGTTGTATTGATGTAGAGTTTTTTATCTTCTTTGTTAATTTTATCGATCGGTGCTTCCTCGGTGGCAGACAAAACTTTTTTATGCAAATTCACATCGCGTTTTTGATATGATCTTTTTGCTTCATTTCTACACCTAATAAAACTATTTTGACCAAAATCTGAAATTTCTCTACTCACATTCTCGTTTTGCGAAATGCTTTTGTCTTCGACATTTTTATTATTGAATAAGTTACATTCTTTTGAATTAGACGTTTGAGAATTTTGTGATAGCTTAATAATATAAATTTTTTTCATTTTCGTCCTTTTGACATCTTGGTGAGTGTTTTCATTTGATAGAACCTTTTCTTCATTGCGTTTTGACATTAACAAATACTTTATGTTATTAACGTTTAGATTTTTTTGGAACAAATCTTCTTCATTCACGTCTGTCGCCCCACTCGCAGTTATAATAAAAATAAACGTTAAAACTATCATTTTCATAGCATTATATGAAAACTCTTTTCAAAACTTTGATTTGATCGATTGTTTTTTTTTTTTAATTCAACACGAAACGTCAAAACTTTTAGGTTATAACCAAAACAATACTGGCAGTTTAAAAACACCAATTTCGATTACTTTTTACAGTAAACATTAAAACTTTTCAATTAAACACTGTTTTCAACTTCTCTGTCCGTCATCTGTCACATTACTATCACTAAGCAATAAGGAAGGGAATCATCTTATTTACATTATCTAAGTTAGTATAAAAATAATTTACTTATTCAAATCTCACGGTTCAGTTCTTTTTCTATTGAAAATGTCAATGTTTGTGCCGATAAATGTCCGGATGTTTAATAAACTATGTACGTAACTTTTCCAAGCTGAAATCATGGAACTGATTTCAAATACCTACATAAAATACCTTTATTTTTAATACTTAGATAGATACCCTATTATTTTGTTGTTTACACATCACAATACCACGTTTTGCATCAAAAATTTAATTTTGGTCTACCTACACAGATCCGGGCCGTGCCCGGGACGTGTCCGGGCCATGGCCCATCAGGGGGCCAAGTCAGCTAATTACTAAATAAAAAACCATAAAAAACCAAAAGTCGCAGAAGGGAAAACAAATACGACGTCATGGCAACGTGTCAGGGAAAAAATATCAATCCATACATTTTCTATGGATTCGTTCAAACACGTTGTTATGATAACGTATTTTTTTCCCTCCTGATGGGCCACGTCCCGGGCACGACCCGGATGTGTGTAAAGGCCTTAAATACGTAACAACACACATACATACATATCCGTTATGCCTCTCTCTCATTGAGGTAGGCAGAGACCACTACCTTCCACTTTCTACGATCTAACCACACTTCCTTCGCTTCATCCACTATCAGTCGCCTCATACATGTCCGTCGGTTTAGGGTACTTTTGACTACGGTGAAGAGTCTATTGGGGGAATCTTCTTGGGTTTGTACCTAACGTAACAAATTCTTTGAAAAGCAATGTAGGTAGGTACCTACATAAGTAGGTACCAATCTAAAAAGTTATAGGTACCTAGTACCTACCGAAAAATATATAATTTTTATTAATTTGTGAAATCAAATCAGACTTTCAGTTCTACCTGCCTATAACTAGGTAAGTACCTACTTAAGTGGCTTTTTTCCTAGTGTATTCCAAGATTACAACGCGCCCGAAATCGCGGACAGACATAGTCTTTAGGTACTTATTAAAAAATAACCTATTATAGTTTAATAAATGTTTACATTTCATAGCTTTGAGAAACACGTCTAGGGAATATTTAATAAGTCTTGTAAATGAGAAAATTTTCTCATACACGAACATCGTTTCACTTGACAACTTATTATACAAGAATGCGATTGTCTAGTCTAGCGAACGAGACTGTCAAAACTTCATTTGTTTTTTTTTTCAGTTTCGGCAAAAACTTCATTTTTTGACAGAAATATACAGTGATACAAGATTTTTTGGCACGTGGCGGAAATCTCGATATCATCTTGTGAATTGTCATTATTTTGAGTTATTTAATCACCACCCAAGCTCATCTGACAATGTCACTCAATTGCCAATAGATCCTTGTAGCACTATCGCGGTCGCTCTTTGATATTGATATGACACCGCGCCAAAACTGCGCCAACCGCCGACTTTGTCCAAAACGTATTGTTT
The DNA here is from genome assembly GCA_947563765.1 of Anarsia innoxiella. NCBI lineage: Eukaryota > Metazoa > Arthropoda > Insecta > Lepidoptera > Gelechiidae > Anarsia > Anarsia innoxiella. The sequence continues at coordinate 1,596,298 of OX387418.1, read as the reverse complement.
TTTTTGGCAAAAACTTCATTTCCTTTTTTTTTCATTTTGGACAAAAACTTCTTTTCTTAACAGAAAAAACTTTAAAAAAAATTGCCGCTTGGTTACAGTTTGACGTTTGGTTGATTTCGCGCCAAAACGGCTTCTTGGATTTGGGTTCCTAGAAAAGTTGTTTATTATAAAATATATATCATTATCTTATTATTACTTATTAAAATATTTGCATATCATTAAAATATTAACATTGCAAGAAGGTACCTACTTAAATACCTATCTACATAGTTTTTTTCCTTGTTGTAGATACCTACTCGTACGTATTAAAACAAAATTAATTAATTAATGTTAAAGTTGTGTAGATGATACATACACTTACATACAAAGTAGGTACCTAGAGGGCGTTCCATGAAATAGTTCTTATGCCGCCATGTTGGCAACAATGAAAATTTGCATAGGTACTGCCACAATACCCACATTCCCCGTTAGTTCATTTAGTTTGACGTTTTGTCCATAGCCGAAACGTCAAAAGAAACGAACTAACGTCGGATTATCTTTAAACCTCGTTTTGTAATAAGGGGGAATGTTTCGCAGTACAAATTTTCAATACTGCCAACATGGCGTCTTATAGAAACTATTGCATGAAACGCCCTCTACCGACGATATGTCAAGCCTCTTTCCTATTGAAGTAGGCAGAGACCACTTCCCAAGTTGTGTACCTATTTGTTAAGTTTATTTTATAGTATTAAAAACTGAAGTGACGTGTTGTGTTAATAAAATCTGCCAAATTAAGAACCACTTCTTTTTTTGGTTGGGTTTTTTTAAGTTTGAAGTCGGTTAATAAAAGAGAATAATGTTGTAAGTATTAATGACGATTTTTTTTTAATTTATACAGAGATAGAGGCTGCCCGCGACTTCGTACCTAAGTAGGTACGCATTTATCGACATATCTTGGTAAATTTACGCAATATCTTTTGAATATAGCCTACCTTCCTATATGTTAAGGTCTATCTACACAGATGAGGGCCGTGCCCGGGACGTATCCGGGCCGTGGCCCGTCGAGGGAAAACAATACGTCCTCATGACAACTTGTCCGGGACGTGTCAGGGAAAAAATATCATTCCATACATTTTCTATGGACTCGTTCACACACGTTGTCATGACGACATATTGTTTTCCCTCCTGACGGGCTACGGCCCTGCCACGTCCCGGGTCTGTGAAGACAGACCTTTATTCTGCCGTGCAAGCTACAATATTATAAGTTTAATTCAAATCTGTTGAGTGGTTTTGCGTGAAAGAGTTAATATCCACCTATATCGATGTATTTTTCCTGTTTTCGTAATATTTACGTTGAACTTACTTTATTTTCTTTCTTACAGAGAAAATAAAGAAGGTAACATTCAATGCGGTTGCAATTTAATATTCAATATCAATATAAATGAAGAAATAATTGACGAAAATGACAGAAATTGCTCATTTGACGTAGACGATAATAATAGGGGGGATAGCAACCAAGAATGGATTAACGAAGGGGGTAACAACATAGACAATGATGATTTTGACAGTTACAATCACAGAAACCATAGACAAGAGACCAAAGAGAACGTATATAAAGTTTTACACAATAAAAACGAGATTGAAGAACATAATTCAGGTATTAAACATCGAAATGGTGAGAAAGACGCTGGTGACGCTCAAAAACATCAAAACTACGTTTCTTCAAAACATCATGATGCAAATAATAAAGGAAATAATGACAGAAATGATCGCAACTGTGTCAAAAATGATAAAGTGATAAATACGCTACAGAGTTTTGAAAAAGAACGTAAGAATTCTAATTTTTATAATGAGAAAGGGAGAGAAATGAGCAAGCAAGAAAATTTGAGAGAAAAACATAATAAAGCAAATATAAAAGGCACTTACGATGAAAATTTCGACAAAGAAAGTGATGACATAAATAAAAGTGATTGTAATGATGCCATTTCAGAATCTGATGATGAAGACGTGAATGAGAGAGAAATATGGGAAAATAGAGGCGGGAACAAAGATGGTGGCGATCAAATATGGAATTGTAAATGAGATTTAAAGCGCATTTCATGTGTCGCCATGTTGGCAGCATTGAAAATTTGTACTGTGAAACACAATGAGTAATGTTTCAGAGTGGTTCAGTATAAATTTTCAATGCTGCCAACATGGCGGTATAGGAAGTATTCTATGAAACGCATTCTATCTATTTATCTATGTTTTTTTATAAGAATAAAACTTTATTTGAAAAGAGCAACCCAACAGAGTTTCTTGATAGATTCTTCTCTGGGGAAAACTGTCACATTTCGAATCTAGCATTAAAGTCTATCTACACACCCTCCTGACGGGCCACGGCCCGGACACGTCCCGGGCACGGCCCGGATCTGTGTAGATTTTTAAGTAGGTAGGTTTATAAAAGTAAAACATAATGTTGAAAATGTTAAACTTTATTTAAATACACATTATACTTATTTTAATCATTTAATTTTATTGTTAAGGCGCAATTTTGTATGTTATCAAATACTCTGGGTAGGCCTGAAACAAAAAACAAATTCATTACCATTTTTATTAGTTATCCGTCATGTCTTTCATCGAACTATATTTAAAAGGTTACGGGGTAGCAATTCCGCTAAATTAAGTTAAGCGACCAAACTATAGCCAACAGATAAACATTCGACAGCAATATGTCACAAATTTGGTATTCTCTTAAGTGCCGCCATTAATAGTCGATTAGTAGTCTCTAGAGGGTTTTGTCTACTGTCAAATAGCGAAGAGAATACCGTTTGGAACTGCCACTCATGTGACATTGCGGAGTAGAATACCGATTATAGCGTAAAGTAATAAAATGTATGGCCGATCGCTGTTCACTGTCAACTTATCTGTTAAGAGAATACCAAAATGTGTCAATTCATACAATTCACATTCTAGAGAGACACCATTTTTCATTTGGTAATTAGAAGAATACGGGCCCAGGCTGCCCGCGAATTCATACGCAATTATCGTCATATCTCGGAAAAAAATTAAGCTATCTTGTAACCATATAGCCTATGTGTTTTTCTGGTGTATAAACTACAATATTGCCAAGTTTAATCAAAATCTGTTCAGTAGTTTTTGCGTGAAAGAGTAACAAACATCCATCCATCGGCACAAACATTGACATTTTTAATAATAGTAGGTACTTAGAGCATTCAACTATTGATTCCTCTAGGATACTATGATTGAGTGAATGTTTTTTTAAATAAGGGCCCGTTTTTATCATCTCCAGATAAAACTTATTTGACAGATATTAAAACCTACCTGTCACTCTTTTGAAATATTAATTTTATTATAGTTTCTGTGTTTATGCCTGAGATTTGTAAAACTTAAATTGAAAAGAGCAACCCTACAGTTTCTTGCTAGATTCTTCTCTGCGGAAAACTGCACTCTTGCGAATCTAGCATTAACTTTAAAAAATGACCCGTCCTAAGTGTCGTCAAAACCTACAGGATTATATGATTTTTCATTTCATTTCATTTTCATTTCATAACTAAAATATTTTATGAAATAAGGTGAAAAGGACCCTTAGTCTATTAGCTATGGTTTTTTGTCGTTGGTACCTGTTCCCCCCTATAGATCACATATTCGTAGTACGACGTAGGGCCGTTCCTGCCAAGTACAGAGTGATGTCCTATGGGTGGATGGGGGTGGTGTATGGACGCGTCATTCTTGTATTGCTTGCCGAGGGTCACGCGGCAGAGAAGCATCTGTCTGGAATGGAAACGTGAATTCATTGACGAGATGTAACTGTAAGTCCCGACGCACATCTACCGGACCGTAGCGCATTTTTGATTGTCATATTATCGACATTGTTCTCATTAGAATAATATTCAAAATCAGTTAACACAACAAATGAGCATCGGAGCATCGAAGTGACTACAAGCGAATTTTGTGTCAACTGATTTTGAATATTATTCTAATGACAACTTTATATCGATAATAATATTACAATCAAAAATGCTCTGCTGCGCTCCGTCAAGCTATCTACACACCAAAGCCGCCGGCCTTTTTGACAGCGGCCATTCGTATGACGTAAAGCCGCCGACCTAGCCCGGCGGCATGCCGGCGGCTTTGGTGTGTAGATAGCATCAAATGTGCGCTAGCCTAACAGTACCCAAACAGATAAAGTAACGAGGTTCTAGTGTGTACGCGTGTTACAGTTACCCTTTGATATGCGACAAAAACCGACAATCGTCGTCGGCTCGCTGCGACCCGCTCGTGTAGTGTTCGTCGCATGCTTGCGAATCATGTAACTATGTTTTTTTTTTACCTACAGTGCATGCAAAGGTTAACGTTACAGCTCAATGCGTAGGCGTAAATATTGACATTGATATTATTAGTAGGATTCATAAGAATCTCGATCAAATCGGGGACTTGTGAAAAAAAAGGCCAAGTCAGGAGTACCCTAAACGTGACCCACTTTTTAAAACGTAACGTAACCCACCGCTTGCGTCTACGTCTACGTTACGCAAGCGGTGACAGTTCCATACACTACAACTCAGAGGTACGCATACGTCTACGCGTACGCAACGCATACGCATCCGGTGTGTTTTGGCCTTAAATCGACGTGCGAGCGAGTGCAGGAGAGTGGCGTGACAGATATGTAGGTATGTAAATATAGATAAAAATCATAACTTACCTCTCACAATCATAGCAATTCTTATTTTTATGTGTCGGACATCCATTTCCCCCGAGAATGCCAAACGTATACTCGTTAGCTGCAGACGAATTGTGAGCGAAGTAGAGACCCGCTCCGTACACGCCATCTGCAATATTGATCATCTATTAAGAACTAAATAAGAATAGCTATACCGGAACCTCATGGCAAAACTGAGACTTGGTAGTAGATAGTGAGAAGCCTGAGACTTGGAGTCGGACTCGCGCGGGAAGGGTTCCGTACCATTTTCACTATTAATATTGTTCTATTTTTTGTATTTGTTGTTATAGCGGCAATGATAATACGCCATCTGTGAAAATTTCAACGCTCTAGCTATAACGGTTCATGAGATACAGCCTGGTGACAGACGGACGGACGGACATGCAGACAGACAGACAGACGGACAGCCAAGTCTCAGTAATAGGGTCCCGTTTTGACCCTTTGGGTACGCAACCCCAAAAACATAGGGTGTGCGCTCGCAGCAGCTTCGCCAACCATTACCGAACGATGTAACTAGTTACAGTGCATGCAACAGACGGTTACAGCTCGCTTATGAGTAGGTGCCTTAAAATAAAACTTACTCGGATTAGAATAGCACTCGTCAAAGCCAGTGCCGGCAATCTCTCCCGCTTTAAGCGACCCGTGAAACAACATTCGTTCGTTCACGAAACCAACTTCACGGCGGATCACGCCTTGCCTGAATCTGTAGCGGCGCCAGAGGCAAGGGTTCACTAGTTTTTGGAGCTAGAATGTGTGTAAACTGTTAATTAGGTACTTATACATGGTGTAACAGAAAGGGTATATAAAGCCGAAACACAGCGATAGTCCTCATGAAACTGAACAACTTTCCCCATGAAGCAGGGGTCGTAACTCGAAAAAAAATTTTGGATCGCCCATACTTACTCGATCAGCTGATCGGGCATTTTGTATGGGGAGGCGAAATTTTTTTTTCGAGTTACGACCCATGTTCCTTGGGGAAAGTTGTTCAGTTTCATGAGGACTATCGCTGTGTTTCGGCTTTTTATACCCTTTCTGTTACACCCTATATACCTACACACAGGGGCTCAAGTTGTCTCATTTAAAATAGTCTCAGTTGTGTTTCGACAGAGTGACAATGACATTTTTGACAAATTTTGCTATCTACACACCAAAGCCGCGCGCATGCCGCCGGGCTAGGCCGGCTTTACGTCATACGAAACGCAGCTGTCAAAAAAGCGGCCTTGGTGTATAGATACCATTTGGCATTCTGCTAAACAATGGTTTACACGGCCCTAGGATCTTCACTTCATATTTCTTTAAATAAAATACCCACTTATTCACAAAGTAAATACTTAGTTTCTTTATTTTTCGTGTCTAAACATCTACCTACATCATAAACTATCTTCGAATCCGATCCGTCTTGATCCTCTATCCCTTTCACTCATACCTTTCATTTTCCCCATTGTTTTTAATCTCTATTGTTCCTCATAATCTATACAAATGAATGAAACAGATGAAACTAATGAAAGGAATTAAATTGATGATTCGAATAACTAATGAATTGAATGAGATAGGTAATTGAAATTTACACAATTTATGAAGTAAATGAAATGAATAAAACAAACGAAATTAATGAAACAAGTGAAATGTATGAAACGATTGAAACATATGAAAGGAACTTAGAGCATATAACCAGTATGGAGTCGTCATCAAGACGATTTCCCCTCTGCCAAAGGTACGAGCCCGCAGGTCGTAAGCGTTATATAAAACTGTTGCCGCAAGTACTCGCGTCACTTCTCATCGGCCGCGCGCGCGGAATGTCGTCCAGCTAAAATGCCTAATTGCAGTGTATTTCATTGCAAAACGAGGTCACAAACATCAAGTTTACACAAGGATAATGTCTCTTTCCACTTTTGAGTACTATTTTTTCCATAAACTATCTAATAATCCACAAATTCATTAAAATAAAAACCTTTCTGATCGGATGAACAGTGTTGCCACCAATTGAGATATTCGACTAATCTGCCGTTTTTTTAAACGGTTTTTACGGCTGATTTTATTTAGAAGAAAATTATTCCCGCTTTACTTATTAAACTATCAATGTAATAATTGTTGCAAATATGTAAAAATACTATGTATATTATTAATTATGTATTTCGAATAACTTTTTGAGTGCTTTTATACTTGGAACTGTTTAAAACAAGCAATTTTGGACTTTACTTCTTATATATATAATAATATTTTTAACTACAAATTTATATTTTAAACAACATTGGCAACAATTAATTTCACTTAAAAAAAAGTAGTATTTTCTTGTACCATCCTGGTCACACTTCAAGAAAATTAGAGATGTGACTTATCGTAACTTAAAATATATCGATATTTTTTACCCGACTGCGCCAGAAGGAGGGTAATGTTTTTCGTGAGTATGTATGTATGTTTTTTTAATTATGTTTGTATGTATGTTTTACTTGTATGTGTAAATCTTTGGCACACTCTACAGCCTAAACGGCTTAATGAATTTTTATTTTATATTTGTATTTACTTTATATTTATGTTTGTTTATTGATTTATTCAGTTGATTTTAGATTTAAAAACTTAACATCTATAAAATTATGAATAAACAAACCTGTAGTAAGTTGTTCTTTTTAATTTAAGTAGGTACTTAGAAAAAATATACCTTTAGTAGATTTCTTAATGAGTATTTTTAATATAAATAAATATTTTAATATAAATAAATAAGAAAAACCGTCATCGACTATTAATCGTTATCGATATTCATCGATAACTAAATATCGGTGTTGTCAATCTCTATCGATCTTACGAGTCGAAGGCCATTTCGTACTGTCACCGATACATGTTTATGTGTGCGAATTTGATTGTGTGCGTCAACTTCGAGCTAGTGTTTAACAATGGTATTGTGTGCGTGAATAGCGACGAAAGCCAAAATGCGTTAGTAGTTAAGTGTATTGAATGTGTGCGTTACCTCGTCCCCCTTAAAATCGACAGACTTTTTTGTACCACGATCGCGGCGTATGTCGTATCCCGTTGGTTAAATAATCCAAGGAAAGGAATGAAAAGAACGTAACGAATGAAACGAAAAAAAAAATTCAGTCAAAGTAGGTGAAATGATGATGAGGTGAAATGAAATTTTAGTCAAAGTAGGGTATACCTACTTACCTTTACAATATTATATTTCTTATACACCCCTCCCCTACCGGCCGCCCCTGGTATATCCATCATAGTCTTCTCGAGTTCCTTCATCACAATATTGTGCTCTCTCTTGCCGTGGTACCCGTCCGGTTTTAAAGTATACATCCGGGTCTTTTTACCGCATTTCCACTCATACTCCATCTGAAATTTAGGTAGTTATGAGGCGTATCAAAAAGCCAAAGCATTGGCAAAAGATAAGCCTAAATAAGTATCTAAGTAAATCAACTATGAAGGTTGCTCTACCGACAAGAGTCTCTTAAATATAATAATGAAAAGCTGCCCAGGCCAGGGGGTTAGCACGGCGTGCCGCGACAATTGGGATGATGACTACATTAAAAAAATTGAAATATAATTAGTCCGTATTTTAGGCTATCAAAAAATATTTGAAACACATTTTTTACCGGATCAAATAAATAAAAAAATACAAAGATACAGAGCATCAAAGTTACGGAGGGGGGGGTTTTTACGTCACCATCGAGTAAAAATCGTACTCAAACGTGACGTCACGAGCAACTTTAACCCAGTGTATCTTTGTTATTTTTGGTTTAAGAGAAAAAAGAAAAAATACGTGTCTAATATTTTAAAATAATCTATGTGATGGAGTAAAAAAATTTTTTTAGTCATCATGCCTATTATCTCACGTCATGCTGTCCTTATCACATTTAAAACTATTAGACAGAGACGTAAGCGTGACAATCGCATGACAACGTCTTGTCACGGAGTTTATCTTGGAAAATTGGCATGATATATAGGTAGGTATTAAAATAATATAGCCATGTTTTATTCTGATATTCACAATTAGAGATGCGCCGAATATGGGTTTTGCCGAATAACGAATACCGAATACTATTCGGTTTGAAACCCTACCGAACCGAATAGTTCGGCCGAACTATTCGGTTGTTCTTTCACACAAATTTTGATACAACAAATAGGTAAAGTTTATAAAGAAAAGCGCCTTTGATTGTCACTAGATAGAGCAGAATGTCTAGGTTACTAAATTCAATCTTTAAGTGTCACTTATTAACTTATCTTTATTTTATTATCTCCTAATAACTCTTGAAATACCTAGATGTCAAAATGAGGATATAAGATTGACTGCTCCTTGGTTTAAAATAATTTAATATGAGGTTAATATCTCGTTTTATCAAGCAAATTATTACTAAACAAAATAAACGAATAAATGGTCATTTTGACCGAATATTCGGTTTAGGTGCCGAATATGCCGAATACCGAATAGTAAACGAATATTCGGCGCATCTCTATTCACAATATTGCCAAACATCAAAACATATTCAGTAGTTTTTGCGTGAAAGAAGTGCAGTAGTTTTTTGGTTTGCGTAACAAGTGGAGGGAAGTGGTCTCTGCACTGTCTACGCTACGCTTGGGCAAGAGGCGTGCGTGACATATATGTATATAAGAAGTTATAGGTCGCGCCACGTAAAAAGAACTTTAGAAACAATTGAGTCACGTATTCGCGCATGGGTACACTTACGCTCGAAAGTATAGGGCTATTTATCGTTTCATTCTTGAAAGAGTCTTTCGCACGCGGTTACGTAATTATGTTGACTTACCTATAGACTTACGTAGTGGATGGTGATTCTGTTTCAAAAGATGAAGAAAGTGACGACAACGATGATAATAAAATGGCCACTTCTGGCATCAACACCGCGTCCTCATCTGGTGTTCGCGCCACCAATGAAGACTTAATATGTTTTTTTTTTAATTTTCGAATATGTTTTTACATTTTTACACATTTTACACTAAATCCAATATTGATTGGTACTTGTGTATTTTTTAAATTTATATTCCACCTTTCTAATACTACTAATAATATTTTTCTTTCCTTTGTGCGTAAAACCATGATTGTAATTCAACACTTTTGTGCGCGATGGTATTTTAAAACAAATGTCAGACTCAAAAATCGTCTAATGCGCAGCTGTCAGCTAGGGTTCATTTTACGTGGCGCGACCTAAATGTATACTTACGTCAGGTTTAGTAATAAAGAACTTCTTTCCAGTTGGCATTGTAACTTTGGTCATCTTCCAACCACGACGTTTCTTATGGCCATGATGACCGTCACGTCTATGGCGATTGTGGCGATTATTGCCATGGCTAGTTGTGTCACGCTTGGCTCTAGATTTGGCTGCTAGTGGGTCGTTTTGTTCAATCTGTGTTTAGAACATAAAAAAGATGTTTCTTAATTAGATTGAAATACCTAGGCCCCGGCCCCCGTTCCACCTGTTCTAATTTTGGTATAGGTAAGTACTTAGGTACCTAGTAAGTAGTTATGATAATAAGCAAATGTTTAATTAAACTATCCTCTATTTTTAGGATTCCGTACCCAAAGGGTGAAAACGGGACCCATTTCTAAGGCTTGACTCTCCGTCTGTCACCAGGCTGTATCTCATGAATGGTTATAGCTAGAGCGTTGATCACAAATGATGTAAGTACCTATTTATTACCGTTACCGCTAATACTAAAAAGGGGGCTCCAATACAACAAACGTGATTTTTTTGCTCGATATCAATAGTGAATGGTGCGGAACCCTTCTTGCGCGAGTCCGACTCGCACTTGGCCGGTTTTTTATTTAATGATAGTTACTTGGGTCATACAGACACAGAAAACAAAAAATGTCTCTCCTGTTCCTGAAAGTTAAGGACATTGGATGCTAATTTCTGAACTTAATTTATATCCGCATAATCTGTGCCCGATGTAGTTTTGGCCTGCATAAACATTTTGAGGATTAGATGCTCCAATGTCCTTAATCATCTGGAACAGGAAAGACCATTTTGAACCTAATTATGTGTGTGTATGACTCACTTACCTCATTATATTCTGTTTTTCCGTCTCCATTCTCTATCTCCTCTCCCCCTTTCGCTTTAAACTCCGTCTCGCTCCAATCTCTCTCGCTCTCTGATGAGTAGCTGCTCCCACTACTTTTGGAGCGGTTACGGTTATGTCTGAAAATAAGTGTTACAAATTAGCTGCGTCCACACAGACCGAGCTGTTTCGCGCGGCGGGCGGGCCTGCTCGGTCTGTGTGGACGCGGCTTATTAGGTACCTACTTAGGTACATACATTATCATGCCTCTCTCCCATCGGGGTAGGCAGAGACCACTTGTCTCCGCAGGTAATAGGTACTTAGGCAGTTATGCGAGTGCCCTAATTAATTACGCATTCATCGAGATATCTTGGAAAACTTACCTACTTCAAATACCAAACTAAAGCTAAGTACAAAAAAAAAAAAAAGTACTTATTGTAAAATTTCATCAAAATCTGGTCAGTAGTTTTTGTGTGAAAGAGTAGCAAACATCCTTAAATCCATCCGTCTTCCTATCTATCTATCCTGTGCTATCCATCCATCCATCGGCAGTAGGTACTTACCTCCGTCTCCCATCAGATCCGGAACTTCCAGAACAATCACTAGAGCACTCGGATTCACTGGAACTGTCTCCAGGGACATCTTTGCAAATATCACAATCATCTGAACGCGACCTAAACATTAGATGAATTGAAAGTTACATCATGCATGGTCACAGACAACAACATAGTCTGTCCAAAAAGAGTAGAAATTAAAAAGTGGCAACACTGTAGCGTCGTCCCTTTCAAATCAATCTAAGCAAAACGGGACGACACTCGGTGTTACCACTTTTTAATTTCTACTCTTTTTGGACACTGTAAGGCTGGCCGCCTACCCAGTAGGTAGGTACCCTAAGGCGCGGTCTCCACGAGCGATATTATCGTCCTGCCACATATTTCTATAGGTAAGTCCCGCACTGTGGCGATAATATCGCCGTGTAGAGACAGCTTCACAGACTTTTTTTTAATGACAGAGTTTTGAGATAAACCTCGAAGACAAATAGCTATATTCAACTCATTTTCGTATGGATTATTTTTAGCTTGAAGTCGGTTCGAAAGAAAAAATTAAAACACTTACATTTTCCTTCGTTCGCTCATTGTAACAAAAATAAACTGAATTAAAATAGGTTTTTACCACAGTGCACTGCACCAAATGACGTCGACATTAAAAATAAAATAATTGTGGCTTCTCTGTGCTGTTATCAATACTTAGGTACTTACATACTTCGGTACCACATTGGTAGGTAGGTACGTAGTAGGTACCTACAATCTACATACATAAATATAGGGTGACTTTAAATTAGTGAACGATAGAAAAGGATATGCATGTACTTGTGATAATAACAAACAACTTTTACTATGAGACCAAGTTCGAAATAAAAAAAAATTGGTCCCCCATATCAGCTGGTGCATTTTGTATGGGGGAGTTCATAATTTTTTGAACGATTTCGACCTTGGTCCCATAGTAAAAGTTGTTTGTTATCACGAGTACATGCATATCCTTTTCTATCGTTCACTAATTTAAAGTCACCATATACTATAGGCTGCCCGTGACTTCGTTCCTACGTATTTATCGTCATACCTTAGACTTACCTATACAAATTTATTAATTTACCAGCTGTCCCGGCGAACTTTGTCCCGCCTTAGAATGAACTTTATTGTGTAGGGAATAAAGTTCAAATTGACTCTACATTTTAGTAAGAAAACATTTGTATGGGGAAAAAGAAAAGGTCTGTTTTAGGGCTTTCCCGGCAATTATTCGAATTTTTCTCACCGTAAAAACCATCCTTGGACTTCAAGGAACATTTAAAAAAAAAACAGCCAATTCGGTCAAGCCGTTTTCATGTTATGTCGTGACAACGGAAAACGGGTTTCATTTTTATATAGATAGACTAGCTGTCCCGGCGAACTTCGTTCCGCCTTAGAATGAACTTTATTGTGTAGGAATAAAGTTCAAATTGACTCTACATTTTAGTAAGAAAACATTTGTATGGGAAAAAGAAAAGGTCTGTTTTAGGGCTTTCCCGGCAATTATTCGAATTTTTCTCACCGTCAGAACCATCCTTGGACTTCAATGAACATTTTAAAAAAAGAATTAGCTAAATCGGTCCAGCCGTTCAGGCGTGATGCCGTGACAACGGAAAACGGGTTTCATTTTTATATATATATAGATATATAGATAGATAGATATAGATTAACGCAATTGTTTTTTCGGGAGAGTAACAAACATCCTCACATTAATCTTTCAGCGCAAACATGACATAAATAATATTAGTAGAGTGTGTACCTACGATGTATCATGTAGTACTTACCTACCTACCTACATACATATCTGTTTCGCCTCTTCCCACAAGCGTAAAAAAACATTGATATAAGATCTATTTTTAGAAACCACAAAGTGTCGGTTAAATAAAGGGAATTCACTTTTATCTAGTGCTTAGTTAGGTACTCTAACTTTATTAAAGGACCTACCTCTTTATAGGTTCAAATTCTCTTAGTTTTATCATCATTATTATAAAAAGAGTTTTAGGCCAAGACGAACGTAGATACCTCGATCAAATCGGGGACTTGTTCAACAAAGGCCAAGTCGGGAGTACCCTAAACCGACGGGCATGAGGCGAGTGTTAAATGTGGATGGAGCGAAAGAAGTGTTTGGATCGTAGCAAGTGGAAGGAAGTGGTATCTGCCTACCCCAATAGGAGAGAGGCGTGACGGATGTATAATGTATGTATGAGTTTTAAACATAGTTCGACGTTAGTGTTTAGTTTGTGACGTTTTGTCCATAGCCAAAACGTTGTAATAATAGTAGGGTATAGTTTAAAAATGGTAGAATTTGTTCTGAGTTTAAATTCGGTTAATAAATAAAGCCCAAAGTTACAAAGTAAGTTCTTTATTCTTTATATTTCGAGAAAAAAAAATATGTAACAATAATTTATGTACTTCGTATAGACAAAATTAACGATTAAATGGCTATGGCTATTCAGTTAGGTACCTTATTCAAATAATAATAATTATTACAATAACATTGCTTTAAAAATACATGGGTAATCTCCACTTATTAAAAGTAATGCTTTTATTAAATAAAATGAAGTTTTATAATTAAAATTATTTACAAAACAATACAAATTTTAGGTTAGAAATTTTCGCGCCAAGAATTGACCATAGAGCATGTTTTTTTTCTAGAAGGCAAAGAGTTTACAGCTAGGGTGCCGAAATGAAAGAGATTTGTTTAATTTATTGAAATTAAATAAATGCTTCTTGTATGCTCACTAAAATAAAACATTAGCTTTTAAAACGTTTGTACAGATATTTTTAAGGCTCTAGTGTCATACTTTGGCGCGATTTGCAGCAAAAAAAAGAAAAAAGCTCGGTTTACGCAAAAATAAATTAAATATCGAATAAGAATCATGACTGTCTTTTCTTAGATAAAAACATAATTATTTTTATTTAGAGCTTCGCAATTCCTCTCGTTTAAAACCACGTTCAAAAAGAACCACGCAACTGTAAAAACCGACTACAGGCAGACCACCTTATCTGTGACATGAATGGCGGCGCTAGCAGTAATACAAATTGTATTTCTACCAAATTCTCAAATGATACCATAATTATTTTAAATCATTGGCAGAATCCACAATGGTATTTGCCAATTAAAAAAAAACAAATACTCTATGGTTATTTTACCGGGGTTGCCAGTTTAAATGAGAGGAATTGATCCACTACAGTCCATTAAATCCACTTAAAAATAATGCAAATAGAGCATGAAAAGAAAAATAAATTGCGACTGATTTCATTAAGTAGATAATAGTTAATATCGTTGACTATTTAATTTGAAAAATCAGCCCAATAATAAGATTGCTCTTTGGTTTTAAAGACAGGAAGAATTTATGGCAGAATGAAAATTGGATCATTGTTTAAAAAAAAAACTAAAATAAAACTCTATTACACCGCATTTCAATATCTTGCCAGAACCAAAATTATTTCTGATTACGTGAAAACGGCACAGAGATATTTTCAACTTTTTTTTTTCGTCGTCATTTTGTCGCTGTCACTGTCGAATGCACGGGAAAAAGTTTCTGTTTGATCAATAAAACTTTCATTTTTAGGGTTCCGTACCAAAGAGTGAAAACGAGACTCTATTACTGAGACTTGGCTGTCTGTCTGTCTGTCACCAGCCTGTACCTCACGAACCGTTATAGCTAGAGCGATGAAATTTTCACAGATGTGAGATGATGTATTACCGTTGCCGCTATAACAAATACTAAAAATAGAATAATAATGATAATTAAGGGGGGCTTGCACACAACAAACGTGATTTTTTTGCAATTTTTGCGCGATATCATTATTGAATGGTACGGAACCCTTCCTGCACGAGGCCGACTCGCACTTGGCCGGTTTTTTTTATATGAACGCCACATAATTGAATCCGACAAATATTAGTAATTATTCACATAGCTTCATATAAAATGCTAAGCGAAAACTCCATTCGAGTAATAAAAGTAACTTTTTAAGAAAAGTTTTGAATACTAAATATTTATACAGAAAAGAAAAAATTAAGTAATTGACATTTTTTCTTAATTACCTAAGTAACAGAATAGCAGTTTTATTTCAGTGCGTAAAGACTATATAATATGTTATACAGGGTGTAACAGAAAGGGGGTATAATGCCGAAAGACAGCGATAGTCCTCATGAAACTGAACAACTTTCCCCAAGGAATATATTTCTACCCCTTTCTGTTACACCCAGTATAGTCTGTACGCACCTTTAGGGACTGAAAATAGGCTTGTTCATTATAAAAACAAAAAACAAATAACGTCATCTTTCCCCAAAAAGCATGGTGTTCTTTTTTCAAAATTTGAAATACAAAATCTCCGATATCAATTCCTTATTCAAAATGCAACGGTTTTACATTCTCAGTCCCCAAAACATTAAACTTTTTAAATTAAGTAGGCACACGTTAAAAAAATACTGTACATTAAAAAATAACGTTTTTTTTTTCTTAATTTATCTACATTCAGTCATGAGACCCCCTCGCTACTGTACAAAATATACATTTTAATTGCGTTTCCTTATTACATTTTGTATTTCATTATTTTATTGAAGTTTTTAAGCCAAAAAATATATAAAAATCGTTTTTTTATTATCTCATTTTACTTAGCGACCTTACGCGCTAGCATTGACTGCCGTTTTTTTAAAATAAAGCTTACAAAATTCCATCTCTCTCTATCACGTGTCACACATATGTATCGGACAGAGACAGCAATAACTCCCCACTTATTTCTACGACTTTTTTTATTTTGGCTTAAAAACAGCAGTAACTCAATATCCAGTGAAACATTTATTTAAAAGTAAATAAAATATAATGAAAACATTGTTTTTAAATGCTATTCTATAAAGTTATCTATCATACTGAAATATTTAGGATTTTGTCTTTAATCTCAAATTTTATTGAAACTCATTTACTGACTATAACACCCCTCTTTTTACGAGGGTAGGTTAAAAACAGAGGCCATACAGCACGCGGGGACGGTTCGGCAAGGTCGCCCGTTCTAATCTGACCGAATGAATGGTACTTAGATTTAGTACGAGCGAGTTCCCATACCGACTTGGCTCGGCCGTACGTGTTTTATTTTTGATTTTATTTTTATCAGTAACAGAATTTATTAGTTAAGTTCTTTTCATTCAGAAACCTATGGAAATAAAAAAAAAAATTCTCAATCAATACACACAAAATCAAAACATAAAAATCCGTCGCATTCTAAAATTAAATTACATTTATGGAATACGCATTTTTAAGAATTCTCTAGTCTTGTCTATTACTCAACGGAGAAAGTATTTTTTAAGACACAATACGCCTTCAACTTTATTTTCTAGCACATTAAAATCTCACCTATAAAACACCTTTTCGATATGTTTTTTAAAACTAGCTTTTCGCGCCTTTTTCGCTTTACACCTATACGTTTAGCTTATAGTTTAAGCGTTTTGATGCTATTATATATTTATCAGAGAGTACACTAACATTTCTACAGCATTATTTGATTGAAAGGTAAATCTTGCGGAAACTTTTTCTAAATTATTTTAATCAAACGGATGACAATCTTTTCGTAAAAAATAGGTCTTATTTTTCTTAAAACTTTTTTAAATTCCCTTACAATCTGGCAAAAAAGAGTAAAAAATAAAAAGCGGCAACACTGTAGCTTCATCCCTTTCAAATCAATATAATAAAAACGGGACGACACTACTGTGTTGCCACTTTTGATTTTATTCCCTTTTTATGCCAGAATTTATATAGGGTGACTTTAAACTTTGTACTCGTGATAAAAAATAACTTTTTCTATGGGGCAAAGTTCGAAATAATAAAAAAAAAATGTTCCCTCATATCATCAGCTGATACATTTTATATGGGAAGTTAAATTTTTTTAAAATGATTTCGACCTTGGTCGCATAGTAAAAGTTGTTTGTTAGCACAAGTACATGCATATCCTTTTCTATCGTTCACTAATTTAAAGTCATCAAATTAAGACCGAAAAGCACAAAGCTTATAGATAGTTTCTATTTTCTCCGAATCTATAAAATTGATCTATCAGCATCAAAAACACAATAAAGCACCACATTGGCGTTATAAATTGACCAGTCTATACCGCAATAGAGAACAACTAGGTTAGCTCTGACAAAACAACCTCATTTTTAAGTTTTTTTTTTTAAATATGGTAACTCCCAAAGTTGTCATTTTCTTTGAGAAATGTCATGTCAATATTCCTATCATTTTCTTATAAAAACTTTAAATTTTACCATTTTTTCATTATTTTTAATTTGCAGGGCTAAAATAGTCTGTCTCCAAGCCAGGCACCTTTTTCACTATTCCATATTCAATTCCTAACATTTCAGATCTCACCATCTCACTCTGGCAAAAGACTAGAGCGAGACAGAACGACAAAAGATCGCAAATCTCACAAATTTCAACAAAAAAGCACACAAAATCACACTTTTCCAATTTAAGTAGTCCTTATTGGTTAAAAATTTATTTTATTATTAAGTTTGGCACGTATTTTTTTTTTCTTGTTATGCCCCCGATAAAAAACCTTAAAAAGGCTGTTTGTAGATTCCCACTGCCAATTCACGAATCAGTGCTACCAACATTATCAACATTGTAAAAGTCCATTCACTCGCGTTAATTAATTTAGAAATTATTCGTAGTGGCTTGAAGCCAGGCTTGTTCTCGACGAGTGTAATGCTGAACTGTGTTGAGGCATTGTCGTCGAAGGAGGCGGCATGCGAGTGTTAGCTGTAGCCGCTTGTCTTTCTTGTTCCTCTAACTGAGCAGAAAACTCTTCCTCCAGGGCCTGTCGTCATAAAATTGGCTGTATGAGTATCGTGTAGCAAAAAAAAAAAAAAGATATCCTAACCTAATAATTATATACGGCCGAAACCACCCAAACCGGAAAGATGGTGATATTTACAAAATTTTGAAAAAATATAGCAGCGTTTGAAAACAAAAGGATAAAATATGAAATGTAATACAAAACTGGGCGGCTGAAAATATTGGCACCTCATTTAAAAAGGCGGCAACATTTTTCATTTTTTTTTATCTATAAGTACGGGTAGAAAGAAACCCTTTTGTCATCAACCACAAACAGCCAAATACACTTTTAATTTTACGATTTCGTAAGTTGTACCAAAATCGACGTCCTTTTTACGAAATCGTAAATAGATTTTTTTGGTGCAATGGGCTATATTTTAGTGCATAAATAAAATAAATTGACACATACCATGCATAAGTTTGGTCGCTCAGTCCATCCGGGTTCTGCTTTGAGGTTAGGAGCAGCATTTTTTACGACTAAACTTCGATTTTTATTACTTAAGCACAACTACAAACGTAGCCTATCGATTCATGACCAAAAACACGCCTGGCGTGACTTCCTAGTAAAAATTCCCAAGATGGCCGAAACGCGAAGCGTGTCAAGATCAATATATAGTATTTCTTAAATTTTTTCATGAAGTAGGAACAATTTTTACCCGACTGCGCCAGAAGGAGGGTTATGTTTTTCGAGAGTATGTAGGTATGTGTGTATAATTCTTCGACACGCTCTACAGCCTGAACGGCTTGATGGATTTTAGCTTGAGAGGTGTCGTTAGATTCGTATTTACTGTGAGAGTGACACTGAGTACTTCAAAATAAGAAAAATGTATTTTTTGTCACAGTCGGGTGGTTTTATTATTTTTATATTTTTTTTGTGCTTGATCATGAATTGAAACGCTATATGTAGTAGTAAACTTATGTAAGTCAAAATCGAAGCTTATTTCAATATTTACTAAGATTCGGTCTCATTTGCCTCTCATTTTTTATACACGATGTAACAGAAAGGGGGTATAATGCCGAGTCTTCATGAAACTGAACAACTTTCCCCAAGGACAGGGGTCGTAACTTGAAAAAAATTTTTTGGAAATTCACCTCCTCATACAAAATATTCGATCGAGTTGATTCGAGTTCATCGAGTATGTATGGGCGATCCAAAAATGTTTTTCCAGTTACGACCCATGTTCCTTGGAGAAAGTTGTTCAGTTTCATGAAGACTATTGCTGTGTTTCATTATATCCCCTTTCTGTTACACCCTGTAGACACAAAATCTTAATAAACATCAAAATTAACGCAGCATATTGCAGTTAACAAAGCATTTTTGTACCATAACCTTTATAAGAAATATTGCCAGACGATTTTATTAATAGATTTTGATTAAAAAACTAATTTGGGAGCGACAAATCCTACTATCCGACTAGTACACTCGAGAGCAATGAATCCGGGTCATCAAAAAATCCAAAAAACTCGCGATCCAAGAATGCTATAATGAAATAAATTTTGTTTAATAGACAATTTTATACTCCTTCGCATTGCCTCTTTGTGCTTCCATTCGATATTTGATATGGTATATACCAAAATCCGCAAAGGAAGATTTCATTGTTTTGACATAAATATAGAAGTAACTTTTATTTTCATTTAACAAGTATTTATTGGTCTCATAAGCACATTTTATTTCATAAGGCTAGGCTTCTTAGTTTTCGAGATATTTTAGTTTTTTGTTTACCCGACCCGGATTCATTGCTCTCGAGCGTATTACAAATGGCAATGTTTACGCCGATTTATGTGAGGATGTTTGTTACTCTTTCACGCAAAAACAACTGATGTTTTTTTACGAAACTTTACTATATTGTAGCTAATGCTGTCTACACACCAAAGCCGCCGGCATGCCGCCGTGCTAGGCCGGCGGCTTTATGTCATACGAATGGCAGCTGTCAAAAAAGCCGGCAGTTTTGCTGTGTAGATACCATAAGACATCAGAACAAGACATAGGCTATATTATTTTAAGATGTTATGTCCATTTTCCAAGATATAACGATAAATGCGTACGAAGTTGCGGGCTGCATCTATAGTGCGTTTCATAGAATACTTCCTATGCCGCCATGTTGGCAGCATTGAAAATTTGTACTGCGAAAGGCAAAATGCAGTACACATTATCAATGCTGCCAACATGGCGGCATAGGCAGTATTCTACGAAAGGCACTCTAAGTTTTAGCTTCTTTTTTATTGTATGTTTCTCTGATTATGCCTGAGATTTGTGAAACTTAAATTGAAAAGAGCAACCCTACAGAGTTCCTTGCTAGGTTCTTCTCTGGGGAGAACTGCACTCTTGCGAATCTAGCATTAACTTTAAAAAATGACCCGTCCTAAGTGTTGTCAAAACCTACAGGATTAAATGATTTTTCATTTTCATTTCTAAAAAAGCGCCTCTGACAAGTTTGGCCCATCACTCTTTACATATTTTCAACTCTGGCAACATTTCCAAAAAGCTATAATACAGAAATACATATAAGCGTTCATGCCACACCGAAAGAGCGTCATGCTTGTTATCAGTCCATCAGAACTTCCACTATTAAAATCATTCAACTGTATAACCCAACTCAACAAATATTTTTCAAAATTCTGCCAGTGTTAAGGGTTCACCACTTACAGACAAAATTCAACTGACAGATAAACCTTTGTCTATTTCATAAAACATGACAAGTGACAGGTACCTATAAAGTAACTGTCAGTTACATTTTATCTGGAGGAGTTGAAACGGGCCCTGAGTGAAGTAAAACTTACAACATTATAGTAAACTATAAATACATTCGATTAAGTAAATGTCGTCGTTGCCAATTTGAAACCTCTCAAGTGTTTTTTTAAAACTGCTTTTATTTGATTAAATTGTAGTAAAATGAAAACTATATAATTCTATATTCTGATAGAACTCGCATGTCCCTATCTTATTTAGTTCCAAAACTACAGGACATGTAGAAAAAATCTTATGTGACAAGATGTGCAGAAAAAAAATATATACTTGGATTTTACCTTGTTTAAAATATATTTACGTATCCTCTATAGCCCCAATCGGTATTTTATTGAAATTAAATTTAGTTTTATAGATATACCTTCATTTATGTTTTGACTTAAGACAGTTTTTTTCGATTATCTCGAAACACAGTTTGCACTTAAGAGGTTTCAAATTGGCAACGACGATATTGTACATACAAACACCCAGATTTAAGACAAACATCTCTGTTTATCACAGCAATGTTTGTCTCTCAAGTGGGAATCGAATTTACAACCTACGACATTACAAACAGAGTCACTACCGACCACGCCAAATAGCCAGTCTAAAAAACAAATGACATTTAAAAAGTTGGGTTTTATAAT
Organism: Anarsia innoxiella; assembly: GCA_947563765.1. Classification (NCBI taxonomy): domain Eukaryota; kingdom Metazoa; phylum Arthropoda; class Insecta; order Lepidoptera; family Gelechiidae; genus Anarsia; species Anarsia innoxiella. The sequence continues at coordinate 1,574,819 of OX387418.1, read as the reverse complement.
TGAGTTATGATTTTAAATAAGTGTTATTGCCAGCTCTTACATCGAAAATAAGCGAAAAGGTATATCCCCCAACTGTGCGCTTCCACGTTCATCTTGCGTTTTCATTTGACGCATGCCCGTAAAACCATAGCGCATACAAAAGCGTACGATTCAAAATTTGTCAAACAGTAGCGCTTGACGCAAAACGAACTGAAAATTCAATCGCAAACTGAACATGAAAACGAAAGCGCGCTGGTGGGGACGTACCTATATACAAGCAACGCTGAATGTAAGTCGCGAAAAAACATCTGTGTAACGTACCGCGCGGAACGTTCAGCGGCTGGAGTAAATGTATGCGACGTAATTTCAGCTGATGTGTCATAGGTGACTTGAAACACATTGCGAGCGTATTGAACCGAACTTTCAGCGGCTGAAGTAAATGTATGCGACGTAATTTCAGCTGATGTGTCATAGGTGACTTGAAACACATTGCAAGCGTATTTAACTGAACGTTCAGCGGCAGAAGTACATGTATGCGACGTAATTTCAGCTGATGTGTCATAGGTGACTTGAAACACATTGCGAGCGTATTGAACCGAACGTTCAGCGGCTGGAGTAAATGTATGCGATGTAATTTCAGCTGATATGTCATAGGTGACTTGAAACACATTGCGAGCGTATTGAATCGAACGTTCCGCGGCTGGAGTAAATGTATGCGACGTAATTTCAGCTGACTTGTCATAGATGACTTGAAACACTTTGCGAGCGTATTGAACCGAACGTTCCGCGCGGTACGTTACGCAGATGTGCCGCGACACTAATGAAAGATCTAAAACTTTAACATAACATATTTATTTACAGATTTTCATTTTGCATTAATAATTACGATTAATGGAATATAAATTATACAAATATCATTAAATTTAATTTAAAACTAAATGTTTTTATGTTCCTTTTGAATTTTCATGAAAGTAAATACAAACTATTTCTTCACTCTATGAAGAAAATTAAGGGATGCAACTTGCCCTTGAAACTAAACCACTTTTCCCAAGAAACACAGAAAATAATTTAACTTTTTGTTTTTCGTATAAAGTGCCCGATAAGTTGGTTAATGATCGACATTTTTACCCGACTGCGCCAGAAGGAGGGTTATGTTTTTCGAGAGTATGTATGTTTGTATAATTCTTTGGCACGCTCTATAGTCTTCTAAACGGCTTGATGGATTTTAGCTTGGGAGTTGTCGTTAGATTCGTATTTACTGTGAGAGTGACACTGGATACATTAAAATAAAATAAAAAATGCGTTTTTTAATCGCTGTCGGTTCTTTTTAATAAAAATGTTAAGGTTATTTATCGAATTTCGACCCATGTTTCTTGTTACAAGTAATTCAGTTTTATAACCAGATTAAGGCGCTGTTTCATCATCAACAGATAAAATTTATCTAACAGATATTTCGTACCTGTCTAAAACGTTTTTTTTTTAATGAAATGGACATAGGTTTATCTGTCAGTTAAATTTTATCCATAGATAGTGAATCGGGTACTAAGTCCCTTGATTTTCATCAAACAGTTTCACTTTTCACAAACACGTACAATATCTTCAAACAGGAACAAAGACTTAAATTATAAGAAATAAATCGCTAAACATAAGATTGCTAAGTACTAAACGACTTTATTTTATGGAAATAAAGAGTTAAACGCTAAATAAGAATTTAGTATACACGATGTAACAGAAAGGGGGTATAATGCCGAAACACAGCGATAGTTCTCATGAAACTGAACTATCCCCAAGGAACATGGTTCGTAACTCGAAAAAAAAAATTCGCCTCCCCATACAAAATGCCCGATCAGCTGAACGAGTAAGGGCGATCCAAAAAAATTTTTTCGAGTTATGACCCGCGTTCCTTGGGGAAAGTTGTACAGTTTCATAAGGACTATCGCTGTTTCGGCATTATACCCCCTTTCTGTTACACCTGTAGATAATTATTTAGTTTTTAAGTCATAAAGATAACAAAATCAAGAAAATGTCTCTCCTGTTCCCGAAAGTTAAGGACATCATTAAGGACATGTGGTCTATTTTGGGCACATTTAATTACAGTAAGGGCCGGCGCAAAACTGACGGAGCGCAGCGCAAAGAATTTTTGATTGTCATATTTATTACCGACATTGTTGTCATTAGAATGAAATTAAAAATCAGTTGACACATCAAATGAGCATCGAAGCCACAGTCATTTACAGACTAAACAAAAAAGTTTAAAAAAATGACATATAACAAACATAGGTACTACATCCTTTTCATACCAAGCTCGTTACGTATATTCTCTTTTCTTTTTGTTAAAAACCAAATAAATTGACAGATCTTGACGCGTGGCATCCGCCATATTCAAAAGCAAAATGTTTGTTTACGTTGCAAATGGCGTAATATTTTTTCATTAAATATTTCTGTGAAGCAATCAGTAAATATTGCGAATATTGTTACTATTGTCAATATAGCGACGAGGAAGTGCTGTATACCCACGTGCAACAGTGCTACATACAGAAAAACTCCCAATATGAATAATCGAGAACAGGAAAGACATTTTCAAACTAAGTGGCCGTTTCACCACTTACAGATAAAATAAAACTGACAGATAAACCGATATCTATTTCATAAAATACTAGCTGACCCGGCGAACTTCGTACCGCCTCAAAGTTCTGTATGTGAAAAAAGATTTTCCCGCTTTTCTGTTGAAATTTTTCCTGAATTTTCTTTGCTATAAACCTCACGGAGCCCAAGACCTTTCCAACGAATGCAAAACCGTGGAAATCGGTTCGTGCGTTCTGGAGTTATAGCGTCAGGAAGGAAAACCCGACTTATTTTTATATAGTAGATGACATTTTAGACAGAGACAGATATAAAATTTCTGTAAGATAAATTTTACAGATAAAATATAGCTGACACATACACCGATATCTATTTCTAACATGACATTTTAGACAGAGACAGGTATAAAATATCTGTCAGATAGATTTTATCCGTAGATGGTGAAAAGGACCCTAACTCTGGGTTACGTCTGATAAAGTTACCTACAAAATATGTTCAAATAATTAATTTAACTTTATATGCGTTTGGAAGTATTATGAAAGTGTTTTTTTTAAATACAATAAAAAAATGGCAAGAAAATCGTTAACAAGCTTTGGAAGAACGTTTTAAGAACTCAATGTATTAGAAAAATTGCATTGATATTGTATTGAAATAAGTTCGTGTATTTTGAACTAATCTAAAAACGCGCGCTCTTTAGCGTGCGGTAAGGATATGGCTGCACTAGGCGCCAAGCTAGGCGCTATGTTAGGGTGCCTTTCCACCAGGGATGTGCTACGAAGCAGCGCTACGAAACTATGTGATCCTTTCCACCAATGCTAAGCTATGTAGCTGTGGGAGGAAGATGCGCATCTCGAGCTATGCTACGTATCGATAGTAGGGAAGCGACACGCATCCATAGCACACATCTATAGCACGCATCCTTCTATACAAAAAACATAGCTTAGCTGAATCCGTTTCTACCGGAGCTATGCTATGTGCTACAATGAATATGATTGGTGGATTTCAAATGCATCCGTAGCAACGTAGCATAGCACATCTCTGGTGGAAAAGCACACTTAGGCGCCGAGTGAGGAGGTCGCTTACATTCCAGAACGTTCGTTTTACTTAGCTACTAAATAGGTGACTCGCTAGGCACTAGGCGCATAGCAAGCCGCCTGTCAGTGCGGCCTACCCTAACAGTTGCATTAACTGTAACCAAATAATAGGTAGTTTAAAAAACTAAAACACGCTTTATCTCGCACTATACATGCTCCATCATCAGGTCAGTTCGAAAGTACCATATTATTGTATTGTCATCAGAACTCAGAGCGTGTGCAAAATATTCCAAGACCGGGAAGTGGGTCAAATTAAGATTCCAAGATTTGTTTACATACATAGTTACTTACAAGTGAAGCTAATATAAAGCGTGTAAAAGATTTAAATAGGACTGGCTTTTCTTAAAATCTTCAAAGCAAAAAGAGTTGAAATATAAACTAGAAACCTAAACAAAATTATATCTACGTTTATGGTGGAATGACTTATTTTAAAATTAAAATTTAAACCTAATAAATTGCATTTGTTGTTTTTAAGCAATAAATGAACGTTGTTAAAATCTATTAAATTAAATGATTTAAATGAAATAATTATAAATTCAAATTTTTAACAATGTGTTTTCTGTATGTTCTCTTGTACGAAAAGAATTATAGGTTTTGCAATACTATGGTGACAAAACTCATGAAAACAAACAACTTTTACTATGGAACCTATATCAAAATCTCAAAAAAAAAAACTTGTCGACCTGCATGGAAAGATATTTTTTTTTTCGATATAGCTTCTGGGCAATGGCCTCTCTCCTCCTTCTTTGCCCAGCAGTGGGACACTAGATAAGGCTAGATAAGATATAGATTCCATACTAAGTGCCCATTTCACATAAAGATACAATTTGACTAACAGATAAATCTGTCTATTTCATAAAACATGACGTTTTCGATAGAGACAGGTCTAAGATATCTGACAGATAAATTTATCTGTGAGTTGTGAAACGGGCCCTAAAAGTTGTCTGTTATAAAATCACTAAGTATTTGCATTTTAGAAACACCTTTCATTAAAATTTCCGCGAATTTAAAATGGCAGCCAATTTTTTTCTCGTAAATATTAAAATTGTATCTAACTCTAACCTACTCCTAGTTAAAAATGGCAATAATTTATTAAATTCAACTACTATCTAATCAAATATACGTTTAAAATATCAAAACTTTAACGACTTCAATATAGTGGTCGGTGAAAGAATCTCGCGCCAACTTTCGCTGTCAATTTGACATTTGGACGCCATTTTTTAAATTGTTATCCGGCCTAGCTACTTACATTTAGAGGACACTTTTATTTTTCCGCAAATATGCATAAAATCGCGATAATAGATGACACTTCAAAAAAAAATATACTTTTTTAGCTTAAAGATGGCGATAGAAACTTTCAACTGACCAAGTTTGACCTTGAATAGACAACATTAAACTCTAACACCTTACTAATAAGGCTTCTTTTTAGGCACTTAGCTTTTATAATGAAATAATAACTGAATTTAGAACACGACTGCAATGAAAAGCGTCAAAATTACTATCAAAGCGTTCTTAATTCAAATTGGCGTTAAAAATAACTGCCAGTAATTGTATTTTTTTTTCAAAATGGCGCCCGGCCGTTACGGTTATTTAAAAACAATAGAGACCTAGTTTTTACCCGACTACGTAAAAGCCAAAAGGAAGGGTAATTCTTTTAAACAATGTATTATTAAGCATTTAAGGATTGTTATAATATCTTACATTTTCTTTCTCATTTTGAACATCGTGTTAAAAGGCATCCCCTCTCCAAAATCGTATGGAAGCATATTTTGCTTACAAAATATTTAAACCTAGATGAACCTAATAATACTCGTACAATAACATTTGGACAAAATACTGTTATTCATATATCATTTTAAAATCATCGTCAGTGAGCGAACCAAGCGTCTTTTCGCCTGTTTACAATGCTACAAGGATCTTTTGGCACGTGGCGAAAATCGGAACTAACAATATCATCTTGTAAATTGTCATTATTTTGAGTTAATTATTTACCACCCACGCTCTCCTGACAATATCACTCAAGTGCCAAGATCCTTGAAGCACTGTAAATACAGGGTGCCTTTGAAATAAGTGAACGATAGAAAAGGATATGCGTCTACTTGTGATAACAGTTTTTAATATGGGATCAAAATCGACATCATTTTCTATCGTTCACTAATTAAAAGTCTCGCCGTATAACCAGTCGAAAATATCTACGCACCTTGCTGGAATGCGCTTCCTTTGCTTCCCCCGTTTCCGCCTATCCCTACTGTGACGAGTGCGTACGAGTTGCATGACGTCACTAAGTCAGATGCGCAGTAATTTATATTTCCCACGGCTAATACGTTCGCACATCAAACGCTAAGTAAGCGATACGAACGTATGTGAAATTAGTAGCCACTTCTCCCATTACGATACTTCGAGGCAATTCAAGTATCCTGCAAGTCTCGAATCACCACCGCGAAGTATCTGACATACATTTGGAAGCAGACTCGCACACTACGATACCAGTATAATGTATGTGAGATATTTCGCGGTGAGTCTTTGGCGATTCAAGATCAAGTATCCTGCAAGTCTCGAACCGCCACCGCGAAGTATCTGACATACATTTGGAAGCAGACTTGCACATTACGATACCGGTATGTAAGAGATACTTCGCGGTGACTAGTCTTCGCGACTTGAATCGCCTGTGCGTATCGTAATAGGAGAATGGGCGCAAAGATGAAAGTTCGCTCGCTAGTTAATCCAAACTTCATAATAAATGTGCCTTTTGGAATTGTATAGGAACTGATGTTATACTTTGTTTTAGGAAACTCTTAATTTAGATTGATAACAAATGCAATTTTTGGACCTTAGTTCTTTTAAATACTAATTTTAAGCACTAGAATAATGTAAATAAATTAGTTATGGCAATTTTTGTGACATTTTTGGAATGTTTATCATTATTGGCCGTAGCAAAACGTGTTTTAAATGCTAATTTCGAATATAGGTACCTAATGTTTAATTTTCGAAAACAGTTAAGTATTCGATTTTTTTTAAGCTCATTATAACTTATTTATTTTTGGCCGCCGACCAAATGTGGCTAAAAATCTAGTCTACTTTGGGCCTTTAACTAATAATGTAACAATAGCGTTTAGGCCGCTTAAAAATCAATTGTTTACATTAAGGCAATTTATAAAAGACAATTATATGATCACAATTAGGCCGTTGACCAAACTCAACCTTTATCCACATTAGGCCGTTAGCCAAATTCACTTTGGGCCGTTAGCCAAATTGGGATAAAAGCGATCAAATTAGATAACAGCTACATCAATAATTCGCTAAAACAACAATTTTAAAGTTTTAAGCTACGGAATCCCGCGGCCCGTCCGTTTTGCTCGACACAATAGTTTTTCTTACATTCAAAGTGGATAAATGTCCTACTGGTACATCTGGCGAGTTGGAGTAACTGTTCGATCCTCTCGTAGGCCCCCACCGACTGAGATATTTCGACGTAATCGCATCAAAGTCTATCTCACTGCCTTCTTGAGACGAACTTGTTCCGAAAGTGCTCGTAGTACTCTTCACTGTTCCGTATTTATTATCAATCGGTACATCAATCATGACTGCTTCTAAAGCGATGTCTTGCTTTAAACTTTGCTGTGAGATACTCCGTTTCATAGGCATGTGAGCTTCTTTGAAAACCTGTTCCGACATGCTCTGCCTGTTGAGTTTTTTATCTCTATCTTTCGACGGGATTTTGTGTACCGGTTTTGATCTTTCCAGACTCTTCCTCGGTTCTTCTTCAATACGTTTAACTCTTGTTTCCGTTAAATCACCGTAAGCCATTATCGGTTCTCTCCTGTACTCATCTGGGTTATTAAACACGCTAAAACCGGATATTTTCTCAGAGACTAACTTCAAGTTTGACGTGGAAGCGTACCTGGCGCCTGCTTTAGCTAATTTTCCTCTTTTAGTCGTGTTACTCTGGCTGTTTGTTGCGGATTGGGATAATCTTCCAGTTACAGGGCTAATGCTTCGACGTCTGTCCATATGTGGGGTGTTATTAGCTGATATTAGGTTTAGACTAGTCCTAGATCGTGATAAAGAGCCTATGAAGGATGTACGCTGTTGGTAAGCAGCGAGGACGTGTTGTAAGACGTTCTTAGGCCACGGCGCGTCGAGGTAAATGCTCCTATCTTGTATCGGCCGACCGAATTTCTTCTCGTGATCATCGAGGTGTTTCGTGAACATCTTGATTAAGTTCTGTTAAAGATTGCAACTGGTTTAGTGCAGTGGTTTTGGGACGGCACAAACATTTAGTTTTACGATTTCGGTGATTTATATTAAAACTTGTTAATATACTTGGCCTTTACTAGGCTAAAACCTAAACCTATCATATAACACATACCTTAAACATACTGACGGACAAACAAACACTCAGAACTACCTATGTTCGACACGCTATTTTTAGACAAAACAGTACATATTGTTAATTTACCATCTGCACTAGTACGCCAAATCCAATCTGGCCATATACCACCCACTATCATCTACATTGGGCTATTAACCAAAACTTTTATCTACCTTAGGCAGTCGACCCACAACTTTTATCTACATTGGGCTATCAACCCACATTTTTATCTACCTTAGGCAATTGACCTTAACTTTCATCTAGCTTGGGCCGTCGACACACAACTTTTATCCACCTTGGGCCGTTGACCCACAACTTTCTTTTATCTACATTGGTCCAACGACCTACAACTTTTACCTACATTGGGCCGATGGCCAAAAATGACACCTACATTGGCCCGTTTGGCTAAAACGATACAACGTTTGATATAAAACGAAATTTACTTTAAAAAATGAGTATTACATAATTAGGTAAGTTATAAAAGTGAGGTTACTTTCTCACAAGTTTAAAACTAGAATGTAGTTATTGCTTAAACCTAAAATATTGTTAATACTGTACAGCGCTCATGCATACCATCACCATTTTGTTAGAAAATCATGCACACATGCTTTGATACACGATTATGTAGAAAAAGTATCATGCGAATGAATTTTTAAACTACGAGACAGGCTGTTAGTGTAGACAAATTACTCCCAGCTAGCATAGCATACACTGCGTGACAAGACGTTGTCATGGGTTTGTCACGCTTACGTCTCTGTCCATAGTTTTAAATATGATAAGGACAGCATGACGTGAGATAATTGTCGCGGTCGCGTATGCTAAGCTCCCTGATCGATGACAAATGTTTGTAATGTCATTGATACAGTATATGCGGCCAAAAAAGACGTTCTGGAGTCATTTATCTATATTAACAGACCGTACATACACACACTTCGACGATAACTCATTACAAAATAGTCATAAAATATCGCTTTTTGATTCCACGTCTGAGACTTTTCTTTTTAATTTATCAATTGTAACCACTGATGGGTTTAGGCCTTATCTAAAGCCGGGTGCTCATTAACGAGCTGTAACCGTAACTGTTGCTTGCACTGTAACTAAAAAAACAGAGCGCAAGTCCGCAGCAGGTTTATGAACCATTAGCGTAGCACGTACAGTCGTACACACTATGCTTTTGGTAACAGTTAAGAGTGCTTTTCACGAAAGAAGTCCCCCGGATATTTTTGGAACTAAATTTGACCGATCTATTTTTCCTATTTTCTGACCTTTTCCCTGATAGTAGGTAGAAAACCCCTTTTCTTATCTTAATAAAAATACACTTTTTACATAACAGAAATATAGCTAAGTAGACAATTTTATCAAAATATATACCAACCTACTCATGGAATGACCAGAACAGTCGAAATATGCAGGAAATAATATTATTTAATAAATTACAAATGAAATAAACATAATATAGGTAGATGTATTTCATGACAAAATTTATAATGTTGCCATTTATGAGTACAAATAAATGGCAACATTATCAATTTTGTCATGAAATACAGCGCCGCGGCTAGGGGACTTCTTTCGTGAAAAGGACTCTACAGCTCGATACTGAATACCCTGTTTTATTTACACACGTGACATCGCGAGATTTTTTTTGATTCTCTCTCCCGCGATCTCATCATCATCATCAGCCTACAGCTGCCCACTGCTGAGCATAGGCCGCTCCCATGATTCTCCAACGCGCCACCTGCGTTCAAAGAGACCCCGTGGCTTTCATGCGGCGGATCTTTCTATTCACGTGGCTAAACTAAACTCTTGTCTCGCTCGTTGGTACTCTGTCCTACTCTCTCTCGTCTTACTCGTTAATACACTAGCCTGCTCTCTCATCTCAGTACCTCGCAATGACTAGAGTCTATCCTGCTCTCACATATCAGTAAATTACAACAACTCACCATTTTCCTATCGTGTAGCGTAGCGCGCCACTCCTTCAGCTCGCCCCCGTACCTCTCTTCGACCGCCTTCATTTTATTACCCTCGTGGTTCATGAGAGCTTTGCGCTTCTCGTTTTGGTATTGTTCTAGTTCTCGCAGGAGCGCCTGAGAGGGAGGAAAATTATGAGTTAGTCGAATTGGGACAATAATTATTAGCGTTTATTTGCATCAAATGTGATACAAAAAGATATTAGATTTATTTAAAATACTTATAATCACTTTGTTTATTAATGGTATTCTCTGCATAGCCGAGAGGAACAATCGGAATTTGACGGTTTATACATTCATATCTGCTACGCTTCTTTCCTCTCGAAATAGACAGAGACCACTTCATTCAACTGCTACGATCCGAACGAAAACCCCTCTTTCGCTTCATCCACACTTGTCAGTCTCTTCATAAGTCTGTTTAAGTTAGGTATTATTGACATGCCTTTTCTTTAGCAAAATAGGACTTCAAAACACGAACTGTGCATACTTGGGTAAATAAAGTTCTTTTTTTATTATAATATCTATCACGCCTCTCTCCACTAAATTAATTGAAATATATTGCAATAATAAATACCTCTCCGGCTGCCTTAAGTTCCTCCCTCGCCTTTTGATGTTTGGTGGCCAGTCTCTGCTGCTCCGCTCTGTATCTTCTCTTCTCATTCTCTTGGAACTAAAAAATTAAAACTCATTAAATTGTGGTATGATAGTAGGTTCCCCCTGTAGTGGGGACGTTAAAAGGGCTGCTGATGATCCATAATCTACAGGATTAAATGATTTTTCAATTTCATTTTCCATAAAAATTGCGGACGTCGTATTGTGGGAAGGCCTTGTAACAAGGTGAACCGACGACCTAGTAAAAGTCTAAAGCCGTTGGATGTAGGCAGCGCAGGACCGGTCGTTGTGGAGTTGAGGGAAGCTTTCGTCCAGCAGTGGACGTCCACGAACAGACATGATGATGGAAATTGCAATGATCACCGTCGCTTTTGTCTAGGCACCAAAGTCTGCTTATTTAAAATAGCCTCAGTTATATGTCGGCAGAGTGTCAATGGCATTTTTTTACACATTTGGTATTCTGCTAAACAATGGCTTACACTGATTGCGAGCAAATGTGTGAAAAAATTACATTGTACGTCTCATTGCCACGCTGCCGACATACAACTGAGAAAACTGTGATAACAAGTTAAGTCAACATGTAATTGTATATGAGTCGCGATTTAAAAAAAAAGATATATTGCACATAACGTAGGGCCCTGTGCCGAAGGTTTCTTGCCGTCTTCTTCCTCTCGGCTATACAGGTAGTGAACCGGCAGTAGTTTTAGATTAAAAAAGTGACATCAAAAAAGTGTAATGAATTTTGCCTATTTTTGAATAAAACACTTTTCATTTTCATTTTCATTATAAATTAGTAGACTTAGGCCTCTGCAGTGGACGTCCACGACGCGACATATTGATGGAAATTGCAAAGCCTACCTTCTTCAGCCGCTCCCTCTCGTCCTCATGCGACCCTGGCGCGGCGCTGATCCGCAGCGACTCTCTGAACATCATCTCTCGCGCCTTCTGCTCCGCTCGAATCCGTTTCGGTAGCGATCTCTTTTCTAACGCTTGGCATTTCGCTAGTTCCTCTTCTTTGCGTTGGTTTTTTCTGTGAGAGAGAATTAAATTAATTTTATAGATTGACTACACTAGTATGTCACTCTCGTATGAGAGTATGCTTGTGCCACTGTAGTGGGGACGTTAAAAAGGCTGATGATCATGAATTGAGGGACAGGTAGAAGTTATTCTATTGCACACATAAGAGGAAGAATCAGCTAACATAAAATTCAACTGTAATATTCGCTGGTATTCCCACTCACCTCTTAATCTGCTCCAGTTCCTTGTCATGCCGCACCAGCATCTGATGTCTCCGCAGCAGGAACTCGTCTTTGAGCTGTCTCTTCGCGAGCTGATGCCGCTCGTGGATCTGCTTCTCTTCCAGCTCCCATAGCGCCGCTTCTCGGGTTCTCATTATCTGTTTGATAGGAAAGTTTAATTTATACAGGGTGTCCAGAAAGTAACATGACAAACTTTAGGAGAAGCAACGTGGATTTGTACACATTTATCTTCATTCGTCATCTTCATTTCAGCCTGTAGCTGCCCACTGCTGAGTATAGATCTATCAAATGATTTTCCAGCGAGACTTGGGCAAAAGTAGGTACTCTCGTATGAGAGTAGGCCTGTGTCCCTGTAGTGGGGACGTTAAAAGGGCTGATAAGTAGATGTGTGTGTGTGTGTGTGCACGTGTGTGAGTGTGTGCCAGGGCGCGTATGTGCATGTATGTGCATGTGTGTGTCTGTGTGTGTGCGCGTATGTCTGTGTGCGTACGCGTGTGTTTATGTGTATCTGTGTGTGAGTGTTTATGTAGGTGGCTGTACGTACCTGCTGCCGCTGCTGCAGATACTGCGTGTCTTGCAGCGCCTGCCTGTCGCGGTGGTTGTCGTGTATACGTCTGAGCAACGCGTCGCTGGCGTCAGCGAGGGCAGCGACGAAGGCACGCTCTCGTTCGGCGTGTTCGGCGTCTAGACGCGCGCGACGGGCTCGGTACGCTTCTTTGCGGCGCTCTTTTGAGACTAGCTCCACTTCCTGTGAAGAGAAAGGCAGGTATTATAACAAAAATCACATCTTGACGATATATATCGCCCCAAGAAAACTTTGTTAGCGCGTTAATTCAATCCTGTAGGTTAGGTTTGACAACACTTAGGACGGCTCATTTTTAAAGTTAACGCTAGATTCGCAAGAGTGCAGTTTTCCCCAGAGAAGAACCTAGCAAGAAACTCTGTAGGGTTACTATTTTCAATTTAAGTTTTACAATTCTTAGGCATAAACACAGAAACAAACATTAAAATTTACATTTTAATAGTGCTTATCAATAAATAAATAATAAAAATTAAGAATTTGCCTCTGCAATATCCTGAACCAAGGTATAGGTAAGTAAATGGGAAGCTGTAAGAAACGTAAGAACACACAACTAACGCCACCTAGTTAACAATGAACAAACCTGCTTCAAAAGCCGAAGTTCCTGCTTCAAAGTATCCCGGAAGTGCCTCAAGTCGCGCTCGTGTTCCGCGCGCAGTCTTTTAGCGGCGGCGCGCAGTTCCGCCTCTAACTGCTGCTCGGCGCGCTCAGCTGACGCTCGTTGCGCACGCGCAAGTGTTTCTAAGTCCGCTTCGTGTGCGCGCGAGAGGGATGCTAATTCTGCTTCGAATCTGTGGATAGTAAGAAGAGGTTGTGTTGTTAGGGAGGTCATTGTCTGGGGGGTTTCAGTTGTCAGCGAGTTGTAAGGGGAATAAGTTGTTGTGACTTGAGTTGTTGAACTCTGCCCAAGTTGTTAGATATTTACGTAGTGTTAGCATTTTTGTATAAATCTGATAACTTAATTACTTAAAACGCCATTTAAAGACCAACCGCAGTTATAATACCTTTGAGTCGGATAACTTAAAATACTGACAGCGCCATCTATTGACCCGGACACGGCCCGGATGTGTGTCGATAGACCATAACTGTGTTTGACCTTGAACCCCCCCCCCAAATCTACACCAAAACCCACCTCTTATCCTGCTGCTCCCTCAACTGCTGCTCCTTAGCGTTCAAGTCCTGGAACTGCTTCTGCTCCTGCTTCTGCAGCATCTTGATCTCTCGTAACTCCTGCTTCCTTAAAGCGTGGTCATCCCACGTCCGGCCGCTTTCCTCGTCGCCCCATATCACCTAGACATGGTTATAGTATGTTAAACTGTTTGTGATGTATGCATATAAGAGGGTAGTTTGTATCATTCTGTTAAACAAATGTCATTGTGTTGTCAGCTCTTAAATTCTGCCTCTTTCAATAAAGTCTTGCTAAAGATGAGATGTGATTATTGTTTTTACCCAGCGTAGTTTTCATTTTTAATTCAAGGAAAAAAGAAAAAAATACGTGTCCATTTAAAAAAAAAAACCGGTGAACTTAAAAAAAATAAGTCATCGTCCCTGTTACATGTTATACAAAAGACAAACTTTTAGTATGCAAAATAAAATGTTTCATGCAGTGTGGGCACCATAACATCTTACCTTAGAAGTGGTAGTAGTAACAACAACGCCATCAATCTCGAACTTTCTCGTCCGTTTCCGCGTCTTCTTCTTCAAGTTCGCTAAGTGGATGTCTTCTTTAGATCTGGAATTATTTTATTGTATTAGATTAAGAAACCGACGGCCATGTATGAGGCGACTGATGAGTGTGGATGAAGCGAAAGAGGTGTGTTTGGATCGAATAAGTGGAAGGAAGTGGTCTCTGCCTACCCCAATGGGAGAGAGGCGTGACGGATATGTATTTATGTATTAGATTATTATGTATCAACGATCTATTGGCACTTGAGTGACATTGTCAGGAGGGCGTGGGTGGTGAATAAATAACTCAAAAGACAATTTACAAGATGTTAGTTCCGATTTCCGCCACGTGCCAAAAGATCCTTGTAGCACTGGAAGAAGACGCTCTATACAGCCTATCTTTTCGATAAAACTCCACGCAGTCACGTCCCACAGCTGGGCAAAGACCTCTCTCCTTTCTCTCCACAATCTCGTAGTAAAACACTAATTAAATAACGTATGATTACATACCTCTGTATCCTGTTAGGCTGTCCGTCCTGCGGCTTCCTTCTCAACACGACCGGTTCCCCATTCTCTAGAACTTGACCGTCGGTATGGCTCTCTGTGTTCACTCTGAAATCAATTTTATATTAGTTATAATGAGCTATGTTTTATGTGTTATAAGATTGATAGATTATGCCATTAAAAAAATAAGTTCTAAATACTAAAACAGTCTACGGAAAACCTGTGATCTTATGGTCGCGTCACAACTGCGTAACGTACCGCGCGGAACGTTCAGCGGCTGGAGTAAATGTATGCCACGTAATTTCAGCTGATGTGTTATAGTCATAGGTGACTTGAAACACATTGCGAGATTAAACCGAACGTTCCGCGCGGTACGTTACGCACGCTTACATTTCAAGCCACGGACCAAAAAAGAAGAGGACTTAGCACTATAAACATTTTCATACGTAATTACTGTGACATTGCGCGGAGTCGTAAAGCCCCGCCCACTTCGTGACGTCAGGGCCGAGTAAAAGGTCACATAGTGTAGGTAGTCACAGCCCTCCAGCCCTTTTAGACCATGTTTAAAGCCAAGATATATTTAAAGATTACGTGTGAATCAGTTACCCAGCCCAATATAAGCGTAAAAAAATACTTTCTACCCCCCCTCCCCTCCACTTACCTCTGTCCGCCATTTTGTATATTGTTATTAGAGTGGTGGGAGGTGGTATCAGCGTGCAGCGAGTCCGCGTCGGGCGCGCGACGAGACGATCCCGACGCGACCGAACCGCTGTCAGATTGCGAGCGTCTGGACAATGGAAAACTTTAATTAGTAAAAAAATAAGACTTTAAAACATTTTTTCGGTATAGACAATCATAAAAAATATACCTGCAAGCCAAAAAAAAAAGAATAAAATAAAAGTAAGAAATAATCATGTGCGCTTATTATCTTTTGTTTGATGTGTTTAAAAAAGCATGACGTCACGAGGAACTTTAACTGTATCGTTATAATTATTTAGATAAAAAAAAAAACGAAAAATCCAATTTTTTAAATTCTGTACCTTGTGATAAGCTAAATTTTTTTTTTGTCGTTTAACTTATTCTTAAATAATTATCAGGCGATCAATAGCCACCCTATTACCGCCGCCGCCATATTAACACCGCGGCCATTTTGTAACACATACCTCTCAAAGCTATCCGGGCTAAGTCTCGTGGAGCCACTACCCAACGCAATGTGAGTGGCGGCAGAGTCTCTTACACGTACTTCCTCCGTACCGACCGTTACCACTGAGACATGGGATGTGTCCTGTAAACAAGGTTTTAACGCTTATTTATACTATTGCTGTTATTTGTTGATTATTTTGACTTACGGCCGTTTACTATAAGAATATAGATAGAAATCTATCACTAGTTTTGCCCTACAGGAGACAGAAATAGTTATCTGTCTTAGCATTTTTCGTTCCTATAAACCTACCGCGCTATCAAAAAATCAAAAAAAGTGACAGTTAAGTACCTACTGCCGGTCTCTGGGCACGTCTGTTAATAATTGAAGGTTATACTAGCTTCTGATCGCAGTCGTTAGCATTTTCGAGCTTCGATTGTATTCGGATTTTTGGGAATGGTCTATACAATGTTCCACTCCCTAATTAAGGGAAGAAGGGGAGATAAATAATAATGTAAAAAGTAGAGACAAAAGTGGCATATACCATTCCTTCAACTACCCTACTTCCTTCTAATATTTTAAATGCCAATGTTTGTGCCGTTGGATGGATAGATGTTTGTTACTCTTTATCATCATCATGTCAGTTTATGGACGTCCACTGCTGGACAAAAGCCTCCCCTAAGGATCTCCGCAACGACCGGCCGTGCGCTGCCCACATCCAACGGTTTCCAGCGACTTTAACCAAGTCGTCAGTCCACCTTGTTGGAGGCCTTCCCACACTGCGTCGTCCGGTGCGTGGTCGCCTCTCGAGAACCTTTCTGCCCCATCGTCCATGGGTTCTACGAGCAATGTGCCCTTCTTTATCGTAGGATATGTTAATAACTCACCAAATTCAATCCATTGTTGACGCTGTCGTCAAACACGCCCGAGTCACCGGTAGCGCCCGGACTTAGAATCAGCACTTCGCTGCTGTCGAGACGGCGGCCGCGCTTTTCTGTTGCACAAACGTAATGGGGGATTAGTTAATGGGTGATTAAGGTATTTTACGGAAAGGAGTCTGGGTATTGTGTATTTTGGTCCAAATGTGCGGACCCCGCGAAATGTCTATCACATTCTAAAATAACTTAAAAAGATGATATTTTTAAAAGCCGGTGATTCAAAAGCACTGCTGTTGATGTCTATTAATACACGTAAAAGAATGCTGCGCACGCATTCGTGCTGCTTTGTTTTAGTTGTAGACACTTTGACGCTGCGTCAGTAAAAATTGACTCATTGAAATGGCAAATCCTGGCGCATACAACTAGTGGGAAAAGCCTTTGCCCAGCAGTGGGACGAGATAGGCCACCTGTATGTAACTCACCCGTGTACGAGTTAGTGCAATCCAAGGAATCGAGCGACGAAGGCGCGAAGCAGTCGTCGTCGGACGAGGAGCCGCCCGCCACTATGACCACTTCATCCGCTATAGGTGGCGTCGTTGATATTGTTACTGCGTTTGGTGGCAGCTATGGGTGGATAGAGTATAGCAGTTTAGTGCGGTCAATGGAGTATAGATTTTTATTTAATTTAGTTTAGAGTTGATGACGAGAACGGAGTCGCGGGCAGCCTGTATTATAAGACATTTCTGAGTCGCTCTATTAGACAGCGCGCTTTAGGGCCGGCGCACACCTGTCGGAGCGCAGCGCAGAGCATTTTTGATTGTCATATTATTATCGACATTGTTCTCATTAGAATAATGTCATCATTAGTAGTCGCTTCGATGCTCCGATGCTCGTTTGTTGTGTCAACTGATTTTGTATATTATTCTAATGTGAACAATGTCGATAATAATATTATGACAATCAAAAATGCTCTACGCTACGTCAGATATGCGCCGGCACTAACTTTTAAATATAATAATGATATATACCTGAGCGGCAGTGCTAAGTACAGGCGGATGCGTGGTCGTAACAGTCACGTGATGCGCAGGAGTCGACGCGAGAGAGTTCGGCTCCACTACGACCACTACAGGCTGCACTGATTCCGGTATCGGGCTCGGTTGCGGCTGGAATACAATGAGACAATGTAGACTACAAGTAAGTAATAGCTAGAATATAATAAGTAATTAAGAATTTCAAGTCTAGTATAGTTAAAGTATAATCAGTTGACAGAGCCACTTTTAGAGTGGTAATTTAAAAGAAAAATGGTTATAATATTATTAAAAAAAGCCTGACAAAATGGCCGATGTTAAAAATCAAAATAGTGCCACCATTTTAATTTTGATTTTGATGAAAATAAAAAAGTGGCCGACATTTCGCACCAAATCTAATTGGCTGTCATACATATCTCATTTTTTTTTCTTACAACCGCATAGGTAAGTGTCCTTATCTAAGGGCTGCTACACATTAGGTCGCAGTCCGTGCGACTACCGCGCGACTGTGACAGTTTAGTATGGAAATTTACAGCTGACAGACACGCGCGAATGTTGCGTGAAAGTCGACCGACCGACTGAGTCGAGACCGATTACCTAATGTGAAGCAGCCCTAACGTAAGTACGTAAGTAATAGTTAAAGCGGGATGCAACCCGTTTGTATCCGACAAAGCGGATCGTCTTTTAACAATATTGAAATAAAACCTCTTTCCACGTGACAGATATAAAAAAAAAACGTCAACTCACCGACGTCCTAATCTCGACGCCGTCTTCCTCCTCGCTCCCCCTGCCGAACCTACTCGCCACACTTGTGTTAACAACTTCTATACACGTCCTATCGTCGTCTGTACTAGATGTCCTCCTTTCAATCTTCTGGATTTCCGTGGCTACGTTTATCGATCTATCTGTGGATATGTTTGCTGTACGATCCGTCGAAATTGGTCGATCTTCTTTTGTTTTTGTAACACGATCCGTTGATATAGGTCGATCTTCAATTGTTTTTGTAACACGATCCGTTGAAACCGGTCGATCTTCTTTTGTTTTTGTCGGCCGATCCTCTGTTGTCTTATTTGTTATACGATCCGTCGCTACCGGTCGATCTTCAGTTGTTTTATTTGTTACGCGGTCCGTCGATACCGGTCGATCTTCAATTGTTTTTGTTACACGATCCGCCGATACCTGTCGATCTTCAATTGTTTTTGTTGCACGATCCGTCGATACCGGTCGATCTTCAATTGTTTTTGTTGTGCGATCCGTCGATGTTGATCTATCGTCTTTTGTTTTCGTTACGCGATCCGTCAGTATGATCTCAATGGTCGTTTGAGAGTTCGATCTGGATAATTTAGCCGAGCTGGTCCTAGATTCGTTGTCGTCCGATTCCGATTTGCCGTTCGTCTCCGTTTGGTTTTCTAGCGCTTTCTCTGCGTCTCTGCATACCTGATAGAAAAGGAAGGAGAAAGAGAATTTATTAATTTTTATGGCCACAAAATATATAAATGATAGATAAGAAATTGGTTATAAACAGGGCACTAAATGATCCAAAATTAAGCGACGCAACCTGGGAACAAAAGTGAAGAACTTTCTTCAAGAAATGGAAGTAGAAATAAGAAATTATTCTTGTTGCTTTTTTAAATATTAGATTAGTTTGACATTAGAAGAATATGGAAATATTTTGAAGTATTTCGAACCATATTTCTTGGGTGTACTTAAAACTATTAAGGTCTATCTATCTACACACATCAGGGCCGTGCCGGGGCCGGGCCGGGACGTGTGTGATCGAATCCATAGAAAATGTACACAATGATATTTTTATTTACTTCTGACGTGGCACGGCCTGGCCGTAGATAGATCTTTAATAAATCTTTTGTTTAACTCACTTGGTCCACAATCAGTTTGCCAGTGGCCGCAACGGGCGGCGTGACTTGCGTGTCTTCTTTTGTAGGCGTGGCGGGCGAGGCGGGGGGCGTGGCGGGGGGCGGGGTTACAGCGGGAGGGGGCGGCGCGGGCTGCTTGGAGCGCGCGGCGGGGGCGGCGGGGGCGCGGGACGGGGACGGCGGCGGCGGCGCGGGGCCTTTCTCTTTCTTTGGGGCCTGGGGGTAGCAAGGATTTATATTTCAGCGGATCGAAGAAACGGTAAACAAATACCGCTCAGATATTTTGTTTCAAGCTTCAATTTAGTCTATAATCTTATGTCGACGCAACTGAAACGAAACGTTTCAAACTAGTTGCGTCGTGTGTGGTTTTCTAAGGAAGTCTATAGCAGAAGCAGAAACTGCGATGCAACTCAAAAGTAACTAGCAGTTTCAGTTGCGTTGCATTTGCGTTTCACCGTGTGTTCTGGGTCTAAAAGGTTTTTCTAATGGTTGAATAGTGTATTCTTATTTGACATAAAACCACATCGCTATTGGATCTTCTCACACAGATCTTTCTTCAAACATGATACTCGACATCGTCAGTAAAACTTAAATCTCATCTTATAGTGGCCATCAAGTGTCCAACTGCTGGGCAAAGGCCTCTCTCTTTCCTCTCCACGATTTTTAATCCTGAAACTTGTATACGAGACAAAAAAAACTTCGATAGCGCGTTTCAGGATTTCACAACGCCATCTAGCGCACAAGTGTAGAACTATTACAGCGATGAGCCCAGTGAAGAACGAAATATCATTGCTACTTATATACAAAACAGAAAAAAACTTCGATAGCGCGTTTCAGGATTGTAGTGAACAATTGTTGAAGTACTGCATCGGTTGTACGTACGGAAGGCTTCCTGTCAGCGCTGGGCGGGTCGACGGCGCGGCGCTTGGCGGCGGCGGGCGGCGACGGCGGCGGCGGGGGCGGCGCCTTCACCAGAGGGGGGGTCGCTGCGGAGCGCTCCGACTCCGACACTGGGGGGGGATAGTGAGCGTAAAAACAAGTACATGTTGTTGTTGTAGTGGGTCGTAGTACATGTTGGTCGTAATCTGTCTATCTATCTACAAGGCGGATTCAGGCACGAAGAAAAATTTCATACCATTATCTTGACGTTAGAGACAGACTAGTTCCACATTGCATAGTGTAAAGTTACGTATAACCAGTGTGAGTGCAACAGAAATGTGACAAATGTGCTTCTAATCATAATATTTATGGAACACAATATAGTAACGCGTTGCGAACGTAGAATTACTCAATTTCTACCTTAGTGTCGGCGCAAACCACAGAGCACCCCCTATAGAGCCCGAATCATTACAATTTTATTCGAAACAAAACTCACAACTTTAGGCGGCAAGAATGAAGTGCGGGGGACGTGACAACTATGCTGTGATTTGCTGAATCAAGGTCAACGCATCGCTTAGAGATGTGCCGTGACGACAGTTAGGTTTATCGATAAAACATTTACATAAGTGTGTTACATTTTTTATTGTTGAACAATTCGATGTTATAACAAAATTAAATAATTAGAGAGGTTAAGTTAAAATTGCATGACAATTGACGACACTTACCGGTAAAATTAATTTGAAAATAAATACATGCTTCCGAAAACTGAATTTCAGTGTCCCAAATAACCCAAAACTAGGTTATTATTTAGAAACTTCTAATAAATATGCTGTACTTTTTTTGCTCAGGACATTTAGGAAATCTTTAAAAGAAAACAAACACTAACTTTATTCTATTATTTGCGATGATAGGTAATAAAAAAATATCGAAGTACTGTTCTTTACATATTAATAATAATTATTAGTTATTTTTTATCTACATCTCATTTCAACAAAAAGTGTATATTATTATTGTATTTGATAAAATAAATCGATTACATTCAGTCGATAAATTTGTTACAACTCTAGTACTGAAATTTCGGAAACGAAAAAGGATAAACATAGTAATTAGCATAATGACAGAAAGGGATGTAGGCAAATCAAAATTTGTTGTCCAGTGTAACATGAACTCCGCGTAATATAAAACAAAAATTGTTTATACTTATCGGTGAAAAGATATTCCATTTTTCTTAAAGCAAGATGTCCCAGAATTTTTCCCGTACCATTTCACAAAACACACTGTCATTTTATTACGCTTTAAAGCAAAATAAGAGCCATGTAAATTGCGAAAAAGCTTGTGCGTACGGATGTGACAGCTGGTCAGTACTGACTTGAATGACATAGTTCGCTTTGCTACATCTGCCGAAAAAGACATATGTACGGTGCACGTCTATTGCCTTGCAAGTGCACTCTATTAGGGGGTGCTCTGTGGCGCAAACGGACCACCAAGGTAGCCTACCGCCACAATGTCAGAAGCGAGCAAGTTTCGAGCGACCACTACTGTAGCGAGTCGCCGCTACTGGCTATACATGTGCGGCGCCGCCATACAATTCATAACGTGTTAGGTCGCCGTCACTGGCCACCGGTGGCTGTGGTCGGTGGGCCGTTTACGCCGAGCCTTAAATTCGGCCGAAGTCGCGGGCAGCGTCTAGTAAATGTAATACTCACTCTTGACATCGGGCGTGTCGGCGGAGCGCACTGACGTGGAGTCATCTTCCATCTCCATGTGCATCTGAGAGCTGCGGTGCTCCTGTGAAATAAATCGTACATTATATTAATACTGGGATTTCATTTGATAGAACTATAATTAAATCGTTGTTTTATTTGACACTTGGCAGTGTTCAAATGGTTTAAAAAATGTTAAAAAATAATAATAAAATAAAAAATATTTTTAAAAATGTCATAATTTTACCATAGACAAACTAAATAAATAAAATGCATAAACAATAGAGTATTTATTACTATTTGCTATAGCAAATAGTCTCAAAAAGGTATACCTTCGACGCAGGCTGACGTTCTAGCGGCTGACCGTCCGGTTCGCATGCAATGTACCATAGAGGACACATTAACGTAACGTACATAATACTCATAGATCAAATCGGGAATTTACAGAAAAGCGCGTGTGTGACTTGACAGGATATTAATCAAAGTTCAATAAAGATTTATTCATAGGTAAACCCAAAATTACACTTGAATGAGTCAGAAATATTGATAAACAAGATTATAAATCTAATTGGAATAAGTGAAAAACGTGACGGGGCCCTTGCGTTTTTTACGTTCACAAAAGACCTTTACTTTCCATGCCAACTTTCTTACACCACTGTTCGAAGTTTTCGGCATGATTTTGTCAATAAATTCGAAGTTATCTTAAGAAAATAAGAAAACTGGAATCGCGTCTTAAAATTACGATACATTTCACAGACAGGGGAGCCAACATGGCGGCGTAGAAACTATTCGATAGAATTTTTCTAAAACGCACTCTACAGTGCAACCAAATTACCTGTGAATCGCCGTTATTGGAACTACAGCCACTAATATGGAAATGTCAAATTCTAGAACTACTGGGATTGGTAGAAATAGAATTTTGTGTGCCGTGCCTCTCTCGCTCTGTTTCGGTCAGCCACAGAGCGGGCAGTGTCATGTTGAGTCAATCCACCTAAACTATATACTAACCAATTCTCTGATATTGCTCCTTGTTAGGCTTCTGCTTGCCCCGTCTCGACTTAGTCTATCCGTTAGTAAGCGTGCACATAGTATATTGTGAAGTTAGTTATATTACATTAAATATTGAATAAATATATTTAGATAATACAGTTGCAACGATATGAAGACGTGCATACAATACGTACGAATCAGGTTGCACCTAGCGTTAAGGTATATCTACAAACATCCGGGCCATGGCCTGTCAGGAGGGAAAAAAATACGTTGTTATGACTACGTGTGTGAACGAATCCATAGAAAATTTATGGAATGATATTTTTCCCTGACACGGCCCGGATGTGTGTATTTTTACCTTTATTTATACCTTTATTGTGTCAATGTGTAGGGAGGAAATGCACTTGATCCGTACGAGTTGTACTTGACACGCCAGTCGTGTCATAGATCAAGAACATAAACTAAAAACTGTAAATGTAATTCGCCATCGTGACGTGACACCCTAGTCGAGTCATAGGTTAGGAACATAAACTCAAGACCAGGAATAAGTTAGGTTAGGTTAAGACGAGTCAATAATCACGTGTTGGCGTGTTGTTATTGACACGCCTATCGTGTCATTGGTCAGGAATAGTCAGGTTAGGTTAAAACAAGTCAATGGTCACGTTTGTTTATGACACGCCAGTCGTGTCATTGGTCAGGAATAAGACGAGTCGTGTCATTGATCAGTAATTACTACAATTATAATACAATACATTCTTTGATAATCTGGTACTGTTACTAAGATACTTAAATGTAAGTTTTACTCGATAAACTATTGCGATCGTTTTAATAAATAAATAAATCCAGCACCATACCTCAGAGTCATCATCCAGGAGTTCCTCTTCCACCACCTCAGCTCGATACTCAAGCAGCAGATCCCGCAGTGGTTTGGCGTCCACCTCGCCGGTTACGAACTCGTGTTTTAGGAGGTCGCTCGCCGTTGGACGCTTTTCTGGGTCCTGTTGGGGAAATTATACGTGAATAATCCGCCACTTTAAACGAATGATAATTTTCACGTACATCAATTGTTACATTAATCGTTCATCAGAATTTAACTTTTGGAACTAAGTACTTTATTGTTGCACTCTCGCATTTGAACCGCGACTGAAAAAACAAACGTCATAGTGTGTGCGACACAGATATCGCTATACGAAGTCCAAATTAGCCGATTGCATCCAAAGATCGGTTCAATCTTTATCGCTCTTTACTATAATTGTCACGACCAGGGGGCTTAGCATGCGTGCCGCGACAATTATCTCACGTCATGCTGTCCTTATTACATTTAAAACTATGGACAGAGACGTAAGCGTGACAAACCCATGACAACGTCTTGTCACGGAGTGCATGCTAAGCTAGCAGTATACTTACTTTGACAAGAGCTTTAGCAATGAAGTCATTGAAGGCGGCCGAATACTTCGTAGGCTGGTCGAGCCGCGGCGGATCGCTCTTCTGTATCTTAAGTAACACCCGCATTGGAGTCATCTCGTGGTTTGGAGGCTCCATTTGAGCGAACTCGATGAGCGTGATGCCCAATGACCAGATGTCCACCTGTGGGCATCATTCAATTAGATTTTAATCGGATTCGTTATTTCGTTGCCACTTATGTCTATAAACCATGTATAACTTGCATGTATGAGGCGACTGAAGAATATGGATGAAGCCAATACCTACTGCTTTAAAAGTGTGCAATAGCCTACTCCTCCGTCACGTCAGCAACCACTGCATACTAAAATGTACCTAAATGCTCAAGCGCATAGTTGTTAATCGCACCGCGCGATCGCGTAGCAAGATTCCGACCGATTTCGGTCACAGCGGCCACTTACAGTGACCACTTGTGTGTGCTCTCATGTGGCTGATGTAGCCGATCATTTTAGAAAACCCAAAAACCGTTTCATCATGTCAGCTTATGGATGTCCACTGCTGGACAAAAGCCTCCCCCAAGGATCTTCACAACGACCGGTCTTGCGCAGCCCACATTCCAGCGACTTTAACCAAGTCGTCAGTCCACCTTGTTGGAGGCCTTCCCACACTGCGTCGTCCGGTGCGTGGTCGCCACTCGAGAACCTTTACATACCTTAAAATCATAAGGATTATCCCGGAATGTCTCACACAGCACGACTTCAGGCGCCATCCAGTACGGCGTGCCTATAAACGTGTCGTGTTTCTGAAGTGTCGACTTGTTCTTTGCCGACACGCCAAAATCCGCTGCAAAGAGATGGAAAAATTGTTGTTAGAAACTGATTAAACTAGAGGCTGCCTTGTCCCACGTACGCAATGCATTATAGTCTAAGATACGGCTGCATAATCAGCAATAATTCAATGGGGCAGTGAATTATTGCTAAAAACCAAATATTTTCACATATATTTATGATTAGGACATTTGATATCTACCAGATTGCCTCTCAAAATGTGGCCGCTAGTTATTTTAATTACATTTTTAGTAATTCATATTCCGTTTGACTTGTTTTTTCAATAAAATGTCGTCCACCTTACGGCAATGTCTATAAAGGCTCTGAAAAATCATTACTCTTCGCAGCCAGGTTTAAAGAGGTATGATTTTGTTGCATTCATACACACATAACGTACATTCATAATTTTTATATCAAATTAAAGCTATTTTTTCAGGCCAGTTAGCGTAGTCGGTTGTGAGTCTGCCTCATACACACGGGTCGCGGGTTCGATCCCCGCCGGTTAACAAACATCTGTGTGATGAGCATAAAAAGTTTGTTCCGTGTCTGGGTGTTATATATTTATCTATGTATGTTTATCAGTCCCTGATACCCATAGTACAGGATTTGCCTAGTTTGGGGTCAGATGACCGTGTGTGAAATGTCCCCCAATATTTATTTATTTTATTTTTTCTATTTGCTTCTCGCTTAGACCATTTCTGAGATATTTCATACAATCTACTTACCAAGTTTGACCCCGCCCTGCATAGTAGCAAGCACGTTCCCAGCTTTAAGATCGCGGTGTATAACCCGACGCGAATGAAGGAACTGCAGTCCGCGGCACATTTCGCGGCACACGTACGCTATCTGCTGCTCGCTGAGGCCTTTCTCTAGTTCCGCCATTACTGAGTCGAGGGCGCCACCGTCGCAGTATTCTAGCAGCATCTGGAAAGGGAGATTGTTGGATTAGTTTTTAGCGAAGACCGCGAAACTAAAATGGAACTGGGCTGGACATGTTTGCCGTATGCACCCGGATCGATGGGCCAAGATTACTACCAACTGGTTGCCGCTCGACGGCGACAGAGGTAGAGGTCAGCCTAAGAGGTGGCGCGACGATCTGGATGCATACTTGGCAAGCTGGCCAGAGGTGGCCAGAGATAGGGAGGCATGGAAGAATGCGGGGGAGGTCTTTGCCCAGCAGTGGGACACAATAGGCTACTAAAAATAAAATATTGACAGCTGGTTTTGTAATAGTAAGATAAAGAAACCCAGTAAGAGAAGAAAAATGTACTCTTTCATGATATTAGAGGAGGGCCGAAACCCTTCGTATAAAATAAACCATCATGCTTCTCCAGATTGATGGATGAGCAGTAGGAATGCTGCCGTTGATGTACTCGTACACTCTCGGATACATCAACCTATTCACCCCAATAGAACGATAAATATGCTACAGTATCTACACAAAATCGTTAGCGAGGGACAAAGATATAGCTCGGTGCCCGGTGCGAGACTGAGAAGAAATAGCGTCTTTGAACAGTTCAAAGTCTAATCAGTCTAAGTTGATGTGTCGGCCGCTGTACAGACCAGGGATCGTTATCGCGTCTTCAAGATTGGAGGCGGGCGATCTACCAACTAGGCTACCGCTCACTTAGCTTGTTTACCCATTTGATCACCTAGCGCCATCTATCACCTTTTTTTTTTCAATTTGCCATTCGTACATCCCTCATTATGCCGGTAACTGTCATGTCGTATCAAGAAGTGAAAGCACTGGCAGAAGATAGGGTCTAAATGGCGGATGAGTCATACACATAATTAGGTTCAAAATTGTCTTTCCTGTTCCAGATGATTAAGGACATTGGAGCATCTTATCCTCAAAATGTTAATGCAGGCCAAAACTACATCGGGCACAGATTATGCTGATATAAATTAAGTTCAGAAATTAGCATCCAATGTCCTTAACTTTCAGGAACAGGAGAGACATTTTTTGTTTTCTGTGTCTGTATGACCCGGATGCTACATCAACAAGCGTCTAAGGGCTTGTTTAACCTTCTACAGATAAAATGTATCTGACAGATGTTCAGGCCGCCTTTGCGCACAATGTTTTAGTTTTAAGTTTTATTTGTATTTCTTTGTATGCAATAAAGTATTTCTATCTATCTATCTATCTATTTTTTATACCTGTCTCTGTCTAAAACGTCATGTTTTATGAAATAGACATAGGTTTATCTGTCAGATAACTTTTATCTGTAGGTGAAGAAACGGTTACTCTTAAATATGATGATGAGAAATAAACTCACCCATAATTTATTATCAATAAAATACGCCTCATGCAGTTCCACCACGTTTGGATGTCGGCACTCCGACAATATGTCTATCTCGACTGTGAAGTCTGCTAAATCATCCTCATTGTCGAGCACACACATCTTCGCCGCGGCTAGTTGCCCGGTCGTTTTGTGTTGCGCTTTGTATACCTGGAAATTTTAATTATTTGCAAATTAGGTTTGGAATAGATATAGAATACTTCGTTTGCCACTGGGCAAATAAATTATATTTATTTATTCATAGTTTCACGGAAATGTTAATGTATCTGTGTTTTTATAAGAATGGGCATGATGACTAAAAAAAATTTTTCAGTCCATCACATAGATTATTTTAAAATATTTGACACGTATTTTTTCCTTTTTCACTTAAACTAAAAATCACAGATACACTGGGATAAAGTTGCTCATGACGGCACACCTTAGTACGATTTTTACGTAGGAGTGACGACAATACCCCCCACTCCGTAACTTTCATGCTCTGTATCTTTGTATTTATTGATGTATTTGATCAGGTAAAAAACGTGTTTCAAATATTTTTTAACAGCTTAAAAGACGGACTAATTTTTTTTTGCATTTTCGAATCATCCCCATTGTAATCTTTGAAAAGATCAACCCAACAGAGTTGCTAAATTCTTCTTTAGGGAAAACTGATACTTGGCGAATCTAGCATTATCTTTTAAAATAAGTTTACGTATTTCAAGTCATATGTGAATTATCCTACGAAATAAATATTATTAGATTTTGATTGAATTCTATTTCGTCATAGACTGAAGCAACAGTTGTGAGTGATTTTGTTTTTGAGAGATCATTACGGACTCAACCTTTTGTCTAGTTAAATAAAGCGAAGTGGACGACTCATAACATGTACTAATATTAAGTACTTTTTAACATTTTTTCTAATGTAAGTGAATTTGTATTGTCGATTCTGAGAAATAAATTATTTCTACACCGAATGCTGGCTGTACACACTCGTGAAGAGCCTCGGCCCAGTCTCTCGTCGAGAGCATGCCTGTACATACTTGGGCGCAACCTTAACTTCCTTCGTATCCCTTTGACTCGAGCCAAAAGACCGACACGTAGCCGAGAGCGACCGAGACGAGAAAGAGAGCGCGAGACGAGAGCGACCGAGACGAGAGCGACCGAGACGAGAACGAGAGCGGCTCGGCCTGTCTCGGAGTGTCTCGAAAAGTGTGCACAGCCGGCATAATAATCAGTATAACAACATTATTAAACTGAGTCTTACCTTCCCAAACGCGCCATCTCCTAACTCTCCAATCATGTCCCAGTTGTCCTTAGGGTCGCTATTGTCCCTGATGTTGTTGAACACTTTCTTCTTTTTCGCGTCATTTCCGCTGCCTAGGTGCAGCACCTGTAACAATAAATTATAATTAGTAAATCAATCCATCGTTTATTTGTGAGCACAAGCATATTGTTACAAAGCACAAAGAAACTAGCGCCATCTAATGTTAAGTAGTGAAACTACAGGGAAATGAAACCCCCTTCTCACTATTAGATGGCGTTAGAAGTTAAACTACTGTGTGGTAGAAAAGTCTCGAACACTGAGTACACGTACGAACTTTCGGGAAACATCTAGCTCGGTCGATCACGTTCGTGCGAGACGGGTACGGAAAAGAACTTTCTGGATTAGTCTAGGACCCGGGTTGACCCATATAAATAGCCGCAGGGTGGCGAGCTAGGGCAGTTCAAGTTGAGCTACCTTCGAGGCGACTTCGAAGCGAAGACAAGCGAACAAGAGTGATACAAGTGAAACCTACGACTTGGCTACGACCTAGGACAGTGTTAGTGCTTAGTGTTTGGACTTAGTGCTTTGTGTTGGACCTAGTGTTTGTGGAATAAAGTTCTCAAGAGTCAGCAGGTCTTTCTCTCCAAATTCTGCGAACCCTAGCACGTAACAATATCAACATCATCAGCCCTTTTAACGCCCCCACTATAGGGGCACAAAACAAAGTGTGCGTGCGCTGTATTCCACCTATCGGCAAACGCCACCCTCACAATGTTTTCCTTCACCTTTAGCGAGTGGTAATCGAATATTCAATCCGTACATGAGAAATATAAATAAAATAATGTAAACTGTGACATACCTTCTTCAAATTATTAAAGAACGACATGGTGATGTCGTCAAGCCGTGTCTCTGTCGGCGCCTAGCGCCTCAACCGTCCTTTTTCATCCTTCTGCGCCGGACTCGCGCATGGCTGAAACAGATATACAGATATTTAGTTAAATAATGCGTTAATTGCTGGTAAGCGGTAATTATTTAGAAGATCCCTTTATTATGTATTTTTGACGTGTCGGCTATGGAAAAAACGTCAAAAAATAACATTAGTCCCAGAACTATCTTTAAAACTCGTTTTGTAATAAGGGGAAAAATGTTTGTCTGTGTGATCATGTAAAAAATAATATTTTTACAAATATCTATTAATATCTCTTATAACATACATAAGGCTAAGTTAGAAGTACCTTAAACCGACGTGCATGTATGAGGATACTGGAGTGTGGGTTAAGCGAAAGAGTTGTGTTTGGATCGTAGCAAGTGGAGAGAAGTTGTTTCTGCCTACACCGATGGCAAAACGGCGTGACAAATGTGTTATAGGTAGTATAATAATTTTACTCAACTTTTAATATTAATATTTACAGTACTAGCGGCAACAGAAATACATCATCTATGACAATGGGCACGATGACTACATTCAAGAATTCGAAAAATAATTAGTCCGCCTTTTAGACTATTAAAAATACATATTTGAAACACATTTTTTGATCAAATACATAAATAAATACAAAGATACAGAGCATCAAAGTTACGGAGTGGGGGGGTATTGACGTCACTCCTAGGTTAAAATCGTACTGAGGCGTGACGTCACGAGCAACTTCAACCCAGTGTATCTTTGTCATTTTTAGTTTCAGAGAAAAAAGAAAAAATACGTGTCGAATATTTTAAAATGATCTATGCGATGGACTTTAAAAAAAATTTAAGTCATCATGCCCATTCTAACTATCTATCTCGGTTTCCGGCCTAGTGCCTAACGGACGATAGTCTTAATACCGAGGTCCCTTTAACCTACTAAACCGTAAAAGATCCACTTTCATTTGTTTACCCACTTATAACGCAACAAAATAAACATGTCAAAATCTCATGTTCGTCGCGCCCATACATTCATATAGCACGAACCTAACCGGTTTGGATTAGTGTTGCCGAAAAATCGATAGTTTTGCTATCGATTGTTTAACGTCAAAAACATGTACCCTATCGATAGGACAATCGATAGTATGGATACTATTGCAGCGAAAGAGATATCGATACTATCGATAGTATCGATAGGGTACATGTTTTTCGACCTATCGATAGGCTATCGATATTGGCCTGTCGAGTGGCAACACGAGTTCGGATTCTATTCACTATACCTAACGGTGTCGCAGTGAAATTTTGACACGCCTTTTCGTTTTCTTTCCAAGATATTTTATCTAGGTTTTGACCATGTTTATAACTGCCACGCAATGAGAAAGGAATATAAGGAGTGGCCCCATTTTTTTCATATACAAATGAGTTTATGACAGCATGCCAAGGTTGCGCCAAGTTTTTATAGTTTTCTTAATAGATGACCTGTCAAACGATAAGAAGTTCCATACAAAAAGATAGCCATTTTACGCCAGACCAGACACGCAGATCCAGACGGTATGGCTCCTCCTTATATATTCTATACTCAAAGGTGCCACAAGGATCTATTGGCACTTGAGTGACATTGTCAGGAGGGCGTGGGTGGTGGATAAATAACTCAAAATAATGTCAATTTACGAGATGATATCATTAGTTCCGATTTCTGCTGAGTGTCAAAAGATCCTTGTAGTACTGTAGGTACATACCAATCACGCATCTCTCCCATAGCGATAGCACTTCCCCCACTTGCTACTATATTTTCGAAGATATTTTAACTAGGTTTTGGCCGTGTTAGTATACATAGGTACATACATATCCATCACGCCTCTCTCCCATCGGGATAGGCAGATACCACTTCCCTCCACTTGCTACGATCCAAACACACTTCCTTCGCTTCATCCACATTCATCAATCACCTCATACATGCACGCCGGTTTCGTATCGATCGAGATGATCAAGTTGGCAATATACCTTTATTAACCTATTAAGTACAATATAATTATATGTCTGCTAATCTTTCATGTAAAATCCGATAAACAGGTTTTAATGAAACCTTACAATATTGTGTGGCTAACAAAACACAATAACACATCCTAATCCTATTAATATTATAAATGACAATGTTTGTGCCTATGGATGGATGGATAGGTAGACATTTGTTACTTCATCACGTAATAACCACTTAGTACAGATTTTAATGAAATTTTACAATAAATCAGCTTGGACATCAGAATAACACATAGGCTATATAATTTGTAGATATTACAATACAAATATTCTTTATTGCACAAAAGATATAAGGTACAGACACAAACAAGAATATAAGAAGCAACAGGCGGCGTATTTTGCGTTTTTTCAAAGATATGACGTTACATGCGTACGAAATCGCGGGCAGCGTCTAGTCTATCTATATATCTATATATATAAAAATGAAACCCGTTTTCCGTTGTCACGGCATCACGCCTGAACGGCTGGACCGATTTCGCCAATTCTTTTTTTAAAATTTTCATTGAAGTCCAAGGATGGTTCTTACGGTGAGAAAAATTCGAATAATTGCCGGAAAAGCCCTAAAACAGACCTTTTCTTTTTCCCATACAAATGTTTTCTTACTAAAATGTAGAGTCAATTTGAACTTTATTCCTACACAATAAAGTTCATTCTAAGGCGGGACGAAGTTCGCCGGGACAGCTAGTAAGCTATAATATTCTAAACGATCGTGTACATTTTCTAAGATAAGACCATAAATAGTTAGGATAAATACATAAGTGGCTAGTAAGTAACAACTTCATTTAGGTAAAACTCATAAAATACTATAGAATACATATAAAACAAAAGAGATAATATACAAGGCAAGGGTGGATGGAAATATTGGGAGGGGAAGGCCAAACTCGCGAGGGAGGCCTTTGCCCAGTATTGGGATCTTAATGGCTAACAAAAAAAGTGTAGAGATATAATATAAATAAAAACCAATACTATAACACGATATTACAAACTAAGTATAAGACAATCAATATGTGCGTCGCACAACCAATGTAAATGAAATCCTACCAATTAAATACGATACTGCCTTATTGAGAATGCGACGGACGTTCGTACTCTTGAAATCGGTTGCATTACATTGGTAAGAGATGGAGCCAAGCGGGGAATAGTGCTTGGTCGATCAATCGATCGATGATGGAATGGATTAGTCGACGTCGATTGAAAATTTCTGCCAAACAGCATCGAATTCTTAGCGCCCTTACTTCGTGTTCAAAATGTCTGGGGACTTCAACATAAGAAGGTACTTACTTTCCACCCCTTATTTAATAAGGGTAAATGGCGATAAAGAATGCACATCAGCAATCATTTCCGAATACAAACGAATTTCCATGTACATCAATTAGATTAATCGTTTACCAGTATTTGAATTTATTATTTTATTATTCGCGCTATCTCCTCTTAGGCCAACCTCTACCTCTGTGGCCATTGAGCGGCAACCAGTTTGTAGATATTTTGGCTCATCGATCCGGACGCATAAGGCAAACATGTCCAGCCTAGTTCCACTTAAGTTTCGCGGTCTGTAACTACGCGATGTTTTTTCTCCGCTATCCGCCCCGCTATCCGCTCCGCTTGTCACACACATCAGAATAAACCAATACATAATGATGTCATAGTGACTAAGTACTTATGTTGAGATACGCTAAATTGTCCTTATGTGACTAACGTAGTGTGACTTAACATTGCCTTTTGTATTGTTTGTTTCTTATTTTAATAACCGATGCAAAAGAGGGGTGTTCTAAGTTTAACAAACAGACTCTGTCTATGTGTGTGTATGTGTGTCTGTCTGTGGCATCGTAACTCCCGAACACGTGAAGTGATAGATTTTTTTCGTTTTCTTTAAAAGATGAAATAAACCTAATTTAATTACCTATTACAAACATGTTCAAATACAATAGATTTGCCTATGGAATTGACGGCCGAATACTGAAATGTCTCTCAAATATGTAAGGGCTACTCAGGACTACTGAGCAGCGCTTAATTAAAAAACTGTCATATTTCAGACGTCTAATTTAAGCATCTGCTCAATTTGAGCGATGCTTAACTTAAGTCGCACTCAAACTCCACTCAATGTAAAATTCGTATCTTATAAGACACCTTAACTTAATTTTTGACTCTAATTTATGACCTTCACATCTAAAATTTAAAAACGCTAACACCGCGCAGTCTCATCGATAAAATTATCCACATTCACATGACACGTTTTATCACATGCTTCCGCCGCGGTATCAAAAATAGCAGCCGTTTTTATCAAATTACAACAACATTGTAGTTTACTGACTTTTTAGATCATTTTACTACATAAGTACATACATATCCATCACGCCTCTCTCCCGTCGAGATAGGCAAAGACCACATACCTCCACTTTCTACGATCCAAACACACTTCTTTCGCTTCATCCACATTCATCAATCACCTCATATTGCTGATATGGCCTTTCCGTACCAAGTCCCCGATTTGATCGAGATACGTGTCTCGGCCTAACCCAACATTTCCTTCCTCGCCTTGTACATTAAATTCAAATTGTTTATTTTGCACACCATAGGTTTTACAGTTTTCGTTTGGTTAATATTCTTCACTAATTTTACTGAGCGATCAAATCAGGGATTTACTTAATAAATACAAACTTAAGCGAGAGTGGATGGAAACGTTGGGAGAGGAAGGCAAAGGAAAAAGTACCTTGATCAAATCGAAGATTTACTAAAGAATGGATAGGTCAAATACCCTAAACCGACGTGTATGAGGAGACTGATGAACACAGACCGCGCAAAGGCGGCTTTATCACTAATAGTGATCTCTTCCAGACAACCTATACCATAGTTTATGGTATCTACACACCAAAGCCGCCGGCTTTTTTGACAGCTGCCATTCGTATGACGTAAAGCCACCGGCCTAGCCCGGCGGCATGCCAGCGGCTTTGGTGTGTAGATACCATTAGGCTTTCATTCATGTCTTTATACATAAAATCTTCGTCAGCTTTATATCTACCCATGGAGATGGTATACTCGCAATTCTCTCACTCACGAAGACACTCCCCAAACCAGCATATTACGACATCTTAAAACAACATAAAACAAACAGCTATTTCGCCAACTTCCTCGTCCCTATCAATGAAGATTTAAAGCCTAATATAGCGCGTCGCAGTTATGTCACCTTTATCTTAGCAAGGTCGGACGAAGGTTGTTTTTAAATACGTTTTTTCAAAGTTATTTGTTTATAGATTCTTTCGATATGTTCGCAAATATTCGAACTTGGGAAATTCTGACGTATGTCTACTAATACTATAAGCTACCAATTGGTACCTTAACCTATTATAAAAGTTTTTGCCGATGGACAAACACTAGCATTTCAATATAGAAAGAAGTTAATTAGAACTACAGCACGTGGAGAGAAGTGGTCTCGGCGTACCTCAATAGAAGAGGCGTAACAGATAATAATATGTCGGTATTTACGTAAACATCAGAATAACACATAGGCTTTACTATTTTCAGATATTGTTTATCTTTAAATTATCGTTATAGCATATAGATAGCCATATAAATAAATACCGTATAACTCGCGATTGGCCGCTATTTTTCAATTGCCGAGCCTTTTTCCATTGCTATACGACGCGACACTTCTTTTTACTTACTATTACACGACGTAAATTATTGGGCGTAATTTGTCGAAAAACAAATTGCATTATTATAATGTAAACTTAAACTTTTTCCATGAAACAGTGAAAAACGAAATGTTTGTTCCTCAATGAGCTGATTTCATAACAAACGTATTTTAGCACATGCCATGCTACACACACAGTGCCACTCAAAAAACAGTTGTTTTTTTTTTTTCAAAACTCCCGTTGTTCCCGCCTCGATAAAAGAAAGAAGGCAAAGACCAAAGAAAGCGTCGGGCCACCCAACATTTTAAAACTAAAATCAATAAATAAATTTGCTATTGACCTCGTTCAGCCTTCACCTGCTTCAAAACCGGGTTTATTGTATTTTAAACACGAATTATGTTAATATTAGGTTACCCGCGATTTTGGAAGCATTTATCGTCATATCTTGGAAGAAAAGCATGATATCTCAAAATATTATAGCCTATGCGTTATTCTGATGCATGAGTTACAATATTGCCAAGTTTCATCAAAATCTGTTATGTGGTTTTTGCGTGAAAGACTAACAAACATCCATCCATTGGCATCAACATTGACTTTTATAATATTAGTAGGATTAGGCTGCCCGCGATATCATACGCATTTATCGACAAATATCGGAAAATTTACATTAAATAGCTTAGAACTGTTTAGCCTATGCGTTAATCGGTATTAAAGTAATATAATAGAACTTGTGCAGTAGTCAGGTCTTCAGTTTACGTACATACAGGCATATCTGTCACGCCTCTTTCCCAGCGCGGTAGACAGAGACCACTTCCCTCCTCTTGCTACGATTCAAACACACTTCCTTCGCTTCATTCACACTCTCCTCATAAATGCACTTCGATTTAAGATACTCTTAGCCTTTCTTGAGTAAATCTCAGATTTGAATGAGGTACGTTTTCATTTGCCTTCCCCTCCCAACATTTCCATCTACTCTCGCCTAAGTAAGTAAGTAAGCAGAAATGTGTCAAAGACGCGCGGTGTCCGGTGTCTAAACATGCGTTAAGTAGGAACTTGTCGTGAACTGGCAAGTACAAAAGTGATTCCTTTTTTTGGTGTAGTCAAAAAATATATTTACTGGTAGGGGAAGGATAAGACGAACGTACCTCGATCAAATCGGGGACTTGCTCATGAAAGGCCAAATCAGGAGTACCCTAAGCCGACGGGCATGTATGAGGCGACTGATGAGTGTGGATGAAGCGAAAGAGGTGTGTTTGGATCGTAGCAAGTGGAAGGAAGTGGTCTCCGTCTACCCCAATGGGAGAGAGGCGTGACGGATATGTATGTATATTTGGAAGTTCATAAATGGATAACGTTTAGAATCTTCTCCAATAACGAGACGCACAAGCCATTCAAGTATCCTGCAAGTCTCGAAGATTAGTAACCGCCAAGTATCCTACTAATATTATAAAAATCAATATTTGTGCCGATGGATGGATGGATGTTTGTTAATCTTTTACGCAAAAACTACTGAACAGATTTCAATTAAACTTTACAATATTGTAGCTTACACAGAATAACACATAGGCTATATCATTTTAAAATATTACGTAAATTTTCTCAGATATGACGATAAATGCGTACGATACGAAGTCGCGGGCAGCCTCTAGTCGACCCTAAAAACATGCGTACGCGCCTGTACATACGAAATGTTGCGTTTAGCGCTATCCGTCGTCGGCACGCTTTCAGATATCTAACGCTATCTTGTTTAAGATAATTCAACCTGTATTTACTTATAATTGGTTGCATAAAAGGTCTATTAAGTTAATAAACCATTAAATACTGTATCTTATTCGGATTTTTGACAATGAATGTGACAGCTATAAATCCTACTAATATTATAAACTTGTAAAATATATTTGTTAAGTAAAACTAAAGCAAATTCTAGAATAAGTACCTATTCAAATGTGTAATTCATTTTTATTTATTTATTTATAAATGTCAAGTCAATGTTTGTGCCGATGACGATGATGGATGTAGGTGAAAATGTTTGTTATTCTTTCAAGCAAAAACTACTAAACAGATTTTAATGAAACTTGGTAATATTGTAACTCGCACATCAGAACAACACGTAGGTATTAGTTTACGATATCATATTTTTTTCTAAGATATGACAATAAATGTATTAAAGGGGGTGGGTAGTTTCTAGTTTGTATGTAATTTACGTATTTGCGTCTATATTCGAGTTATCATTCGATTCGAATGCGTATTCGCACGCATTGATCGTCTGTGACAAATCGATAACGCATATTCCGAAAATATGTAATTAATCCTAATCCTAAGCATATAACTCATAAATCAAAATAGACAAAAATAAAATACTATTACGTATTGTAAATTCCTTAAAAGATAAAATATTTTATGTGTAATCTAAAATATGAAATTAAAGATTATTATAATCTTTATATCCTTGGATCGTGTGCTTTGAATTTCCGTTCGCGACGACAGACGCGTGAACATCCCATGGGATGATAAAAATGTAAATTAAATAAAAAAATAACCTAACATTTACTTTTTTTAAACCTGACTGCGTTTAAAAACTGCATATTTTTATTTTGACATACTCGCACTTGGCCAGCGTGGTGGATTACGGCCTAATCACTCTGTATGAGAGTAGGCTCGTGCCACTCGGTGGGGACATATATGGGCTAACAACAACAACTCAGTGTCACTCTCACTGTAAGTACGAATCTAACGACACCTCTCAAGCTAAATCCATCA
The DNA here is from genome assembly GCA_947563765.1 of Anarsia innoxiella. NCBI lineage: Eukaryota > Metazoa > Arthropoda > Insecta > Lepidoptera > Gelechiidae > Anarsia > Anarsia innoxiella. The sequence goes on along the minus strand of OX387418.1, from coordinate 1,536,608 downwards.
AGCCGTTTAGGCTATAGGGCGTGCCAAATTATACATACATACTCTCGAAAAACAGAATACTCCTTCTGGCGCAGTCGGTTAAAGATGAATTTAAATTTTCAATAAATAAGAATTATTTCATTATTAATTTCACAAATAAAAAAACAACTCAAGACAATCAGAGAAAAATACAATTTCGAAATGCCAATTCCTCTCATTTCCCACATAATTAGTTGTCCATTTAAATAATTTACTGATGAATCAACTAGGTGTTGTTAATGACGCAATTAATGCTTGGAGCTCTGTGCCTTTAATATTGATAAGCATTAGAATTTATTTAGTACTGACGGTTGAATGCGATTTCGCAGGCATTTAACGTCACATCATGGTAAACTTAGACCCAGAACACACAGTGAAACGCAACTGCAACGCAACTGCAACGCAACTGAAACTGCTAGTTACTTTTGAGTTGCGTCTAAGTTTCTGCTATAAACTCCTTTAGAAAACCACACACGATGCAACTAATTTGAAACGTTACAAACTAGTTGCGTCGTGTGTGGTTTTCTAAGGAAGTCTATAGTAGAAACTACGATGCAACTCAAAAGTAACTAGCAGTTGCAGTTGCGGTTCCCCATGTGTTCTAGGCCTTAATCAAAATAAAAACCAAATCCTTAAGCTTTAAGCTAGTTTGTATAGAGACATGAATATGTTTAATGTGAAAAAAAAAAGATGTGTTTGGATTGTAGCAAGTGAAGAGGCTTGTTGTTACCTACCTACCTTATACAATGTAAAAAGTGTCAGAAAAACTTTTTATCAAGAACTAACCTCCACTACCTTTTAATAAAAACAATTACCCCCTTATTTCAAAGCGAGTTTTAAAGATAGTCCTAGGACTAACATCATTTTTGACATTTCGTCTATAGCCAAAACGTCATTTATCTGAGTTTATTCTAGGGCTATAAATAAAACTTGTTTTGTAATAAGGGGGTTAAAGTTTAAACTAATCAAATACTATAGAAAAATCTACTCTAAATATTAACATTAATTTAAAAAACATTCCAGGAAGTGGAAGGATGTCTACGCCTACCTAGATAAAAAAGAGGGAGTACAAGATAAGGTTTTTTTAAATAAAATTTTATCCTACTTATATTATAAATGACACAATGAGGAGGATGAAATAAAAATAACCGCAGGAACAGAATGGAGAAGGAAGGCAACAGACAAGAAATTTTGGAGGGAACTAGGGGAGGCCTTTGCCAAAGGGCAAGCAGATGGATGAATGAAAAAACTATAATACAAATTATGTAATTATTACGTAAGCTTAATCTGAATAAAGGGCTATTCTATTCTATATTATAAATGTCAATGTTTGTGCCGATATAGATGCGAGGATGTTCATTACTCTTTCATGCAAAAACTAATGAACAGATTTTGATGAAACTTTACAGTATTGAAGCTTACAGATTTTAATAACACACGAATGAATATGTTATTTCATGATGTTTTGTGTTTTCCAAGATATGTATAATGAATGTGCATGAAGTAGCATCAGGCCGCTAGTATAAAAATATTTTTATAATAAAATTTATCCACAGGGATATTTTTTATCTGACACTGTCTAAAAGTCATGTTTTATTAAGTGCCCGTTTCACCTCTTACAGATAAAATTTATCTGATAGATAAACCTATGCCTATTTTATGAACCATGACGTTTTAGACAGTGACAAGTTTAAAATATCTGTCAGTTAAATTTTACCTATAAAGTAGTGAAAACCGGGCCTAAATGAAATAGACATTAGTTTATCAGTCAGTTAAATTCAATTTGATTTGCCAATTGTAAAACTAGGCCTAAGGCCCAAAAAATATAATAAAGTAACAAAATAGGAATAGTACTGCAACTATTTTATCATAAGAACATCAACATAAGATAAACAGATTGTTGAAATGATAATGTCTTCTGTTGATAAGATATTTTGTGCACATGGCTGACTATTGTATTAATCTACAAGTATGTTTATTTCAAAGAGATATACAAGGCAAGAGTGGATGGAAATGCTGGGAGGGAAAGGCCAAAATGAACATATCTCGATCAAATCTGGGACTTGTTTAAGAAAGGCCAAATCAAGAGTACCCTAAACCGACTGGCATGTGTGAGGCGACTGATGAGTGTGGATGAAGCGAAAGAGGTGCGTTTGGATCGTAGCAAGTGGAAGGAAATGGTCTCTGCCTATCCCAATGGGAGAGAGGCGTGACAGTGTATGTGTGTGTGTATGTTTATTTTACAATTCTAAAATGGAACTTATGTCATATTATGGTACCTATATGTTTATTTTGAATGCTGCAATGTCCAAATTTATTTGAAAAGAGCAACCCAACAGTTTCTTGATAGATTCTTCTCTGGGGATAACTGCTCCCATGTGAATCTAGCACTAGCTTTAAAAAATGTACCTACGTTAACATTTTCAAGTGCTTGGAACTAATTGCCTATGGCCCAGAACACACGGTGAAACGCAATTGAAACTGCTAGTAACTTTTGAGTTACATCTAAGTTTCTGCTATAGACTCCTTTAGAAAACCACAAATGATGCAACTAATTTGAAACGTTTCCTTTCGGTTCTATGAAATAATCAATTTTAGATTTTGATTTAGATAAAATTACATACTAATGATAGTTAAATTTTGTTGGTAAAAAAATATGTGAACATAGAGAAGTGTTCTGTTAGGTTTCATGCTATTTCTTTCTTTTGGCTATACATGAAATAAACCTGAAAGTGTTGATATTTTATGAATTGAGGACTAAAGAAAGACCCTGATTAATTTTAATACAGAAATTGGTAATCATTAATTTTACTAGGTTTATAGGTATTTTATAGCCGTGCTAATTTAGTTACCTATTTATGAGAAGGTCAAGTTTGTTTAGGTCAAGGCTGCATGCTAATGAATGTTTTAACCAAAACATTAAAAATACAAGTTTAAAAAGTAAGTTTTAAATGTTAAAAGTAGCTTCAATGCGCAAGATTTCTAACCAATCATTATTCTATCTAATTTACCAATTACAGAATGTCACACAACCAGTTCGTAAGCGCTAAATTACTCTTAATTAGTACAGTAATTTGTCCAACACTTTTACCTCCATTATTCTAAGCGAAAAAAAGAAATCGAGCAAGGGCGAAAATTTATTCAGCCGCGAAGGCATTTACCTTAGCAAAGAGATCCGATCCCAATTTGTAATCAGAACACAACACTGCAAGCCAAGTGAAAACACACACACATCGTGGGTCACGGTAGAAATTGACTTTTTACGGACGGCGTTGCACTAATTCAATTAACGTTGGTATTACACCGAGGGTTATGATGACACACGGCGCGTCAAGAATGGAGAACCCATATGAAATGCGAAGAAACAACCGCCGGCCTTTGCCTCACCTACTCGCGTTGAAAAAAAAAACCTGTTTCACTGATTCACCTACTGATCTAGAGAAAAGCTTCCGGCGCGTACTCAACAGCTATAAACACCATCGAGGTTAAACGCTTGAAGTTTTTCACGTGAATTTCACGCAATATCACGATAATTACGCGATTATCTTAGTTAAAAATTCGATAGGTGAAAGGACACATACCTTGTCAAAAACTCGTAGAAAACTTTTGTAACAATGTCCAGTATGTTTATCGTAGCAAAATGAACACTTTTGGCACTGAACGATAGCTCACAAATTGTTTATATCACAAATAAAAAGTCACACCCACGATTTACAAAACGGTGACCAATTTGCGGCGGATATGCGCTATCCCGTGAAAGACGCCATTTTGATTTCGTCAACTAACGGCCATAGACATTATAGAATCAATGCGTTTTGATGTTACTGGCTTGCTGATATTGTAAAAAATATTTTATTTAAATGTTACTTTGATACACGCAAAATTTTTGCGAATATTTTTCAAGCGCATCGAAATTCTGTCATCACCTTCAGACATTACTGAAGCAAGCTGTAAGAATTAAATATATCTGACAATTTGTTAATTTTTATACGCACACAATTATGGCTGAATTGATAAATGCTTTAGCTTCAAAAAAAATTTAAATCAGACATCTTGTCTATGCTTTTTAGGGTGGCCAACTGTTGAAAATGACCATTAGTTACGGCAAAATCTCAATTTTTAAATTTTTTGTCAACTTTTTAAAAATCACAACTCTTTAGTAAATCTTTTCAGGCAGATAAAAACCGACAGTTTACGATTTTAAAAAATTTATAAAGAGTATAGACTTTTGAAATTGTCCTTCAAAATTTAATCTGAGAAGTCATAACAAAATTGCTAAATTATTTTCAAATCGTTTTAGACAAGATGAAACCCGGGTAAATTTCCACACTAAATGGCAACACTGCATCAATCTGTCAAATAACAAAGCAAAGAGCAGCTGTGCAATACGTGTTTTTGTCCGAGAAATTATCGAAAATGGATATGTGAGAGGTGTATTAACAGCAATAATAGATGTGAAACGCGTAGCTAAGATGTCGAGCCGCCGTTCTATACTTGGCTCCACTCTGGACACCTTGCCAGCGCCGTCGGATCCCCTTCGAGAACTCTTCGAGGCTTGCAAAGTGGGCGATGCACCGAGGGTGAAAAAGTTAATAACTCCACAGAATGTTAACGCAAGAGACACTGCGGGACGCAAATCGACTCCTCTACACTTCGCTGCAGGTATTTACATAAAAAACATCCATTTTCATGTATTGGTAATTGTTTAAAATGCGATCGAAAGCGAGTGAAAGGTACACTGTTCGTGATAAATTTCTTAAAAATTGCATAATTTTGTTACGCTACGGTAGTTCCGTCGTATTTTATCTGTTTTGTTAAGTCATAATCGGTGATCACTTGGTGTTTAATTAGTTTTCGTCTATAATTTCTAATTGTTGAAGTGAATACTATGTATGTATATACATGTGTTTTTATTTGTATGTGTTGTTATGTTTTGATATTCTGTATTGATACACTTTCACGTCAAGAAATCGGATTTCTTTCATTAATAATACATTGATGAGTTAATTTTATGTTTGTTATTGTGTTTAGTAGGTATTGTTTTAAATTAATGGGATTTTTCTTTTCAAAATTGTAACATATTTGTTCCATTTTGAGTGTTGTGATACTGAAGTATTTACGACAGACCACAAGGTGTCTTGATATTCTTAAATCCTCTGCACTGACCATTCAAAGTCTGAAAAGAAAATTATATTATTATTTATGTACTTAGTCAGTTACATACATACATACATATCGGTCACGCCTTTCTCCCATTGGGGTAGGCAGAGACCACTTCCTTCCACTTGCTACTCGCTTTTGTTTTATAATATACAAAAGCAGTTTTGTAATGTCATTTTAGAATAATATTTCTCAATTTAAACATTAAATAATGTGCGCCATACCAAAGAAAACGAGGCGTGACAAGTTGGACACCTTCTTAAATACTTTTTTTTATTTTTTATTAGCGTCACTCTTAAATACTTAAGCGGAGGTAGCCGGAGACATAAAAGTCACTGTCAATAGGGCTGGCTTCACATAAGGTCGCAGTCCGTGCAACTGCCGCGCGACTGTCACAGTTAAGTATGGAAATTGACAGCAGCGAAAGTCGCGCGCGTCTGTCAACTGTCAATTTCCATACTAAACTGTGACAGTCGCGCGGCAGTCGCACGGGCTACGACCTAATGTGAAGCCAGCCTAAGACACAAACAACTAGATAAGATTAAATTGTATCATTATTGCTCTCTCAGGATACGGACGCAGGGAAGTAGTAGAAATCTTAATCGCGGCTGGAGCAGCATTACAAGCACGCGACGACGGCGGTCTACAACCGTTACACAATGCGTGCTCCTTCGGTCACGCAGACGTTGTGCGGGCGCTACTCGCTGCTGGGGCGGCGCCTGCAGCTCGCGACAACTGGGGGTACACGCCGCTTCATGAGGCTGCTGCGAAGGGAAAGGTTGATGTTTGTATAGGTATGTTATTGATATGATATAATTTATTCGGTCACATTGATGTGCGGGATATACTGTTATTTGCGAGAAATACTGTTATTTGCGGGATGTACTAAACATAGTACAAAAACCAATTTGTAGGATGTACTGTGTTATTTGTGGGATGAACTGTTATTTGCGGGACAAACTATGTTATTTGCGGGATATACTGTCCTATTTGCAGGAGGTACTGTGTAATTTGCGGGATCTACTATGATATTTGAAGGAAATACAGTGTCAATTATTACAGGTACCTACCATGTTATTTGCGAGAGATACTATGTAATTTGCGGGTTAAACTACAAGTGATAGTTGCCAGTAAAAAAAATATAACCAACAACTTACAATATACAGAGCTGTTCCAACTGAGGTATCGAGTTTTACGTGGTATATACTAGAAATAGAGGCTAGCCATATAAAATTAATACTAATAATTTACCTATTTTGTTTCAGCTCTACTACAACATGGCGCGGATCCTAACATAAGGAACACAGAGGGCAAAACCCCGTTAGATCTAGCTGATACTGCAACCAGACCTGTGCTTACTGGTACGTATATTTGTTACATACATACATAATTACCCGTCACGCCTCTCTCCTATTGAGATAGACAGAGACGACTTTCCTCCTGTTGCAACGATCCAAACACACTTCTTTCGCTTCATCCACATTCATCAATCACCTCACTTGTACATTTGTTATGGTTTTTTCTTCGTCGTACATTTGTTATCAAGAAAAAGTTGTCTATCTACTATATTGTCATAGTTTAAACAATATACTTATTAATTTCCGTATTTCCTCAACCATCATGAATGACACTCAAAATCCTCCCCTCCAGGCGAATACTGCGCCTCAGACGTGTTAGAAGCAGCCCGATCTGGAGCCGATGACCGCCTTGCGTCCCTCCTCACGCCGCTAAACGTGAATGTGCACGCGCACGACGGCCGACGCTCCACGCCGCTTCATCTCGCCGCTGGGTATAATCGCGCTAGAGCTGTGCGGTTGCTACTGCAAAGGGGGGCCGATGTTCATGCTAAGGATAAGGGGTGAGTTTTTTATGCGGGATATACTGTGTTAAGATGTAATGTGTTATTTGCGGGTTATAAGCCTATGGTGTCTTAGTGCGGGCGCTGCTAAAGTTACGGAGTAAGTTTTTTGTTAGTGCGGGATTTTATGTGCTCTTTGCGGAAAGTACTGCATCATTTACCGGCTGTACTGTCTTATTTGCGGGTTACGATCTTACTGGTGCGGGACATACTTTCTCATTTACGGGGTAATTGACTTAAGAGATATACTGATATTTGAAGTTTGTACGTTAATACTTACGATCATATTAGTGCGGGACTTACCATATTTTTGCGGATAGTATCTAAATTTGTGCAGTTTACTATTCTCAGGGAAAGATATCCTAGTTATGTACTTAGCTTTAATTTATCTATTACTAGCTGACCCGGCGAACTTCGTACCGCCTCAAACTTCTGTATGTGAAAAAAGATTTTCCCGCTTTTCTGTTGAAAATTTTCCTGAATTTTCTTTGCTATAAACCTCACGGAGCCCAAGACCTTTCCAACGAATGCAAAACCGTGGAAATCGGTTCGTGCGTTCTGGAGTTAGAGCGTCAGGAAGGAAAACCCGACTTATTTTTATATTAGATAAGTATATTGCAAAATAAATAAACGTGCACTATTATTCTAGCGGCCTAGTGCCCCTACACAACGCGTGCTCGTACGGGCACTACGAAGTGACTGAGCTGTTAGTGCGCGCTGGTGCTGACGTCAATGCGACAGATCTGTGGGCCTTCACGCCGCTACATGAAGCCGCTAGCAAGGCGCGGCTTGAGGTAAGTAATTTATTTATTTAGTTAAAGGTCCTACCATCGTTCATAAAAAGCGGTGGTAGCCCAGTTGGTAGAACGCTTGCCTCGAATTCTGAGGGCGCGGGTTCGAAACCTGGCGCGGGCACGTACCTCTGAGTTTATTTCTCATGTAGGGATCAATTTATTCGATTATCACTTGCTAACGGTGAAGCAAGACATCGTGAGGAAACCTGCATACACCAGAGAAGAAATTCGAAGGTGTATGTGCAATCCGCCAATCCGCACTTGGCCAGCGTGGTGGATTACGGCCTAATCACTCTCTGTATGAGAGTAGGCTCGTGCCCCTCGGTGGGGACATATATGGGCTGATAACAACAACGTTCATAATTCATATACATACATACTTAGAATCTAATATAATGATCAATTAAAGGTAAACATCCTATTTTTGGTGATATTTGGTGTTGTTACTGTGCTTAGTGAAGTATTAAAACATTAACAGAAAAAGGTCATAAAAAATAATGTTTCTATTATTAAATTATTTATTCTGACAAATTCGTCGCTCCGTTTGCCGGACACATACAAACATACACACACTCTAAAAACACACACTCACACACATACAACACACACACACACACACTCACACACATACAACACACACACACACACACACTCACACACACACACACACACACACACACAAACGCGCCTGCGCGTTGGATTACGATACAAACACACTTCCTTCACTTCATCCACATTCATACATACATCGGTTTAGAACTACTCTTGACTTGGCCTTTCCTTACCCTAATAAATAAGTATTTATTCTTCCTCAGGTATGCTCTCTGCTACTAAGCGAAGGCGCTGACCCTACACTACTGAACTGCCACGGGAAGTCAGCGCTAGACGTCGCGCCTACGAGAGAACTGCAGGAGAGACTGGCTTGTGAGTAATTTACTTAACATCTAAGAGTGCGTTTCACGAAAGAAGTCCCCCGGATATTTTTGGAACTAAATTTGACAGATCTATTTTCCCTATTTTCTGATCTTTTCCCTAGTAGTCGGTAGAAAACCCCTTAGTTATCTTAATAAAAATATATTTTTTACGTAACATAAATATAGGTAACTAGATATTTTTATCAAAATGTATATTAAACTACTCATAGAACGACTAGGACAGTCGAAGTATGCATTAATTAGTATTATTTGATAAATTACAAATGAAATATAAATAATATAGGTAAATTTTGTACTCATAAATATAGGGTGACTTTAAATTAGTGAACGATAGAAAAGGATATGCATGTACTCGTGATAACAAACAACTTTTACTATGGGACCAAGGTCGAAATCGTTCAAAAATGTTTCAACCCCCCATACAAAATGCACCAGCTGATAATATGGGGAAACAATTTTTTTTGTGATTAGGAACTTGGTCCCATAGTAAAAGTTGTTTGCTATCACAAGTACAAGCATGTCCTTATCTATCGTTCACTTATTTAAAGTCACCTTGTATATCAATTTTGACATAATATACAGCGCCGCGGCTAGGGGACTTCTTTCGTGAAATGGACTCTACTCATTAGCGTGCTATAACTGTAGTGGCGCATTTACATTAGTCGGTTAGACGGCATTCGGCTGCAGCCACCGACTAATATAAACAGTTACCGAGACAGACAACCAAGTCTCAGGTATTACTGAGAGTTGTTTGTCCGTCCGTCTGTCGCCAGGCTGTATCTCATGAACCGTTGTAGCTAGAGCGTTGAAATTTTCACAGATGATGTATTACCGTTGCGGCTATAACAACAAATACTAAACAGAGAATAATAATAATATTTAAGGGGGGTTCCCATATAACAAACTAAATTTGCTCGATATTAATAATGGCTACTGGTAGACATTATTACTAAGCTATTGTTAACCTAGCGAATGGTACAGAACACTTCGCGCGCGAGTCCGACTCTCACTTAGCCGGTTTTTATAATGTAAAATAAAAATATAAAAAACTAGCTGGCCCGGCGAACTTCGTCCGCCTTAGAATAAACTTCATTGTGTAGGAATAAAGTTCAAATTGACTCTACATTTTAGTAAGAAAACATTTGTATGGGAAAAAGAAAAGGTCTGTTTTAGGGCTTTCCCGGCAATTATTCGAATTTTTCTCACCGTAAGAACCATCCTTGGACTTCAATTAACATTTTTAAAAAAGAATTAACGAAATCGGTCCAGCCGTTCAGGCGTGATGCCGTGAAAACGGAAAACGGGTTTCATTTTTATATGTATATAAATAATATAATATAATAATATATAGATAGATTTAAAAATGTGTTTTTGTAATGTTTTTTGGCCTTTTATTGTTTTTAAGAAACTTAAAACGCTTGTCATTTCACAATGAACATATAATTTTTCAGTTGAATACCGAGGCCACTGCTTGTTAGAAGCGTGCCGGCTCTCCGAACCAGTGCGCGTCAAGAAACAGCTGTCTTCCGCATCAGGGACAGCGGCACAGCATCAGCAGGTAATCAATCTTATTTCGACCCATAGATAGATAGAAATACTTTATTGCACACAAAGAAATACAAATAAAAATGAAAACTTAAACATTGTGCGCAAAGGCGGCCTTATCACTTAAAGTGATCTCTTCCAGACAACCTTTGGAGTAGTTTAGGAAGACTGTAGAGTAGAGCATGGCAATTTTTATCATTTATTTATGGATAGCTCTTTTGAAACTTAAATTGAAAAAAGCAACCCTACAGAGTTTCTTGCTAGGTTCTTCTCTGGAAAACTGCACTCTCGCGAATCTAGCATTAACTTTAAAAAATGACCCGTCCTAAGTGTTGTCAAAACCTACAGGATTAAATGATATTTCATTTCAATAAAAAAAATGTTACTCGGGAAAAGTTGTTAAGTTTCACAATTTTTGCTGCTACCGTAGTACCCTGCCACTTTCCCAAGAAACATGACTTGATACTGAAAAAAAGGTCTGATAAAAAGGTACATTGCGTCCCTGAAATACTTTTTTTATTTACTCGCTAAATCATCAGTTAATTTTAGATACACCACTTTCAAATACAATTTATCTGACAGACAATTTATGTCCTGTCACTGTCTTAGGCGCGGTTTTGATCTAAGAAACGTGGCGGAGTGGCGCGGCGGAAGCGTCTTGTGAAGAAAACTCTTATGAGTATTACGAATAGAGTCTAATTTACCGTAATTTTGTCCGCGCTGCTTGGCGGCGCCGCTTGACGCGCGGGGCGAGTGGCGCCGCCAAGCAGCGCGGACAAAATTACGGTAAATTAGACTCTATTTCTAATACTCATAAGAGTTTTCTTCACAAGACGCTTCCGCCGCGCCACTCCGCCACGCTTCTTTGGTTAACCCGGTGCCTAAAACGTCATGATCTATGAAACAGATAGGTTTATAAGTTAGTTATTAAAATCTGTAAGTGGTAAGACGGGCACTTAGTCTATTGCAGTCTGTCCAAAAAGAGTAGAAATTAAAAAGTGGTACTGTAGACAATTTATAGCGGTGGTAGCCCAGTTGGTAGACGCTTGCCTCGAACTCCGAGGGCGCGGGTTCGAAACCTGGCGCGGGCACGCACCTCTGAGTTTATTTCTCATATACGGATCAATTTATTCGATCACCACTTGCTAACGGTGAAGGAAAACATCGTGAGGAAAACCTGCATACACCAGAGAAGAAATTCGAAGGCGCATGTGAAATCCGCCAACCCGCACTTGTCCAGCGTGGTGCATTACGGCCTAATCACTCTCTGTATGAGAGTAGGCTCGTGCCCGTCGGTGGGGACATATATGGGCTGATAACGATAACGAACACTGTAGTGTTGTCCCGTTCGTTCTCAGATTGATTCGAAAGGGACGACACTACAGTGTTACCACTTTTTAATTTCTACTCTTTTTGGACAGACTTTAGTTACATCAACACCTGCAGCCAATAACCAAACCTCTCCCCCACTTCCAGAGCCCCCAAGTGTCCACCACGAGCGGCAGTACCCCCTCTTTACCGGGAGAATGCTCGACAGAAGCTCTAGTGAACTTCCAGCACTTGACTACAGGTGACCGACCGCTGCATTGCGCCGCAGCCAGCGTCTATCCGAAGAGGAAACAGGTATTTACGGAATTAAAGTGTTTTAGGTCTTAAAATAGAGACCTGAGAAGCCCCCAAGTCTACTAATTTAAAATAGCCTCAGTTGTGTGTCGGCAGAGTGTCAATTGGATTTTTGGACTCATATTTTGGTATTCTGCTAAACAATTGCTTACAGGAGGCTTAGCATACGTGCCGCGACAACTATCTCACGACATGCTGTCCTTATCACATTTAAAACTATGGAAAGAGACGTAAGCGTGACAAACCCATGACAATGTCTTGTCACGGAGTGTATGCTAAGCTAGCAGGTCTACCAAGTTATCTGTGAAACGGCCGTTATTGGAACTACGGCCACTAATACGGAAATGTCAAATTCCAGAACTGCTGCGATTGGTAGAAATACAATTTTGTATTACTAATAGCGCCGCCGTTCAGTTCACAGATAAGTTGGTGGATCTGTATTTATCTCTCATGCCTCTCCCATCATAGTAGGCAGATTCAGACCACTTCCCTCCACTTGCTACGATACAAATACACCTCTTTCTGAATTTAAGTATTTTAGGTCTAAAAGTTTTGTGTCGAGACAAGCCATTTTTCCTTCAAATCCAAAAATAAGTTTCACAAGTCAAAATTAACACCCAAAAACCAAAAATATGTCCCACAATCCAACACCAAGGCCCTGTTTCACAACCTATAGATAAAATTTATCTGACAGATGTTTTATACCTGTCTCTATCTAATGGTATCTACACACCAAAGCCGCCAGCTTTTTTGACAGCTCCCGATCGTATGACGTAAAGCTGCCGGCGGCTTTGGTGTGTAGATAGCATAAAACGTCACGATTTAAGAAAGAGATATTTATCTGTCAGTTAAAATTTATCTGTAACTAGTGAAACGAGCTATAGATTAACCAGCTTAAACTCACAGGTAATGGAAATGCTGATCCGTAAAGGCGCGAACGTGAACGACAAGAACAAAGACGGCCAGACCCCGTTACATGTAGCTACGGAACACTCGCATTTAGACGCCATGGATCTATTGCTGAGGCATGGTGAGTTGGGTTGTTATATTATTAATATTATAAACAACAAAGACGGCCAGACCCCGTTACATGTAGCTACGGAACATTCGCAATATAACACATAGGCTGTGTTATTTTGAAATATCATGATTTTTTTCATCTCAAAAAACATAACCCTCCTTCTGACGCAGTCGGGTAAAAAAAGTTAAAAAAAAAGATTTGATATAAGAGTAGGAATTTATGACGCTGATGTTCAGTTATGGTTAATTGCTGATTTTCTTATCTATTACAGGAGCAAAAGTAAACGCATTAGACGTCCGCGGCGAGAGCGCGCTGTCGGTGGCGGCGCGCCGCGACTCCCCCGCCGCGTGCCGGCTGCTGCTCGCGTGCGGCGCCGGCGCACCCACGCCCACGCACACGCACACCACGCACGGTCAGTAGGGGAGGGGACTTACAACCAAAGTCAAAGTCAAAAATATATAGGGTGACTTTAAATTAGTGAACGATGGAAAAGGATATGCATGTACCCGTGATTACAAACAACTTTTACTATGATACCAAGTTCGAAATCATTCAAAAATTTGTCAACTCCCCATACAAAATGCATCAGCTGATAGTATGGGGGAACAATTTTTTTTTGTGATTAGGAACTTGGTCCCATAGTAAAAGTTGTTTGTTATCACGAGTACATACATATCCTTTTCTATCGTTCACTAATTTAAAGTCACCTTGTATTTATTTCATAGGCACGAAAAATGCTCTTGAAACCGTTACGTTATTATATAGGTATTTTTTTTAAAGCTAGCGCTAGATTCGCAAGGTGCAGTTTCCCCCAGAGAAGAACTTAGCAAGAAACTCTGTGAGGTTGCTCTTTTCATATAAACCCGGTTATGAAAAGAAAAAGCCAAGGCCAAAGCACCTGAATCAAATCGGAGACTTGTTGAAGAAAGGCCAAGTCAACAGTACCCTAAACCGACGGGCATATAGGGAGAGATCCATGAGTGTGAATGACCACTTCTCTCCACTTGCTACGATATAAACACACTTCTTTCATCCATATTTCAATAGTCTTTCATTAGTCAACAGGTTTCAGTTAATCGTCTATAACAAAGTTTTTTTTTAAATAAATTTAATTATAAAAACATTTAAAAATTCCTTCGTAATTAACTAACCATAAAAATAACATGTTCCATATAACAGACGCGTGCGCAAACGCAGCAGCGCTCCGCCTGCTAGAAGCGGCGCGGACCGGCGACGTGGAGGGCGCTAGGACCGTGCTGGAAGCTAGACCTAGACTTGTCAACTGCAGGGACCTGGATGGACGGCATTCCACGCCACTGCATTTCGCTGCTGGGTAAGTATATACTATATGCTTGCTAACTTAGCATGCACTCCGTGACAAGACGTTGTCATGCGTTTGTCACTCTTACGTCTCTGTCTATAGTTTTAAATGTGATAAGGACAGCATGCGTGAGATAACTGTCGCGGCACGCCGTGCTAAGCCCCTTGTATAGAGTGTGATAGTGTGGCATTAAAGCCAGACATAATTTTCGAGGGACTAAATGACACACTTTCATTAGAATAAAACAAAATAGAAGGCAAGATAAAGCAAGGCTGGCTTTTAATAAGTGAACGATAGAAAATGAGACGCATGAACTCGTAATAACAAACAACTTTTACTAAGGGACGTTTAAAGTATACATTACATTTTACATACAGCAGTATACAGGGTGTAACAGAAAGGGCGTATAAAGTCGAAACACAGCGATAGTCCTCATGAAACTGAACAACTTTCCTCAAGGAACAGGGGTTAAAAATAAATTCGCCTCCCCATACAAAATACCCGATCAGCTGATCGAATAAGTATGGACGGTCCAAACATTTTTTTCGAGTTACGACCCATGTACCTTGGGGAAAGTTGTTCAGTTTCATGAGGACTATCGCTGTGTTTCGGGATTATACCCCCTTTCTGTTACACCCTGTAGAATGAGTACATGCATTACATTTTCTATAGTTCACTAATTAAAAGTCACCCTGTATGTTGCATTCACAACTCATAATCCGTTTAGTTTGACGCAACTTCCAAAGTTAAAACCACTTTAGACTGCTAAAATCTGACACAAATAGCGTTGACCGACGTCTTATTTATTTTAAATAGGTATTATTTACATATTCATTAAAATTTTCATTTCAGATACAACCGACTACCACTCGCTCAATTATTGCTACAACGAGGTGCCGATGTACATGCGAAGGATAAAGGGTAAAAAATATATATTATCCTACGACAATACAATACAAATATTCTTTATTGCACACAAAGATATTAGGTACAGACACAAACAAGAATATAAGAAGCAACAGGCGGCCTTATTGCTAGATAGCAATATCTTCCAGGCAACCTTACTAATATTATAAATTATACCTAATTATGGATGTGAGGATGTTTGTTACTCTTTCACGCAAAAGTACTTTTTTATTTTTTAGGGTTCCGTACCCAAAGGGTGAAAACGGGACCCTTTTACTGAGACTTGGCTGTCCGTCTGTCTGTCCAATTGTCACCAGGCTGTATCTCATGAACCGGTATAGCTAAGACATTGCAATTTTATTAAAATCGGTTTAGCCGTTTTTAAGATACTAGTTGACACGGCGAACTCAGTTCCGCCTTGGAGGCAATAAATGGACATATTTTTATTTTTTAAATAAGTATAAAAAAATCGGGATAAAACATCCTATATCCTTCTCCCGGTTCTTACATACATATCCGTCACGCCTCTCTCCCATCGAGGTAGGCAGAGACCACTTCCTTCCACTTGCTACAATCCAAACACACCTCTTTCGCTTCATCCACACTCATCAGTCGCCTCATACATGAAAATTTTGACTTAACTACTCTTGAAATTAAAAAAAGGCATAACTAATGGTGCTCCGACACTTTAAGTACACAAAAATGTTTGTAAGCATTTTATAACAAGCATGCAGAGTGGGAGCACCATTAGTTACGCCTTTTTTAAAATACCACGACATTCTTTTTAACGTACGAATTTACTTTCATTCGATTCCCACACATTTTATAACTCAAGAACGGCTGAACCGATTTGGCTGAAAATTGTTACGGACGTAGCTAAGTACCAGGAGAATATAGGATACTTTTTATCCCATTTTTGATGAGTCAGGCTTGATATAAAAATCTTCAATGTTTTTTTTTTCTAAACACAGCGGCCTAGTCCCCCTCCACAACGCGTGCTCGTACGGGCACTACGAAGTGACAGAGTTACTTCTGTCGTGTGGTGCGGGCGTTAATGCGGCTGATTTGTGGCGGTTCACACCTCTGCATGAAGCCTGTGCGAAAGGGAAGGCTGATATCGTTCGACTGCTCTTAAAGGTATGTATAACCTTTTTTTAAATTACAAGCTTTATATTAGCTTCACTTGTAAGTAACTATGTATGTAAACAAATCTTGGAATCTTAATTTGACACACTTCCCGGTCTTCGAGTAGGGTGAAAGTAATTCTTTCGCACGCCCTACAGCCTAAACGGCTTGATGGATTTTAGCTTGAAAGGTGTCGTTAGATTCGTATATACAGTGAGAGTGACACTGGGTACATCAAAATTAAAAAAATAAGTTTTTTAAACGCAGTCGGGTTTTTTATTTAAATAAAAAGCTGGGTTATTATAAAAAAATTATAATAGAAAATACATTAATTTCATACAATAAAATCTTTTTAACAATTTCAGCACGGCGCAGACCCAACCAGGCGTAACAGAGACGGCTTAACGCCGTTACAACTAGTGCGAGCGGGAGATACTGACACGGCCGATGCTTTGCGAGGCGACGCTGCTCTGTTAGACGCCGCTAAGAGAGGAGATTTGGCGAGAGCTAGGTGAGTCATATAACTGTCTCATTCTAGCTTTATATCTTTGTAACTAGTGCGATAGAGATAGATAGCGTTGTGACTTCGTACGCGTTTATCGTCATATCTTGCTAAAAAATCATGATATCGTAAATTAATATAGCATATGTGTTATTCTGATACTTCTGCTACAATATTGCCAAGTTTTATCAATATCTGTTCAGTAGTTTTTGCGTGAAAGTGTAACTTCAGATCTATCAATTCATACACCCATCGGCACAAACATTGACATTTATAATATTAGTAGGAAACTAAGAGCCTGTATCACAACTCACAGATAAAATTTATCTGACAGATATTTTATACCTGTCTCTGTCTAAAACGTCATGATTTATGAAATAGACATAGTTTTATCTGTCAGTTAAATTTTATCTATATGTGTTGAAACGGGCCTTTAGTCTGATATATTATTTCTGACTTTTGGTATAAGTAGAATAATATAATGAAAGTACTAAACAAGTACTTATCATAGTGCATTTAAAGTACATTTTTAGTGCGGCGTTAGTACAAGTGAAGTTCAAATGAGTGCAATTTCAGTACAATGTAATTGCTCTAGTGTAGTTTCAGTGCAATTTAGTGCATTTTGCGTACGGAGAAAGTGTGTATTTAGTGCATTTTGCGTACGCAAAAACTGTAAATGATGTGCATTCTGCTTACGATGAAAGTGTGAATTAATTGCGAAATGATGTAAAATTTTACTGCATTATATTAATACTCAATTCGAACTTAGAATCAAATCTAAGTTTAGTTGTGTAT
Source organism: Anarsia innoxiella (assembly GCA_947563765.1). Taxonomy (NCBI): domain Eukaryota; kingdom Metazoa; phylum Arthropoda; class Insecta; order Lepidoptera; family Gelechiidae; genus Anarsia; species Anarsia innoxiella. Next base: position 1,519,005 of record OX387418.1, on the reverse strand, counting down.
CTGCAGTTTTGTATCTGAACAGATTTTTATGAAACTTTCCAATATTTTTGCGCTTGCACATCAGAATTACAAATAAGCTATATTATTTTAAGATATCATATTCGGTTTGTTACGAAGTCTGTCTGAGACTGAGAACTACTAATAAATGTCAATGTTTGTGCCGATGGATGGATGGATCTCTAGTCCTTCTAATAAAATGATATTGTTATAATAATTTGTTCCAGGAAACTAATAACTCCACAAAACGTGAACTGCCGAGACGCTCATGGACGGAACTCCACACCTTTACATCTAGCTGGTAAGGAAAGCTATTTACTTCCCATCTTTTAAAGGGTGACTTTTTATTACTGAATAGGGATTAGTTCGCAAAAATGGACCCTTAAACCCCCTCTTCCTCCTCAGCCGGCTACAACAACTTAGAAGTGGCCGAAGCCCTCCTGGAAGCCGGGGCGGCAGTCTCAGCCCGCGACAAAGGCGGCCTAGTCCCGCTCCACAACGCGGCGTCGTACGGACACGTGGAGTTGGCGGCGTTGTTACTACGAGCTGGAACTCCCCCCAACGCGGCCGATAGGTGGGGATTTACGCCGCTGCATGAGGCTGCGCATAAGGCGAGGACGCATTTGTGTGCGTTGCTGGTATGTATATGGTTTCTTTAATTTATTTATCATAGAAAACAACGGTAAGTAAATAATTGTTTATAAAAAATAACATATAGGTTCCTTAATTGCTCAAGTAATTTGGAAATAGCCTTTTTTGCCTGTTTTTTTTTAGAGCGTGAACAAAAACATAAGTTAATATTTTGGTATTAGCCACTGAAATTAAATAAAAGAATATGCAATATGACTATACAGGGTGTAACAGAAAGGGGGTATACAGCCGAAACACAGTGACAGTCCTCATGAAACTGAACAACTTTCCCCAAGAAACATGGGTCGTAACTCGAAAAAAAATTTTGCGTCGCCCATACTTACTCGATCAGCTGATCGAACATTTTGTATCGTGAGGCGATTTTTTTTTTCTAGTAACGACCCATGTTCCTTGTACAAAGTTGTTCAGTTTCATGAGGACTATCACTGTGTTTCGGCTTTATATCCCCTTTCTGTTACACCCCGTATAAATGATAATAAAAAAACTGAGATAGGTCACGAGACTGTCGGGTCTGGGTATTTGTTCTACGGACTTTGACTGTTCTTCTTTTCAATGCAACCAACATGGCGGCATAGGAACTATTTCATTAAACGCACTCTAGCTCTTCTCTTCTCCTTCCACATCACCAACATCTAACCCTTCAACCCCCAGCTGGCCCACGGCGCAGACCCATTCCTCAAGAACCAAGAAGGCCAGACAGCCTTAGAGCTAGCGGGCGCTGAGGACGTGCGCTGTTTGTTGGCGGACGCCATGACGGCGGGCGCGGGGGACGCCGCCGCCGCGCCGCCCGCCCCCACCCCGCCCCCGCAGCTGCCCGTACTCATGCCGTCCGGGGACACCGTGCCGTTGGCGCTGCCTGTGAGTACTTGTTCTTTAGCGCCCCCCCACCCCGCCCCCGCAGCTGCCCGTACTCATGCCGTCCGGGGACACCGTGCCGTTGGCGCTGCCTGTGAGTACTTGTTCTTTAGCGCCCCCCCACCCCGCCCCCGCAGCTGCCCGTACTCATGCCGTCCGGGGACACCGTGCCGTTGGCGCTGCCTGTGAGTACTTGTTCTTTAGCGCCCCCCCACCCCGCCCCCGCAGCTGCCCGTACTCATGCCGTCCGGGGACACCGTGCCGTTGGCGCTGCCTGTGAGTACTTGTTCTTTAGCGCCCCCCCACCCCGCCCCCGCAGCTGCCCGTACTCATGCCGTCCGGGGACACCGTGCCGTTGGCGCTGCCTGTGAGTACTTGTTCTTTAGCGCCCCCCCACCCCGCCCCCGCAGCTGCCCGTACTCATGCCGTCCGGGGACACCGTGCCGTTGGCGCTGCCTGTGAGTACTTGTTCTTTAGCGCCCCCCCACCCCGCCCCCGCAGCTGCCCGTACTCATGCCGTCCGGGGACACCGTGCCGTTGGCGCTGCCTGTGAGTACTTGTTCTTTAGCGCCCCCCCACCCCGCCCCCGCAGCTGCCCGTACTCATGCCGTCCGGGGACACCGTGCCGTTGGCGCTGCCTGTGAGTACTTGTTCTTTAGCGCCCCCCCACCCCGCCCCCGCAGCTGCCCGTACTCACGCCGTCCGGGGACACCGTGCCGTTGGCGCTGCCTGTGAGTACTTGTTCTTTAGCGCCCCCCCACCCCGCCCCCGCAGCTGCCCGTACTCATGCCGTCCGGGGACACCGTGCCGTTGGCGCTGCCTGTGAGTACTTGTTCTTTAGCGCCCCCCCACCCCGCCCCCGCAGCTGCCCGTACTCATGCCGTCCGGGGACACCGTGCCGTTGGCGCTGCCTGTGAGTACTTGTTCTTTAGCGCCCCCCCACCCCGCCCCCGCAGCTGCCCGTACTCATGCCGTCCGGGGACACCGTGCCGTTGGCGCTGCCTGTGAGTACTTGTTCTTTAGCGCCCCCCCACCCCGCCCCCGCAGCTGCCCGTACTCATGCCGTCCGGGGACACCGTGCCGTTGGCGCTGCCTGTGAGTACTTGTTCTTTAGCGCCCCCCCACCCCGCCCCCGCAGCTGCCCGTACTCATGCCGTCCGGGGACACCGTGCCGTTGGCGCTGCCTGTGAGTACTTGTTCTTTAGCGCCCCCCCACCCCGCCCCCGCAGCTGCCCGTACTCATGCCGTCCGGGGACACCGTGCCGTTGGCGCTGCCTGTGAGTACTTGTTCTTTAGCGCCCCCCCACCCCGCCCCCGCAGCTGCCCGTACTCATGCCGTCCGGGGACACCGTGCCGTTGGCGCTGCCTGTGAGTACTTGTTCTTTAGCGCCCCCCCACCCCGCCCCCGCAGCTGCCCGTACTCATGCCGTCCGGGGACACCGTGCCGTTGGCGCTGCCTGTGAGTACTTGTTCTTTAGCGCCCCCCCACCCCGCCCCCGCAGCTGCCCGTACTCATGCCGTCCGGGGACACCGTGCCGTTGGCGCTGCCTGTGAGTACTTGTTCTTTAGCGCCCCCGCGCCCACCCCGCCCCCGCGCCCACCCCGCCCCCGCAGCTGCCGGTACTCATGCCGTCCGTAAGTAAGTAATAAAAGCAACAAAACGTTCTCACATCCATCCATCCATCAGCTCAAACTTAATATTAGAAGGTTAAATGAAAATACATATTATATTCACAGGTAATGCCAAGTAACTACTGGGCTGAAGGGTCCAGAGGTAGCTTAGAAGATGCTGCAGGTAGACCGGCCTCCGCGCTATCCACTACTGAATCCTTACATACTTTCCTTACGAGGTGGGCACCAAATTCTCCTTTTAGCTTCTGATTAATGTCCCCACTACAGGGGCTCGACCTTTTTCTCATAGGAGAGTAAAGCTAAAAACAGACTCAAAGAAAAAAATAAATATAACAAAAAGAAAAAAAAAGAATATAAAAAATAATATTGAAAAATAACATTTTTGATTATCATATTATCATTGACATTATTCTCATTAGAATACTATTTAAAATCAGTTGACACAACAAACAAGCATCGCAGCTTCGAAGCGACTATACGCGAACGTTTTGTCAACTGATTTTGAATATTATTCTAATGAGAACTATGTCGATAATAATATGACAATCAAAAATGCTCGGCGCTCCGTCAGTTGTGCGCCGGCATTTAACCAGACTTTTCTTTAAAAAAAAAAACACTTCTAAACTATACCTTTTCTCCTCCACAGCATCGGCTTAGAACAACTAACAACTGTACTGGAACGCGAACAAATAACCGTCGATATCCTATCAGAAATGTCACACGAGGACCTACGCGCGGTGGGCGTGGCTGCGTACGGACATAGACATCGGCTGCTCAAGGCCGCACGGCACTCGCTGCAGGCGCAGTCGGGTGAGATGCTTGTATAGATTGTGTTTGGGGAGTGGATAGTCTATTGGGGTAGTTGACATCTTAAGGTCTATCTACACAGATCCGGGCCGTGGCCCGTCAGGAGGGAAAAACATACGTCGTCATGACAACATGTGTGAACGAATCTGTTCCGGCCCGCAAAATGTAGGTGACAATAAGACGGCGCGGCGCAGCGTTGTTGTAAATCTTATATTTGTTGTTACATGATGATATAGTAACTGTACTGACTGGATGACTGGACCGCTCTGGACAATAGCAATGACTTAGAGCTACGCTTATATACTAAGATGCTGGCCGCGCGATGATATGTGCGGACGTGATAGGCTACGTGATTGCTGATGCAGCGGAAACATATTGATGCAGGAATATTTTCACGCTCGCTGTCTTGTCTTATCTATCACGTACTCGAGATCCGCACAAATCCATAGAAAATGTATGGAATGATGTTTTTTCCCTGACACGTCTCGGACATGGTCCGGATGTGTGTTTAGACCATTATCAGGGTAGTAGACAGCTTAAAGGGGTAGTTGACATCCTATCGTAATAGTTGACATAATTTGGTGATAATTGATGTCCGGTCCCCCTGACCGGTCTGTTAATTTACTATATTCTAGTGTGTCGGCAGAGTGTCAATGTCATTTCTTGACACATTTGGTCGCAATCAGTGTAAGCTAATGTTTAGCAGCATACAAAATGTGTCAAAAATGCCATTGACACTCTTCCAACACACAACTGAGGCTATTTTAAATTATCAGACTTGGGCCCCTGGGTAGTTGACATCCTATCAGAGTACTAGACGTAATTGAATACATACATATCCGTCACGCCTTCCCATTGGAGTAGACAGAGACCACTTCCTTTCACTTCTTCCCTTTTCTTTCTTACAACTGACTCAAAAACATAATTTCAACCACCAGAATGGTACGGCGGCACGACTCTAGTGGACATCCCAAGAAGCACAGACAACGGCGAAGAGCGTTGCGATAGTGAGTTCGCGATCGTCGAACGAGAGATGCAGGCTAGCGTGCGCGCGCATAGGGACCGAGCTGGCGGAAACTTCTCGCACTATCACGTTGTGAGGGTAAGTAATCTTACATACATACATATCTATTACGCCTCTCTCCCTTGGGGCTAGGTAATTTCCCTCGTATAAGTTTTCCTAGCGGTGGTAGCCCAGTTAGTAGAACGCTTGCCTCGAACTCCAAGGGCGCGGGTTCGAATCCTGATGCGGGCACGTACCTCTGAGTTTAATTCTCATGTACGTATCAATTTATTCGATTAGCACTTGCTAACGGTGTAGGAAAACATCATGAGGAAACCTGCATACACCAGAGAAGAAATTCGAAGATGTATGTGAAATCTGCCAACCCGCACTTGGCCAGCGTGGTGGATTACGGCCTAATCACTCTCTGTATGAGAGTAGGCTCGTGCCCCTCGGTGGGGACATATATGGGCTGATGACGACGACGAACCTGAACGTTAAAATTGTTACTATTGATATTTATTTATTTATTGTTATTTATTTATATAAACAGTTTTTTTATGCATTAAAACCACACTTAAAGCTACTTTCCAACCCCCAGATCCAAAAACTAGTAAACGGCCGTCTTTGGGAACGCTATCAGCATAGACGTCGAGAAGTGTGCGAGGAGGCCGGCAGTACTGGTGCGAATGAGAGGATGCTATTCCACGGGTCGCCGTTCATCAACGCCATCGTGCAGAAGGGCTTCGATGAGAGGCATGCTTATATTGGTAGGTATAAGTTTATTTATTAAGAGACATTTTGTACAGTCAGCATAATAAGTCGATGAACGGTTAACTAATGTTTGACATAACTTAATTTGCAATAATTTCATTGGCTATAATTTCATTAGCCATAATTTTATTTGACATAATGATTTATGTGCCATAACTAACGAAAGCAATAAAATTACTTGCAATAAATTTAATATTCATAACTAATAGAAAGACAATCTTCATAATAAATAATTTTACATTACATACAATACAAATAAAATAGTTTTAATTAAAAAACTATTCAAAGAAATAGATGTATTAAATCAAGCATGCAGGCAAGCATGCAGCATGGAAGCAAGCATGCAGCATGCAGAAAAGTATGCAGCATGCAGGCAAACATGCAGCATGCAGCATGCAAGGAAGCAGGGATGCAAAAAACATGTTCTAACCTATCCTATTGGTTTTGCTGCTGTTTAGTTTTTGTATTGCGGGGGGCTTCGCCCCCGGGCCCCCTCTGTCACATCCGGTTTTTTGTGTTGTAAGTACATTCATCTCATCTAGTATATAATACGCACATGATGGCATAATTATAATATGTCATCTGTTGATTATGTATTTAATAGTTATAGAAAATTATAATTATGGCCCTTGTTGTTTATGCATCATAATACTATGGCTAATGTTAATTATGACTTCTGAACCATTATGGCCATCGTTGTTAGTATAAATAATAATATAGCATATGAACTTTATGACTGTAGAACATTATGACATATGAAATTATTGCAAATTAAGTTATGAAAAACAAAATAATACCTCGATGAACACATTCAGATTTTCAAAAGTAATTTACACCTTTATTAGACGTAAAACCATACTTATTTTCCTTATTTTGCACCTTATTGGATGTTCATTGAACTTTAGAGTATTTTTGCTAAGCGATTTACGTCTAATAATTGGTGTATTTTACTTTTGTAAATCAGAATGTGTTAATCAACTTATGATGCCGACCGTACATTAAATAACATATTTATACTAAAACATTTAGGGCCGTAAGGTACCAAGGCACTAAGGGCCGAAAGGTACCAAGACACGAAGGGCTGAAGGTACCAAGTCACTAAAGCCCTCATTGGTACCAAGTCGCTAGAGTTGTCAAGTGTAATTTTGGGTTACCTATGAATAAATCTTTATTGAATTTGAATTTAGAGACCTTATACGTACCGAGACACTAAATACCTTATTGATACCAAGACTCAGGTACCAGAACTCTTAATGCAACAGTATCAAGACACTTTAAAACCTTACGAATACTAAGGCCTTTAATTTTAGAAACCTACGGGTACCAAGTCACTTTAAGCCCATTGTCCACGTAACTACACGTCATACGCACGTTTTCTTTAATTGACGATTGAAAGTCGAATGCATGCATTTTACGTCACGAAGCTGCTGAAGCAATGTTCACTTCGCGTCAGCTACTTCGCGGATTGACCTCTTGCAATCGTCAATTGACGAAATCGTGCGATTGCGTGGACAATGAGCGTAAGGAATCTTCCGCAGTTTCAAGCGTGTTAATAGCTTTTTTACAGCGTAAATACTACAAAAAAACTAATTCTTTTGTTTCATCCAGGTGGCATGTTCGGCGCGGGCATATACTTCGCGGAGCACTCGAGCAAGTCCAACCAGTACGTGTACGGGTTCGGAGGCGGGTCCGGGTGTCCCGCGCATAAGGACCGCAGCTGTTACTCGTGTCATAGGTCGGTATTATAACATACATACATACATACATACATACATACATACATACATACATACATACATACATACATACATACATACATACATACATACATACATACATACATACATATACATAAAGGAAGTTATCTCTACCTACCCCAATGGGAGAGAGGAGTGACGGATATGTATGTACAATACAATACAAATATTCTTTATTGCACACAAAGATATAAGGTACAGATACAAACAAGAATATAAGAAGTAACAAGCCTTATTGCTAGGTAGCAATATCTTCCAGGCAACTTATTATATTTATTTAAACTACTCCACATATATAAAAATCAAGGGACGTGACCTTACTCTAAAAACCGAACAACTTTCCTTTAGAAACAAGGGTTGAAATACAACAAGTTTAATGCACAGATTACGTACTTTGAATACCTACACATATTGCATAAGCACCTTGTATGTTTAATAACATTCTATTTATACAGACAAATGCTCCTCTGCCGAGTAACACTAGGGCGCGCCTTCCAACTGATGTCGGCTATGAAAATGGCGCACGCGCCGCCCGGCCATCACTCCGTCGCGGGCCGGCCGAGTCAAGGCGGGCTCTGCTTCCCTGAATATGTCGTGTATAGAGGAGAGCAGGTAGGTGTAACTAGATTACTAGTAGCGAAATGTCCAATACGCATTTGGTCTATTTCGCAAAATGTCCAATACTCGAATGTTCCATTTCGCAAAATGTGCGCATAAGACATTTGGTCCGTTTCGCAAAATGTCTTATACGCAAATGGTTCATTTCGCAAAACGTCAACAATCGTATTTTATCATACATTTTAATTGTATAATTTTGAAATCGCAAATCGTGCCTACTAAAATACATAGTTATATTACTATTTAGTAGATACTTTTATCGGATGACATTAAGTGTATTTTAACGCCCTAATCCAATTGCTATTTCATTGTTCCAGGCGTACCCAGAATACCTAATTACTTACCAGATAGTGAACGAAGAAAGCAATTCGGGGACTGTATGAATTAATCAAACATAATTGTATGTAAATTTTATTAAAAGACATACTATAGACGACTGTATTTAAAAAATGGCTGTTAAGACCATTCTTTGCTGAGGATCTTAGCAAGTTGGAACGTCACGAGGAACTTTTACGGCCCGTCCGCACAGCGAGTTTTCACCGCGCGGTTTTTAATCCGCGGTCAGAATCACGCTTTATGCGCCTTATAAAAATGTTCAATTGGCATCAATACACAGATTTTTTTATGTTTCATTATTGCTTATGATTCGACGACAGGCAAGTTAGCGTAGTCCGTAGTGAGTCTGCATCATACGCACGGGTCGCGGGTTCGATCCCCGCCGGTTAACAAACATTTGTGTGATGAGCATTAATGTTTGTGTGTGTCTGGGTGTTATATATTTATAACACCCAGACACGTAAGTTTATCAGTCCCTGATCTACTATGGGTAGTACAGGATTTGTCTAGTTTGGGGTCAGATGACCGTGTGTGAAATGTCCCCCAATATTTATTTATTTTATTCAGTGTGTTACAGAATTGCTAAAAAAAATCGCTGTGCGGATAGGCCCTATGGCATTATACCGTTGTCGCTTTGAGTTTATGACAGAAAAGAACAAATATGTGACTATTTTTTTTAAACCCCTATTCGAGCTAGTATGGAGAAAAAGAAGTTGGCGGCCACTGATGAAACTCACGTCAATCGATAGAGAAAAATATTATAAAACGATAGTATTTTGGACAAATGTCGAGTGATTTTTGGAGATATAGAACTTTAAAAATGTTCGCGTGAAACAATTTTCAAAGTTCTTTAATAGGGGATGATGTGTGTTGTAATTGATACCGAAAATTTTTACTACACCAATTAGGTTGGATGCTCTTTTACTGACAGATAAACTTATGTCTATTTCATAAAACATGATGTTTTAGACAGTGACAGGTATAAAATATCTGTCAGATAAATTTTATCTGTGAGTTGTGAAACGGGCCCGAAATGTTGTATTTTTAATCGTCTCGTCTATTTGGCAGCTGTAAAATATATTCAAAATGAAATTCAGTCTTAACACCATCTAATAAAGAACACATTCGAGTAAACCGAGATAATGGACAATTAATTTTAACAAAGCTTCCAGCAATAAAGGCTAAGAGTATTAATTTAAATTTAACAAAGGTTGTGTTTTAAATGAAGTCACGTGGCGTGTCATGATGTCGCGTCGCGATTCATGATGTCACGTCGCGTTTCATGATGTCACGTCGCGTTTCATGATGTCACGTCGCGTTTCATGATGTCACGTCGCGTTTCATGATGTCACGTCGCGTTTCATGATGTCACGTCGCGTTTCATGATGTCACGTCGCGTTTCATGATGTCACGTCGCGTTTCATGATGTCACGTCGCGTTTCATGATGTCACGTCGCGTTTCATGATGTCACGTCGCGTTTCATGATGTCACGTCGCGTTTCATGATGTCACGTCGCGTTTCATGATGTCACGTCGCGTTTCATGATGTCGCGTCGCGATTCATGATGTCACTTCGCGTTTCATGATGTCGCGTCGCGATTCATGATGTCACGTCGCGTTTCATGATGTCACGTCGCGTTTCATGATGTCACGTCGCGTTTCATGATGTCACGTCGCGTTTCATGATGTCACGTCGCGTTTCATGATGTCACGTCGCGTTTCATGATGTCACTTCGCGTTTCATGAAGTCACTTCGCGTTTCATGAAGTCACTTCGCGTTTCATGATGTAACGTCGCGTTTCATGAAGTCACGTAGCGTTTCATGAAGTCACGTAGCGTTTCATGATGTCACTTCGCGTTTCATGATGTAACGTCGCGTTTCATGAAGTCACGTAGCGTTTCATGAAGTCACGTAGCGTTTCATGATGTCACTTCGTGTTTCATGAAGTCACGTAGCGTTTCATGATGTCACTTCGCGTTTCATGACCTCACGTCGCGTTTCAATAATGTCTATTAAGTTATATCTTTTCTAAAGATAGGGAATCTAGAGTGAATAAATTTAAAAGAACTGATGTGCTAGGGTCGCGACACACCTACGTAACGTACCGCGCCGAACGTTCAGCGGCTGAAGTAAATGTATGCGACGTAATTTCAGCTGATGTGTCATAGGTGACTTGAAACACATTGCGAGCGTATTGAACCGAACGTTCAGCGGCTGGAGTAAATATATGCGACGTAATTTCAGCTGATGTGTCATAGGTGACTTGAAACACATTGCGAGCGTATTTAACTGAACGTTCCGCGCAGTACGTTACGCAGATGTGACCGCACATTTACAATTAATTTTGAATGAACAATAATCAGTTTTTTTAGAAACGAATAAATACGACTCGATAAATTAAGAATGTGTATTTAAAACGAAATTAGAAAAAGCGTTTACTACAATTCATTAGATATTTTTAAACGATTTTTTTGTTTTGTATTTGCCTTATATTATATTTATTTATTAAAATTATTCAGCACTCGCGATTTCGTACGCATTTATCGTCATATCTTGGAAAAACTTACTCAATTACTTAAAATAATATAGCCTATGTGTTATTCTGTTGCAAGCTACCAACTACTTAAGTTAGTAATCAAGTTTAAACTATATCTTCTGAATTATGGTAAATACTTTTTAGGCCGTGTTCCAACCAAATTGTCTGTTAGCTGCCAAAAGTGAACGGACGTTACACAGTTTATTTGCTTTCCATACATTCACTTATTCGTTCACATACACTCGAGAGCAATGAATCCGGGTCACTAAAAAATCCAAAAAACTCGCGATCCAAGAATACTAGCTTAATGAAATAAATATCACAATATAACACAAAAATCCGTAAACGATAATTTTATCGTTTTGACATTAATATAGAAGTAACTCAGAAGTTTTATATTTTAATTTAACAAGTATTTATTGGTCTCTTAAACATATTTTATTTCATAAGGCTAGGATTTTGTTTACCCGACCCGGATTCATTGCTCTCGAGTTTATAACCAACAATACGTTGTTATGCTATGCGTAGACGCTGACATTCGGCGGCTGATTAATATAATACGTCACTACGCTCCGCGGACGCTGATTTAGGCCGTAGCCCCAGTAGGCAAACTGTTAGCGGCCGACTGAGTGAGCCGCAAATTTGTGGCGAACTGAAAGAGTTAGCTGCAAACTCAAATCAATGAAATCACCGGTTTTGGTGGGAGTCGGCCGCTGTCTGAGATAGTCAGCGCGCGTAACGCTGCAAACTGCGTACAGTGAGCGAAAACTAGCTGACTGTAGACACTCCATTTCAAATATATGGAAGGGCGTACTAAATCGATACGCCGCAAACTAGTCAGCCGCTAACAGTTTGCCTACTGGGGCCACGGCCTTACTACGTAGCTGTAAGCTATAAGCGTATTGTCAGTATAGTGGGAACGAAAAATGCCGTTTATTTTCACGTTTACACTGGGGCTCAAAGTAAGCCTGCTCACATTCGGCGGATTACATTTAGTTTGGTGTGAACATGGCCACAGAATCTGGTGAGACTTTTCATTCGAAAGAAAAATTAAAAGCGTGTATTGTATATAATGAAATGTAAAATTACTTTCGTTTACATTAAGTCTGTTTTTTTTAATTTGTATTATTAAAATTTTAAGTAAGTATTAAATCGGTATTAAGAATACATTATTTTGTTTTATTTATGCGGTTAAACTGAAGTGCATGGTATGAGGCGACTGATGAAATGATGAAACTTAAATTGAAAAGAGCAACCCTACAGAGTTTCTTGCTTTTTTTCTTCTCTGGGAAAAACTGCACTCTTACGAATCTAGCATTAACTATAAAAAATGACCCGTCCTAAGTGTTGTCAAAACCTACAGGATTAAATGATTTTTCATTTCAATGCGGATGAAGAGAAAGAAGTGTGTTTAGATCATAGCAAGTGAAGGGGAGGTGGTATTTGTCTATCCCAATGGAAGAGAAGTGTGAGAGATTAGGTAAGTATTTTTGGGGTTACAGGAAGCGTTTAACAATTAACGCTTTCTTAAACTTAAAGTTGAGTTTTTGAAGATTGATGGGCCAAAATATCTACCAACTGGTTGCCTGTTTAACGGCCACAGAGGTAGAGGTCGGCCTAAGAGATTTATATGCATACTTGGAAAATAGGCCAGAAGTTGCTGGAGATAGGGATGGAAGAATGCGGGGGAGGCCTTTGCTCAGCAGTGGGACACATTAGGCTAATAAAAAAAGTATGTACTTCCAGCGCCCTCCAGTCCGTTTTAGGGTTCCGTACCCAAAGCGTGAAAACGGGACCCTATTACTGAGACTTGGCTGTCCGTCTGTCTGTCTGTCTGTCTGTCACCAGGCTGTATCTCATGAACCGTTATAGCTAGAGCGTTGACATTTTCACAGATTATTATCGTTGCCGCTATAACAACAAATACTAAAAAATAGAATAATAAAAATAATTAAGGGGGCTCCCAACAACAAACACGAATTTTTTGCTTTTTTGCTCAATACCAATAGTGAATGGTACGGAACCCCTCCTGCGCAAGTCAGACTCGCACTTGGCCGGTTTCTTACAATATTGAAATATAAAACCGATAACGTTCAGCGTCACAACACAACACGACAGACAAATGTAAATGTGGCTATATTACGTCATTTGAGCTCTTGACTATTTGTGTTATCATCAGATAAATCGATCGATTGTGGATCGACGGAATCGATTGACAGTAAAATTTTATAATCGACGTCGATCAAATTTATTCTAGCTACCAGACCAGTTAATAAACTTCGATCGACGTTGACCTTTGCCGTTGATCAACGTCTATTAGTCTAAAAAAATAAATCTCAAAAGAAACAACGAACATTCAGCAAAAACTTTTATATTTAGAAACAAGAATTTAAAAATATTACCTAGGTAAACAAAAATTCGTACTTATTTGCCTTCTCACTTATAGGTTAGTACCTAACTATAGATACTTATAAAATATGTATAGTGTAAATATAGCTTCTTTTGCCAAAAAATAAAGACCGAATACTGCCTTTACACTAAACAATTCCCAAAAACATGGCTAAATGTAAAAAAATCCAAATTTTCATACCAATTGCCCGATCAGTTAATCATAAAAGAAGATTAATTTTTTCTAGTGTTTTCACTTATAACCTAGGTACATACATAGGTCCCGTCCAGGTCCTAGCCCCAATTCTGTATCTCCTAGTTTTTCTAGACAATATATCATGACCTGGCCAAAGACCTGATATCTTTGTGGTCACAGATAACTTGCTCAATTTCGGATCTAAACATGGCGATTCAAAACTTGATAATGTACTGCAATCTGAAAGAAGAAAGAATTAACATAAACACTAGCTTTTCCCCGCAACTTTGTCCGCTTATAATTCAGAATGCATGTATCCTACCTAAAAAAAAACTAAGTACTTGGACACATGAACGTTTTTAGGGTTCCGTACCCAAAGGGTGAAAACGGGACCATATTACTAAGACTTGGCTGTTCGTCTGTCTGTCCGTCCGTCTGTCTGTCACCAGGTTGTATCTCATGAACCGTTATAGCTAGAGCGTTGAAATTTTCACAAATGATGTATTTCCATTGCCGCTATAACAACAAATACTAAAAATAGAATAATAATAATTAAGGGGGTTCCCATACAACAAACATGATTTTTTTTGCTTTTTTGCACGATATGAATAGTGAATGGTACGGAACCCTTCCTGCGCGAGTCCGGCTCGCATTTGGCCGGTTTTTAATTATGATATGGTGGTTAATATGTAGATACCTAAATATTTATCTACGTACGAGATTGGTATAGTAACTAGGTTATTGAGCGGTAGCACAGAATACCAAATTAGAGCGATAGCCAAGTAGGTAAAACGCAGACCTCCAATCTTGGAGACGTGGGTTCGATCCCCGACCTGTACCTCTGTGATTTATTCTCATGTAGTTAGAGAACAAAAACGAAGGTGTATGCGAAATCACTCTCGTGTGTGAGTAAGCTCGTGTCTATGTAGTGGGGACGTTAAAATATAAGTATTTTTGATTTGATTTATTTAACAACACTCCAAACTCACCCGAAAAATTCTTAGAGCTCGTAGAAATGGAAGTGCAAGAGATATTTTCGCGTCTCCTTGTTACGTTACTCACAGCGTAACTACTATTTTTGCCATATATATCTATGTGTTGAATTATTTTTAATAAACCGCATTTCCTGTATCTCTCTTCTTGCGAATCTTGCGTGTCTAGTTCTGTGGTTACACCTGGATTTGAAAGATTTTGTTTTAACAGCTCGATTCATTACTTACAGATCAAAGTTAAGGCCGTGGCCCCAGTAGGCAAACTGTTAGCGGCCGACTGAGTGAGCCGCAAATTTGTGGCGAACTGAAAGAGTTAGCTGCAAACTCAAATCAATGAAAACACCGGTTTTGGTGGGAGTCGGCCGCTGTCTGAGATAGTCAGCGCGCGTAACGCTGCAAACTGCGTACAGTGAGCGAAAACTAGCTGACTGTGGACACTCCATTTTAAATAGGTATATGGAAGGGCGTACTAAATCGATACGCCGCAAACTAGAGATGAAACGGATATCCGGTAACTATCCGGTATCCGGCCTATCCGGCCTAGTTTTCACTATCCGGCCGGATACCGGATAGTAGGTCACTATCCGGCGGAGGCCGGATAGTAGAATTCACAAAATTTAAATTATTTTACGAAGTGAAAATCAAACAGCAATAGATTTATAGATACCCTTTATTTTTATAATCACACGACAAATACGTAAATGTTTTAATTTTAATAGTCAAAATTAATAAGTGGCAAATTATGATGAATAAATGAATTTAAAAATAGGGCCGGATATTCGGCGGCCGGATATCCGGCGCTCCGGCCTACAAGATTGCCGGATATTCGGTATCCGGTATCCGGCCAAATCACTATCCGTTTCATCTCTACCGCAAACTAGCCAGCCGCTAACAGTTTGCCTAATGGGGCCACGGCCTAACTGACAGATAAACCTATGACTATTTTATAGAACTGACGTTTTATGCAGTGACAGGTATAAAATATCTGCCAGTTAAATTTTATCTGTAGGTACGCGGTGAAACGGTCCTTACCTAAGTGACATATTAGCGGTAAGACTAACTAAATATCCAGTCCTGTTTTAACTCCAAAAGTTTTCTGGAAGAGATCACTTTTAGTGATAAGGCCGCCTTTGCGCACAATAATATAATTATAAATATAACTTATAGTCTTTTATAGTTTTAAGTTTTGTCTATTTGTGTGTAATAAAGTACATTTTCTATCTATCTAGTTTCTACTGGGTGTAACAGAAAGGGGGTATAATCCCGAAACACAGTGATAGTCTTCATGAAACTGAACAACTTTCCCCAAGGAACATGGGTCGTAACTCGAAAAAATTTCATCTTCCCATACAAAATGTCCGATCAGCTAATCGAGTATGGGCGATCCAAAATTATTTTTCTAGTAACGACCCATGTTCCTTGGGGGAAGTTGTTCAGTTTCATGAGGACTATCGCTGTGTTTCGGCATTATGCTCCCTTTCTGTTACATTCAGTATAATATGAAAATGAGTAGGTAGGTACCTACTTACATACATATCTGTTTAGATCACACAGCAAAAAATATCTATATAAATACGTAAACCAGACCTCGCATCTAAACTAGCGGAAGATACCCAGACGCAATACTCACATTAATATAAAGTTAAGAAGTACCTAATTACTTAGAATATTTGGCACATTTATCTTTTCTGTCTTAATAAAATAAAAAATACTACATGATTGCGTACTGAACTATGCTGTTTCGTTTAAGATTTCAATATGTATGTAATTGGTAGATCGCACACGGATTCAATAGTAAATAGGAGATCTTGGGTCTAATAAGGTGACCACCCCTGCTTTAAAGGAAAGTAGGCAAAAATTTCTATACTAACCTATATCTCTAGTTTGTATAATAAATTCTTCCATTTTGATTATTATACAATTGACGAATGAATATTCGTGCCTTTAAACACTTTTGAGTACAATTTAACTCTTTATTACAATAAAATTAGAATTTAATTAATAAATAGTAATTTAGACTTTTAGTTTTGTCAAAATATCATCAGTTTTCATTACGACATTTGTCACGTAATTTTTTTATGACGTAAAAAAGTATGTTTATAAAAAAGTTAGTACCTATTGACTTTATAAAACGCTTATTACTGACTCGATTGCTGATGTGGCAAAAACAGCTGCCAGGCTGAAGTATGATTGGGCCGGCCACGTCTACCGCATGCCAGAAGACTTATCGGCTAACGCCCGTTATTAATAACCTATCCTGATCCGTTTTTTACCAAATCGAGATTGAAAAAACAAAACACAATTGTGTTCTTGACATGTTTTTGGTACACAAGTGACAATTGTGTTTTGTTATTTCAATCTCGATTTGGTTTAAAACGGATCAGGATAGGTTATTAATAACGGGCGTTAAACAACTACCCAATGGCTACCGATAATAATATGACAATCAAAAATACTCTGCGCTGCGCTCCGCTAGATGTGCTCCGACCCTAATGCGTACGAAGTCGCGGGCAGCTTCTAGTCATAAAATAAAACAGCCCTAATCTTTAAATTATAAATTTATTAGTCCTTAAACCAAGCGAATACAACGTATTCAAAATCTTATTTTAATAAAAAGTATTAAACTATTAAAATAACAATTTATGCCGCAGCGCCATCTTGCAGTCCCTCTTCATCTGAAAACAATAATAATAATGTTAATGGTTGCATAAGAAGTCTTTAAACACATATACAAGTACAATGTGCTCTACAGTTCTCGGTACCAACGGGAAATCCCGGGATTGTATACATTTTCCCGGAAACGCATACATTTTCCCGGGAACGCTTACATTATCCCGGGATTGCATAATTCATCCCGGGATTTCTAACATTTTCCCGGGATGGATTGCTTACATTTCCCGGGATTGAATATATTTTCCCGGGATTGCATACATTATCCCGGGATTGCATACAAATTCCCGGGATTGCATACATTATCCCGGGATTGCATACATTATCCCGGGATTACATACATTACCCCGGGGTTGTATACATTTTCCCGGGATCGCATACATCATCCCAGGATTGCATACATTTTCCCGGGATTGCATACATTACCCGAGGATTGCATACATCATCCCAGGATTGCATACATCATCCCAGGATTGCATACATCATCCCGGGATTGCATACATCATCCCGGGATTGCATACATATTTTCCCGGGATTGCAAATATTTTCTCGGGATTGCATATATTCTCTCTAAAGTCCTATCTATCTACCTGTACCTTTATCATCCGTGTCCATAGGTTCAGGCGTGTCCTGATAGGCGGGCGCTAGCGGACTGACGACGACGCCGTCCCACACCGTGATCTCTGTGCTGATGTCTTTGCCACCTTCGAACGCTTGTAGGCCGAGCACGTAGCGATGACCGCCGCGGGCTACTACGCGGAGGAGGCTGTAATCATGACAATAATAGGTTAATTTTGTTTTAGGTTGCCTTGGAATAATAATATGCTGTACCTTTTGTACAACTTCTCTTTTTTTCTGTCTCTATGTACTATCATCTTACAATAAACTGTTAGATAAATAATAAATAAATAAATAATGCTGAAATTAAGTTTTTCATAGCACTGGGAACGTCTATAGGATTCCTTGATTAGTCTTAAGTTTGACTACTATGCATATATTTTAGCCTAATAAGGAAATTGATGCATTTTTAAGATTTTTTGAAGGTAACAAATTATTATTCTACACTTCAACACAAAGCCACATATTTCAATAAATGCTACTCTTTTTACACAAGTCAATCCTAAAATTGCGTTTGACAAATATTTTCGGTAAATATATTCTTTGCAAACAAAAATTCCCAATCCACATTTAAACTCCGAGGAATTCTAAAATTCCCGACATAACCGGGAATTCCCGTGTTCCCTACTCACGTCTGAGCGGTGTGCGCGGCGGTGTCCTGCGCAGCTAGATCCAGCGCGGTGTGTGCACGTGCGTGCGCAGCCTCGCACGGATCTGGTAGACCGGCCGAACCTGGTAGGAACAGGCCCGCTGCCATCAGGGAGAGTGCGCGTCTGTGAATGAAAAGGGGAGAAATTAGTAATTAACTGAATAAATAGCCTAACCTTTTTCTTTTTAAAAATGCATTTTTTTATGCCACTCTTACTGTAAATACGAATCTAACGACACCACCCAAGCCGTTTAAGCTGTAGGGCGGCTTGCCAAAGAATTCTACATACATACTCTCGTAAAACATAACCCTCGTGGCACAGTCGGGTAAAAAGTGCTTACCTAAAAGCCACATTGATAGGCAGAGCCTGCCTCGCAGGATTATTCATGATGCAGTGGTGAGCGAGCAGATCTATCATCCAAGGGGTCAGCGGTTCAAGGCCGGCGTGGCGAGCGCACATGTCGCGGAGCAGGCGGATTAGTACCTGTTGGATAACAAGAATAAACGTAAGAAAAAGTAGAATAATGGAAAGTAATGGCGGATGCATGGATGGATAAGCGGTGGTAGCCCAGTTGGTAGAACGCTTGCCTCGAACTCCAAGGGCGCGGGTTCGAATCCTGGTGCGGGCACGTACCTCTGAGTTTATTTCTCATGTACGGTTCAATTTATTCGATTACCACTTGCTAACGTGAAGGAAAACATCGTGAGGAAACCTGCATACACCAAAGAAGAAATTCGAAGGTGTATGTGAAATCCGCCAACCCGCACTTGGCCAGCGTGGTGGATTACGGCCTAATCACTCTCTGTATGAGAGTAGGCTCGTGCCGCTCGGCAGGGACATAAATAGGCTAACAACAACTGAAAAATATCTTGAACAGCTAATTATGGCGAATTTTTTTTTTATTAGCCTAATGTGTTCCACTGCTGGGCAAAGGCCTCCCCCGCACTCTTCCATGCCTCCCTATCTCCGGCAACCCCTGACCAGCTTGCCAAGTATACATCCAGATCGTCGCGCCATCTCCTCTTAGGCCGACCTAAGAGGTCTGTTATCGACTCTGTGGCCGTCTAGCGGCAACCAGTTGGTAGATATCTTGGCCCATCGATCCGGGTGCATACGGCAAACATGTCCAGCCCAGTTCCATTTTAATTTTGCGGTCTTCACCCCTACATCAGCGATGCGAGTTTTTGAGCGCAGCATGGTGTTTCGAATCCGATCGGATCTTTTAACACCTAATATGCTGCGCTCCATAGCTCGTTGGCAAACCTTGAGTTTGGACTTCTGGACTTCTGTCAGGGACCAGGTCTGAGCACCATAGGTCAAGATGGGCAGAATACACATGTCGATGAGTTTGCGTTTGAGGCATAGGGGGAGATCCCCCTTCATAAAGTGTTTCATGGACCAGTAGCTTTTCCAGGAATAATATTAAAATAATAATATAATAAAAGTAATATTATAGAAATATCTTTAAAAAAAATAATTTCAAGACAAGCGAGTAGGCAGTAAATATTTTTTTATATCCCGGGAATTCCCGAGTAAGACGGGATTTCAGAATTACATTCCTGATAATTCCCGTCTTTTATCAAATTATTTGTTATGTGTTGTGTTCGTCAATAAATAAATAAAACATGACAATTATAAAAATGGAATTTAAAGAACCTGATTCACGGAAGACGTGATTTTAAAATTCCCGTCTTTTCAATAAATTCCCGTTAATTTCTAAAACAAAGAACCGACGATCTGGCAAAAGTCGCGAGAAGCCGTTGCATGTGGACAGCGCATGACTGGTCGTGGAAATCCTTGGGGCTTTTGTCCAGCAGTGGACATCCACAAGCTAACATGATGATGAAGATGATAAGACCGTAAATAAGTCATAAAACTCCCGCCCGAGACACCATAAATTACCTACAATATAAATATGTAAAAAGATTTCTCAACATTACCTTGATAGAGGAGTGGTGCGCGTTTTCTTCGAACCACCTGCTGTGACGGATTGCTGCTAAATGACTGCTGATCAGCTTGTAGTCCAAGTGTACCTTGAAATAGGGATGATGACTATATTAATAACAATGGCATTACGTATAGTACATCCGTTAGATTGTTCGTAAATATTGAACAATGAAAAGATACATTTGCTCTCTATTTTTGAGCCAAGAACAAATACTACTGAACAAAAAACGAAACTTTCAAATTTTGTATTTTACACACTGAAGATACTATATTTATAAATGTACTAAAATATGATGATACATTTGTACTCTCGCAGGAAACCTCTATAATATGCGTCTCGATATAGGTACCGCGGCGAGACATCGAACATTGTTCGACGGTGTTGGACCGCGGCAGACTTATTTAAAATTTAAATTCAGAACGGTTCGCTGCGGTATATCGAGACGCGGCTTAAGACGGGCTATATATTCCCCTTCACTCAATCGACCTACCTCAGGCTCCAACTTCCTCAAATTCTGATGCAGTGTGGTAACGAGGACCCTGACGGCGGCCGCTGCAGCAGTCACCGTGAACCCTCGCTCGTGACACGCGCACACCACTGAGCCACCGCCGTCGGCTCGCATCAGCTTGTTTAGTTCTTCGTTCACCTAGAAGATTAAAAAGTTTTAGAATATAAAAATAAAAAAAAATGTTTGATTAAAAATAGGTAAATATTTACACCTTTTGACGTATTAAAAAGAAATCTAAAACTGCATCTACAAATAATAATAATATGACTTATTGACATGTTAAGTCAGTTCATTAGACTGTCCTTCTGCATAGGTAGTATTATCTTGGTCAAATTAATTTAAAAATACAAAATTATGTGATTAAGCTGTTTAGATAGTGTGCAAGCCTCTTAATCATTTTATTAAATCATCTTGCCTATAATCCATTGAAGCAAATCTGTTTCCACTAGGCGATTGACTCAACGTTGCCGTTTTGTGGACACACATTTGAGTGTTTCCACACAAGATGCAAGCATTCGTCAAACATTCGTTTCGCAATTCGCAAATTAACGAAAACATGCGATTACATGGACAATGGGGATGATGACTACATCCAAAATTCAAAAAATAATTAGTCCGTCTTTTAGGCTATTAAAAAATATTTGAAACACATTTTTTACCTGATCAAATACATAAATAAATACAAAGTTACGGAGTATTGACGTCACTCCTAGGTTAAAATCGTAATAAGGCGTGACGTCACGAGCAACTTTAACCCAGTGTATCTTTGTCATTTTTGGTTTAAGAGAAAAAAGAAAAAATACGTGTCAAATATTTTAAAATAATCTTTGTGATGGACTAAATAATTTTTTTTTGTCATCATGCCCATTGGCCTTACCTAACACACAGACTACTAAACACTTACTTTATTAGAAAGTCCCTCAACAGCCTCCTTAGTGGGTAGAGTCTTCATGATAACTACAATATCAGCGACGTTCTTACCCGCCATCATCGTACCTTTCTTGTACGACCCTACTTGGCGGACCTCTTCTAATTGCTGAAATAATTTATTTATTAATTATTGGAAAATCAACAGCTTCAATATACAAAATAGAAAATTATAAATTAACAAGGGAGCCAATTACAGGTTTTCACAAATAGAAACATAATAAAGTATTGTCAAAAGTACTTATGCATTGATTATGTGCTTAGTAACATAAACACACACGCACCTATACGTCATAGTTGCCATATTGTTGTATTTATTAATTACTACAGATTAATCTTTGAATATTTAATAATATAGCCTATGATATAGGGTACAGATTTTAGTAGCTTGCACATGAGAATAACACATAGGGCTTTAAAAATAAGATATTTATTTATTGAAACATTGTAAACTAAGTATTAATACAAAAATCAATAAATCTGCAAAATAGTTCTTCAAGACAAAACAAAATATTCAAGCACATAGAAAATCCGCAACATGCTTCGGTGCTTTTTACTTCTTTTGTTGCTTACGGTGTTACTCTGATATAAATTTTTTATTCTTAACACATATTGAATATTGTCAAAAATTCAAATAATGAAAAGAATATCTCAATATTGTATTAAAGAGTAACAAATATCCTCACATCCATCGATCAGCACAAACATTGACATAGATAGAATTTACAAAAACTGTTCCTTCATTATACAATAAAACTTACACAAGCAGCAAAATCTCCAGGAGCCACCACTAGATTATCCAGCACAGTCTGCAGCTTGGTCACCAGACTTAGTACGGCTGACTGCTCCGTTGGGGACGGGCACAGCTCTGCGTGGCGTTTTAGGAGAGCCTGTAATAATTTGTAAGTCTTATTTACTCTTCGTGTAAATAAGGTATTAGTTAAAGATGTGTTGTTTGATCATGATTGTGGCCAGCTGAATTATTATTTGTTTTTAAGCTTTTTTCAACCCACTGCTGGACAAAAGCGTCTCCCATGCGTCTCCACAGATATCTGTCTGTCAGTAACTGCTTCTCATCAATCTTTCCTAAATGTGCGTATATCGTCAGCCGTCATTCCATCGTTTCTTGGGCCTACATCTTTTTATTTACTTTATTGCTTTTTTTATTGGTCAGCTGTAAGGTCTCTGCTTATCTCAAAGGAAAATATATTTGATAAATCGGTCGGAGAGTCATGTTAAGGGCGGTTTGTTGGAGTTGGGGTATACTGAAAAGGGCACTTATGAAACGTAAAGAAAACCAAAAAAAAAAAAATTTGGACTTCAAAAAAATTTTTAGGACAGAAATTTTTTTAATACAATAACTCCTCTTGCTATTGTGCCCCTTAGGCTACAATACGTAGAAAATCGCAAAAATTTTACAATTTTACAAGTCCTGGCTCTCATTTGAATGAAGCTGGGACTTGTAAAATTTTTGAGATTTTAATACACTGACTCCTCTTGCTATTGTGCCCCTTAGGCTACAATACGTAGAAAATTCGCAAAAATTTTACAAGTCCTGGCTCTCATTTGAATGGAGCTGGGACTTGTAAAATTTTTGAGATTTTAATACACTAACTCCTCTTGCTATTGACAACTTGGCAATTTTGTCAAAAACGAATAATTTTGAAATAGCCCATAGTTCCATTTTATGACAAGACGAAGCGCACTCATTGCGACTTTCACACGTCTGCTCTATGGGCTATTTCAAAATACAAAATTAGTTTTTGTCAAAATTGGCAAGTTGTCAAAATTTTCTTGTCAGGCAGACGTGTGAAAGTCGCAATGAGTGCACTTCGTCTTGTCATAAAATGGAACTATGGGCTATTTCAAAATTATTCGTTTTTGTCAAAATTGCCAAGTTGTCAAAATTTTCTTGTCCGGCAGACGTGTGAAAGTCGCAATGAGTGCGCTTCGTCTTGTCATAAAATGGAACTATGGGCTATTTCAAAATTATTCGTTTTTGTCAAAATTGCCAAGTTGTCAATAGCAAGAGGAGTTAGTGTATTAAAATCTCAAAAATTTTACAAGTCCCAGCTCCATTCAAATGAGAGCCAGGACTTGTAAAATTTTTGCGAATTTTCTACGTATTGTAGCCTAAGGGGCACAATAGCAAGAGGAGTTATTGTATAAAAAAATTTTCTGTCCTAAAAATTTTGTTACTCAATAAAAAAATTTTTTGAAGTCCAAATTTTTTTTTTTTTGGTTTTCTTTACGTTTCATAAGTGCCCTTTTCAGTATACCCCAACTCCAACAAACCGCCCTTAACATGACTCTCCGACCCATAGCGCCCTTAAGGGTACACTCCAACCGATAAATCTTCAAATTTTTGTTACCTGTGTTAAAGCAGAGTCATCTGGGGCAGGTTTGCAGCGGGGAAACGCCGGCTCAGCCAAAATGAAGTCAAATGGAGGTCTCAGCATCAGCACCCTCGGCCTGCTGAAGGGCGGCCGGCCCATGCCGCCCCGCCCCGGCATTCCACGACCTCCGCGACCAGCTCCTCGCACCATTTTTTCAACTTTTTACACTTCACAAGATGACACAAACAGTTTCCGACTGGGTTATGTTTTACGTATTTCACAAGACTAAGTTATGATTTAGTGTTTTCTAGTGAGATTCTTTAATGCAGCGTGTCACTAGCAATTAAATTACGGTTTTTCTGTTGTTTTTTCGCGATAATTGACAATTATTTGGCGAAATAAGAATCAAAATGGCAGAGACGCGGTTTACGCTCATTGATTTTGATAGGTTATTTTAGTGTTGCTGTTTAATTACTACATTTACTACTTTTACTACCTTCTAATAGACATTTTACGACTCATTGTTTAACTGTCTAAACCATTTGCAATCACATCATTTGAATACACGAATAAAAAATATAGATCAATTCAAATAATATTTCTTACTTTTCCTTAGTTTCACTTAACTTTTGAGGGTTTGATATTTCTTCGAATGTCGATCAATAAATATTTTTCACATTTGGCAACACCAAAATACAGAGTAGCCAACATAAAGGCGAAACAGGTGTGTTCATTTTAATTTAAGGACACTTTCGTCAATCATCCGGTTGAATCATAATTTGATAAAAATAATGCATTTTTCATACTGAATATCTTGCAGGTTTCCGCAGCAGATTTTATAAAATATTTGAAATAATTACAATTTAGTTGCAACCTTGTAACATGAAGAATAAAACACCAGCTGTGAATGCGTAAACATTTTGACTGAATTTGACATTTGTAATGACTGACAGATTTTTTGATCGTCAGTCAAAAATGACGTGGAGGCACAGGTTATGAATTTGTTGTGAATTAAAATTTCGTAAATAAATACTGCATTTTACGCTGTGGTTAATAATTAAATTAATAACTAACACATAAACCTTCAAAATGATAGAACTAAAAGACACTCAAAGTAAGTATTTCTTTAGTTTTCTGTAAAATTTCTCTACTCAAACTTTTTGCTAATTTTTGAATAAAATCTTTTATTTTGAGTTCAATATAAGTTGAAAGACTACTTTATTTTTATAAATATATACTCTTTCCTTCAGTTTTAGGAATATTTCGTACAATTTTGGTACAAAATCCATTACGAAAGTATAGCTCGTTAAGGTGTAGCTATGCAAGCTCAATCAGTTTAAATGCTGGTGTCGCAATATGTTTCTTATCATTATAATCTACGAAAATAAATGATCTACAAACACATTATTTATTAAATAATAAAGCTATTAAAATCATTCATTTACATAAGGATGTCACTTTAAAAAAGGTGTAAAACTGACCTCTTTGGGTCCATTTGATAATGTATCCTTGTCTAAAGTATTTACATCTCAAATAGTGAGAACGAGACGCAAGCAGTTTGGGCCCATAACCTTTTTTCACACCACAGTCCATAGTGCCACCTAATATATTTTTTCAATTTTTTTTTTCAGAAATTGGCATGGGCCTAGTCGCCTTTGGTATGTCATTTCTTTTCCTTGGAGTATTATTACTATTTGATAAAGGCTTATTAGCCATTGGCAATGTAAGTATGATAAAATTGAATTTCTAAGTTTGTGTTGATGCCTGAATGAATAAATAAATAAATAAATAAACATTTGGGACATTGCACACACCCTGTACTATGGGTATCAGGGACTGATAAACATACATAGATAAATATATAACACCCAGACATGGAACAAACATTATTATGCTCATCACACAAATGTTTGATAACCGGCGGGATTGAAGCCGCGACGTGAATGGAGAATGTTTGTTACTCTTTCACATGAAAACTACTGAACAGATTTTAATGAAACTTTATAAAATTGGAGCTTATATTTTAATGTCTTTGTTCCCCTAAGAATGCCTATGGACACTCATTTAGTTATTTATACAACTATGCTACCTCCTACTAATATTATAAATGTTAATGTTTGTGCCAATGGACGGATTGATGTTTGTTACTCTTTCACGCAAAAACTACTGAACAGATTTTGGTGAAACTTAGCAATATTATAGCTTATATATTTCAATAATACATAGGCTATATAGTTTTTAGATATCATTATTAATTTCTAAGATATGACGATAAATGCGTACAAAGTTTTGGGCAGCCTCTAGTATGTAATTTGGTCCTTCATCAAATCAAATGTTTACTAGCTGTGATAGATATGTATGTATGTATATGGTGACTTTAAATTAGTGAACGATAGAAAAGGATATGCATGTACTTGTGATAACAAACAACTTTTACTATGAGACCAAGGTTGAAATCATTCAAAAATTTTTGAACTTCCCGTACAAAATGCATCAGCTGATAGTATAAGGGGAACAAATTTTTTTTTTGATTAGGAACTTGGTCCCATAGTAAAAGTTGTTTGTTATCACGAGTACATGCATATCCTTTTCTATCGTTCCCTAATTTAAAGTCACCTTGTTAATAATACTAATCTATGTATGTGTGATATGCATATTATTAGATTTCTAAAATTATTTTTTGCATATACATACTGTATTATTTGCACAACCCGCAACCATTATTACCTATTTCTCGCTATTTCTTACCCTAAGGTTGCCTGGAAGATATTGCTACCTAGCAATAAGGCTGTCTGTTGCTTCTTATATTCTTGTTTGTGTCTGTACCTTATATCTTTTTGTGCAATAAAGAATATTTGTATTGTATTGTATTCCAGATTCTGTTCATAAGCGGCCTAGCCTGTGTAATAGGCCTGCAAAGGACGTTCTTCTTTTTCTTCCAAAGGCATAAAGTGAAAGCTTCCGTGGCCTTCTTTGGAGGTATAACTATAGTACTGCTTGGATGGCCTATGATTGGCATGATCGCTGAGATTTATGGGTTTCTATTACTATTCAGGTTTGTTCCAATTTTAAATTTATTTATTGCACAACCACAAGCCAACAAGGAAAGGCCACAAGCAAGGTCTTAAAAACATACGATGAAACGCAACTGCAACGCAACTGAAACTGCTAGTTACTTTTGAGTTGCATCGAAGTGTCTGTTACAGACTTCCTTAGAAAACCACACACGACGCAACTACTTTGAAACGTTTTGTTTCAGTTGCGTTGCAGTTGCGTTTCATCGTGTGTTCTGGGTCTTAAAGTAATGATAGGATAGTACTCTGTGTGGAAACTGTTTATGGTACAACAAAATAACAGGCTTAATTAGATGTGTTTAAGGTACTTCTAATCTAATCTAGCCACTTGTGTCCACTGCTGGGCAAAGGTACTTGGTTATTAATAATTAGTTAACTTAATTATAGTGTTCTGACACACTCTAAAATGACAATACAGTAAAATATGCCAGACAGTAAAATACGCCAGACATAGTAAAATAGGCCACACACAATAAAATAGGCCAGGAAGTAAAATATGCCCAACACAGTAAAGTAGGCCCAACACAGTAAAGTAGGCCCAACACACTAAAGTAGGCCCAACACAGTAAAGTAGGCCCAACACATAAAAAAAGTCCCTACACAGTAAACTATGCCAGACACAGTAAAATAGGTTTAACACAAAAAAAAGGCTGTCGGTAGGCTGAAACTCAGAAATCTATCAAAATTATATCAATCTATAAAAAAATGTTTTTATTAAGTATTTTAATTTTCAATTATTATTTTACAGAGGCTTCCTGCCCGCGGCTGTGAATTTCCTACGCATGGTTCCAGTTCTAGGATCACTGCTGAACCTGCCTATTATCAGAGGGGTAAGTTTTGGTTCCATCAAATGGGTAGGAGACTTATAAAAGAAAGGGCCCTTTTCCTGCCATGCGTGTTTTAATCCGCATATGCGGGCGATAGCATGCTACTGAACTGACCACACGCCCGCATCACAGGAAAAACATCAAAAACTGGAAGAAATAATATGAGGAGAATGATGAATGTGGATGAAACGAAAGTGTGAGTGTTTAAATCGTAGCAAATTGAGGGAAGTGGTCTCTGCCTATCTCGATGGGAAAAGGGCGTTGAGTTGTTTGTCTCTATTTATTGGGAATCGAACCCGCTACCTGCGGCATGGCAAAAGTTATAACTACTTATAATAAAAAAGTTTATGCCGATTGTTTATGGCAACAAATTGACATTTTTTTTTCCAGATCGTCGACAGGATATCCGGCGACAACGGCCGCAATATGGTATGATAGTGGAACAGACGAACGGACAAAAAGTGTTTTTTACTATTAGTCAGTGTTCCCTTTCCAAAAAGAGACAGTTGCAAACAACAATTTTTTATAAAGTTTTTGAAACTAAGTGATAATGTAAGTCATTTTGATTTTGAGAAAGGATAACCATAAATTATTATTATATTTTTTTTAATGGTCGCTACCTTTGAGTATAGAATATATAAGGAGGTGTCATACCCTCTGGATCTGCGTACCTGGTCTGGCGCAAAATGGCTACCTTTTTGTATGGAATTTCTCAGCTTTTGACAGGTCATCATCCAAGAAAACTATGAAAAACTTGTGCCAACCTTGGCACGCCGTCATAAACTCATTTTTTTATGAAAAAAATGGAGCCACTCCTTATATTCCTAATTCCTTCCTCATTGGTCGCTCGCTACCATTAAGGATGGATTTTGCCAATGTCAAGTGAAGCAAAGGATAGGTATTCATTTAAAGTGCGTTTCATGAAATAGTTCCTATGCCGCCATGTTGGCAGCATTGAAAATTT
Organism: Anarsia innoxiella; assembly: GCA_947563765.1. Classification (NCBI taxonomy): domain Eukaryota; kingdom Metazoa; phylum Arthropoda; class Insecta; order Lepidoptera; family Gelechiidae; genus Anarsia; species Anarsia innoxiella. The sequence goes on along the minus strand of OX387418.1, from coordinate 1,489,940 downwards.
GTACTGCGAAACACAATGAGGGTAATGTGGCAGTACCTACTTTTCAATGCCGCCAACATGGCGGCATAGGAACTATTTCATGAAACGCTCCCCAACAGGAATGATGAATACATTCAAAAATTCAAAAAATAATTAGTGTCCGTCTTTTAGACTATTAAAAAATATTTAAAACACGTTTTTTACCTGATCAAATACATAAATAAATACCAAGATACAGGGCATCAAAGTTACGGAGTGGGGGGTATTGACGTCACTCCTCAGTAAAAATTGTAGTAAGGCGTGACGTCACGAGCAACTTTAACCCAATGTATCTTTGTCATTTTTAGTTTAAAAGAAAAAATACGTGTCGAATATTTTAAAATAATCAATGTGATGGACTAAAAAATTTTTTTTAGTCATCATGCCCATTCAAATCCACGACCGAGTAGACTGAACGGATTTTAAATAAAGAAGCTTTGATTTTTTGATGTTTTTCTATATGACTCGTATACTCGTTCTTTTAGAACTGGTGAACAATATCACTTACTTAAAACCAAAATGACTTATATTCCACTTATACGCCATTATTCGTGAGGTAAAGGTAGTGTTGCCGGTTTAACGGTTTTATCGATAAACTTATCGATATAAGTTTCTAAGGTGGTTCAAGGTGCTGCTGTGGCGGCTGGTCATGTTAGGCGGCTTCAACCTAGCTAAGAACTTTACTATTTACATCTTGTGGTTTGTTTGAATGCTGCAGGATCAGAGATTCATTAAGAGACAATAATTTAAATAATGCAAATATGTAAACTGTAAGCATTGTAAAACTTTATTTGAAAGGAGCAACCTCACAGAGTTTCTTGCTAGGTTCTTCTCTGGGGGAAACTGCGCTTTGCGAATCTAGCACTAGCTTAAAAAAGTATATTATAATAAATAATGTAACGGTTTCAAGAGCATTTTGTGCCTATGAAATAAATATATTTTTGACTTTTGACTTTGACTAAGGACTCCAACGAAACAATGCAAGCTAATTTTTAATTGTAATAAACTTAAATTAATCTTTATTTTGTAATTGCCTTTGATCGTGTTAATCCTATTAATATTATAAATGTCAATGTTTGTGCCGATGGATGGATGTGACTCTTTCACGCAAATACTACTGAACAGATTTTAATGAAATTTTACTATAACTTAGCTTGGACATCAGGGGGCTTAGCACGGCGTGCCGCGACAATTATCTCACGTCATGCCGTCCTTATCACATTTAAAACTATAGACAGAGACGTAAGCGTGACAAACGCAAGACAACGTCTTGTCACGGAGTGCATGCTAAGCTAGCAGAATAACACATAGGCTATATTATTTTAAGATATTGTGTTTTGACGTGAAAAAAACATGACTCATGCGGCGTTCCATTTAAGGCTTGAAGTGCAAACGAGAGCGCGGATCGGGCGACAAAGAAGCACAATCGGCCTTTGCGTTCGGCAGCGTTCGACATCCGTTGTCACGTTCAACTATCGTCAGTAAACCGACTTTACAGACAACCTTTAAAGACAAAAAATGCGTGCGAAGTCGCGGGCAGCCTCTAGTATAGGTATAACACCTATTTTTCAAAGCTAACGCTAGATACGCAAGGTAGCAGTTTTCCCTAAAGAAGAATCTAGCAAGAAACTCTGTTGGCTTGTTTTTTTAATAGAGCTATTTAATCTGTAATTAAGTTTATCGATAAAACGCCAGTATTTCGCCAACACTAGGTTGTGGTATTGCTTAGAAAGACGTTCAGCGTTATAGTGTTGTCAAACTGTCGATAATTTAATATCGATACTTGAAAAAACTCGATATTACCAAAAACTTGTAAAGCCTAGTTTTTGGGGTATTTTGAGACTTAATGATGTTTTTTTTTGTATGAAACTATTACATCTTGTAATGCATTAATATTTAAGATAAATTACTAATCAAAATGCCAGGTTTCGATATCGTAAATCTATCGACAGTCGAACAACACTAGTTTCCTCCTGTATTATAAAAAAACAAACGCTAGGGATGTCTCCTATCGATATTGGTTTAAAAAAAGTCAATGTACATATTTTATTAATGTCTATTATTAATAATTTAGCTAAAAAAATCTAATTAACCACCACTTAAATAAAGGATAAGTTAATTTTAAAATTGTCAAGCTTTTTATTTATGCATGAGGACCTAATTCTTTTTTATCAATGAAATAACATAGGCAATAGAAAATACGCATGAAAATAGCATTTAGTAAAAAAAAACAATATACCTATACAGCGTGTAACGAAAAGAAGGTATCAAGCTGAAACCCAGCGACAGTACTTATGAACCTGAGCAACTTTTCCCAAGGAACATGGGTCGTAACTCGAAAAAAAAACGTCTCCCAATACAAAATGTCCGATCAGCTGATCGAGTATGGGCGATCCAACAATTTTTTCGTGTAACGACCCATGTTCCTTGGGGAAAGTTGTTCAGTTTCATGAGGACTATCGCTGTGTTTCGGCTTGATACCCCCTTTCTGTTACCCTTTATAAATTACGAAGATAAATCAAAATTTCCCGTATTTATTTACTCATCATTTTTTTGTATTTGTAGCATTTTTTTTTTCAAATAAAAAATACCTATCATAAGTAACTGAGTCATACACAGAATTAGATTCAAAATTGTCTTTCCTGTTCCTGATGATTAAGGATACTGGAGCAGCCAATCCTCAAAATATTTATACAGGCCAAAACTACATCGGGCACAGATAATGCGGATATGCATTAAGTTGAGAAATTAACTCCCAGTGTCCTTAACTTTCGGGAACAGGAGACATTTTTTGTTTTTATGTCTGTATGACCCAACTATTCCTTATTTACGTATTTCCTTATAGTACCTATATACAAGTAAACCGCTACTTTAATAAGTATTTTAGTTAAAAAAGATCCTATACCTATCAAATGGAATTTGTTTTTCTTCCCAGGACGGGGACGCGTGATACCTGTGGTCGAGGCGTAGGTATCTTTTTATTACTTGTTTACATTCCTAAATATGAGACTTATTTAAATATTTAATGAAGAAATAATATTTTATATTTATATGGTATAATGTTTAATGTAATAGAAAAAAATAAATTGTTTCGATAAAATGTTTTTTTGGTTCAGTCGATAAATTAGATTATCGATATTTATCATATTAACATCGATATTGTTACAACACTAGATATTCATAGTTTTGATCAATCTATCGTATTATTATCATTACTTACTTATAATTTTGTCTATTATAGAACTTACAGCATTCCATTTTTGAAAATAAATATTTTAATTTCACTGAAAGTACTTGCCATAAACATCTTTTATTTTGTTTTTAATAAATATTCTATTTATGATTGAGAACTGTTTTTTTTGTTACTTTTTCTAAACCTAAGGCATTGTTAGATAGCTACCCTTTTCATTCGTATTTTACATAAAAATGGAACTACAAACTCGAAAAAACTATGAAAAATCTGATTATTTGCTAGCAGAATCAATAAGTATATTCGTGAAAAAACTATTCGTCAACGTAACAAACCTTACGTATATTAACCACGCAATGTAAACCAACTTGAATAAATCTCAAAATTGACACAAAATCACCCCACTGCGCAATGGAAAACGAACTGAAAATCTTCCCGCGCAGAAATACAGTTTCAGAATCACTGCCATGTTGGCAGCATTGAGTGAAAATCTCGTCCCTCGTCCGTTCATTCGACTTCAGTTGCCGCCCGTCCAGGGGCCAAAGAAAACGCGTCCTACTAACTTTTTATTGATTTTTCCTCAACCACCCACAGTTTACGCTTAGAAAAACCGCGCGCGCGATGTGTACAGCCCAATTGTATTAACCATGAATAAAAGAACAAAGAAAATCAAAGGCTTAACAACCTAAATGTGGTTGAAAGTGATAAATACCCCGAAATCCAGGATCCATTGACAATTTTCCATGCAATATCCTAAAAGAGTGAGACGGGAAATGGGAAAAGGAAAGCCTGATACCTACAACTCGTGTTTTAATTAAATTACAATGAAATCCTGGCTGTATGTGAAACGAAGCGAGTGTCAGTGAAAAAAAGTAAAAAAGTGTTCGTCATTTCGAGTGATTTTTTTTTAATTTTTGGAGTTAATTACTTGTTTTTTAGGTTATATTGGGAAAATTCGTGACTCGGATTTTCCGTGTTGGACTTCAGTCATTTTGATTTTTATACCTATCTGTAAGTATTATTATAGATATTATATTCATAATTATAGTTAAATTAATAACTAATAAGTTAAGTAGTTTGTTATATTGACTTGTAAAATCATAAAATTCGATCATTTGCTTGCTTTTAGCTAATAATTAGGCACCTATTTTGCTTTATTTTGCTCATTTTAATATCGCTTTTTTGTTGGTCTGTATTTTGGTATTGGTAGGACCCTATTTTTCTTTGTGTCGCTTATTTTGATATCGCTTTTGCTTTGGTCTATAGAACTTATTTCAATCATAAATAGTTTTTACACGCTTTATATTAGCTTCACTTGTAAGTAACTATGTATGTAACCAAATCTAGGAATCTTAATTTGAACCACTTCCCGGTCTTCGAATAGGATGAAATTTTGCACACGCTCTGAGTTCTGATGACAATACAATAATATGGTACTTTAGAACTGACCTGATGTTGGAGCATATTTAGTGCGAGCTAAAGCGTGTTTTAGTTTTTTAAACTACCTATTTTTTTTTAAAGCGACCGCATTTGGCAGCTATTTTGTTGCACTACTGTACTTAAGTAGGTACTTACCAGGTAAGTAGTGTACGCTCTAAAAGAATACCTACTTAACCTCTCACATCTCACTGACCCATTATAAACCCAGACACAATAGATTTTCTATTGTTCTTTTTTTCTGGGATGTGAAAGATTAATATACCTAGTTACTTTCATAATATGAAATGCCAATTAACCAAGATTCAACCGTAAAAACCAAATTCAAATAAAAAAAATATATTCACATGTACCTAACCCACAATTACACTTGAATGCTTCAGAAATATATAAATTAACAAGATAAACAAAAATATATCATATTAAAAAAAAACAAATCTCGACAAGACAAGAACCTTCGTCTTTCGGGCTGTTTCCCTATCTGCAGATAAAATCTAACTGACAGATAAACATATCTCTATTTCATAAAACATGTCGTTTTAAACAGTGACAGGTATAAAATATCTGTCAGATAAATTTTATCCGTAGGTGTTGAAACGGGCACTTGGGATCATAAAAACCAAAACTCCACAAGACACCTTTGATTACGGGCCTGTATCACCATCGACAGATAAAATATCTGATAGATATTTTATACATGTCTCTGTCTAAAACGTCGTGATTTATGAAATAGACACAGGTTTATCTGGCAGTTTTTATCTGGAGGTAGTGAAACGGGAGATAAATATTGAATAGGTATCTTGCTTTCGTCTCTTCCTACATAACTAATCCTTTGTATTCTAAAAGCGGGTATCAATATCTTGACTGTTGCAATTGGGCCTTAATGTTTAATATTCAAGCTGGAGGGCTTTCGTTATGAAACATCCGATAATACAATATTCTATTTATATCTAATATAAATGTCAATGTTTGTGCCGATGGATGGATGTTTGTTACGTCATCACTTAAAAACCACTAAACAGATTGTAATATTTAACAATAACTTAGCTTGACATCAGAATAACAGGCTATACCTATTGATGCCAAAACCGTTGGTAGGTATATAGGTACTCTTTACAGATTAAACTATAATCAATCTTGTTTATTTAAAGGCGATTAAAATCTTAAGAAATACTGTACATGTCCGAGATCTCGGTCTCGGTCTCGGCATTCTCGGCCAAAAATCCAGCCGAGAATCTCGGTTCGGTTCTCGGCACATTTTGGCCGAGGTTCTCGGCCATGGCCGAGACAAAATTTTGTTCGCTTCAGAATTTTTGACAGCGCGCGGCAACGCGCCTCAGCGCGTTATTTACCATAATATAAAATGCTTAAACCTGCAGCAAATAATTTCTTATTTGCGCCGCCTACTAGCATAGCAAGTGAACAGCTGTTCAGCAAAGCTGGACAATTGCATGACGACAGGAGACACTCTCTGAAGGGCGCAAATGCCGAAAAATTACTTTTTTATGTTACAACATAATCTTATTCAACTTTGATTATTAAAACTTGATTAAAACAGTTAATTTTTTTTTCCACGCTTCGTCTATTCTCGGTCTCGGCCGAGAACGAAAACCACGTCTCGGTCGGGCCTTATATGTTAATAAGTGGAAACGACCGGGTGCTTTGGTAAGGAAGCCAAAATGTTTACCAAAGAGCTAGCTGGTAGACTGAGGGAGAGGGCCTGTGATCCCCGCGCCGGGTCTTTTCTGCTGCAGCGGTTGTCTATCCTATCGCTATCCAGCGTGGAAACGCAGCTGGGGTGATGGACACGTTTGCACCAGGAGAGACCAAGGGCGCATTATTCCCGGATTTGTGTTAGTTAGGTTAAGTTTAGTTTAGTGGTTATATTTTATTTATTAGAGTGTAGTATTTTTAATAACATATTCACAAGTACAGTATTTCTTAAGATTTTAATCGCCTTTACAGATTTAACCACGAAATACTTAAATTGTTTTTAAAATGTCCGATCAGCTGATCGAGTAAGTATGGGCGATCCAAAAATTTTTTTCGAGTTACGACCCATGTTCCTTGGGGAAAGTTGTTCAGTTTCATGAGGACTATCGCTGTGTTTCGGCATTATACCCCCTTTTTGTTTCGCCCTGTAGTTTTTTTTAACATTTATCAATTCAATCAACCCCTTAGACCCAAAAAACACGGTGAAACGCAAATGTAACGCAACTGAAACTGCTAGTTACTTTTGAGTTGCATCGCATCAACTAGTTTGAAATGTTTCGTTTCAGTTGCGTCGTGTGTGGTTTTCTAAGGAAGTCTAAGCAGAAACTGCGATGCAACTCAAAAGTAACTAGCAGTTTCAGTTGCGTTGCAGTTGCGTTTCACCGTGTGTTTTGGCGCTTAGTCCTATAGCGAATACAATACATTGCAATAACATTTGACTATCAAAAAACCTTCTAAAAATTTCAATTTCATAAAACAACGCCATCCAAAAATGAAAACGCACATCCAACTTAACTAGAAACCCCATTTATAAGACTCCACATACTGCTCAGGTCTCTGGCAAGTTGGTCACTGAGGCTATAAATTCAGTTAATAATAAAAGCGAGTGAACAAAGCATTAACTGTTATATTTAGTATAACGGCCTTAGTTTGCGTATTGTGTGTACAAAATGGCGTTATAATGATGTGATACTCGAATAAGGATGATGACTACATTCAAATATTCAAAAAATAATTAGTCCGTCTTTTAGGCTATTAAAAAATATTTGAAACACATTTTTTACCTGATCAAATACATAAATAAATACAGAGATACAGAGCATCAGTTACGTTAAGGGAGGTATTGACGTCACTCCTCGGTTAAAATCGTACTGAGGTGTGACGTCACGAGCAACTTTAACCCAGTGTAAGTATCTTTGTAAATTTTTAGTTTAAGAAGAAAAAGAAAAAATACGTGTCGAATATTTTAAAATAATCTATGTGATGGACAAAAAAATTTTTTTTAGTCATCATGCCTATTTCGTCGTCGATTTCAGGGTGAAAGAAAACCGACGTTCATAAAAATAATACACGGTCGAATTGAAAACCCTCCTTTTTTGAAGTCGGTTAAAAAACCGTGCGAAATACGCGACAAGTGGAAACAAAATCTAGGTATAGTAAGGCCCAGAACACACGGGGAAACGCAACTGCAACGAAACTGCAACTGCTAGTTACTTTTGAGTTGCGTCGTGTGTGGTTTTCTAAAGGAGCCTATAGTCGGCTTTTCGTCATACGAATGGTAGCTGTCATAAAAGCCGGCGGCTTTGGTGTGTAGATAGCATTAGATGCAACTCAAAAGTAACTAGCCGTTGCAGTTGCGTTTCCCCGTGTGTTCTGGGTCTAATGGGCGATAAAGAATCCACATCGGCAATCATCGCATTTCCGAATACAAACGAATGTTGTTTTTCACGTACCTACCTACATTACGAGTACTTCTTACATTTAATCGTTTAGAATTTGAATTTAGAACTAAATTCTTTATCATTGTTCTTTTGTTTTAAACCACGACTGACAAAACAAACGTCATGTTGTGTGCGACACAGATATCGCTTTACGAAGTCGAAATTAGCCACGCAGCACGGATGAAGTTAGCCGGTTGCTTCTTTTCAAAGATCGATATGCATTCTTTATCGCCCTTTACTGTAGGTACCTACCTACTTTCTCTCTCTCTCTTCTCTTTATCAGCCCATATATGTCCCCACCGAGGGGCACGAGCCTACTCTCATACAGAGAGTGATTAGGCCGTAATTCACCACGCTGACCAAGTGCGGGTTGGCGGATTTCACATACACCTTCGAATTTCTTCTCTGGTGTATGTAGGTTTCCTCACGATGTTTTCCTTCACCGTTAGCAAGTTAGTTCTTTCAAATACCTACCTACGTCACTACACTATGTAGGTACCTGAATTCGATTAAAACTTTTTTTTTCCATGCTATTCTAAACACACACCTTTGTAGTTTGAGTAGGTCACAAACGCGCGTGTGAAAATGATTTATCCGCATCTATTTACCGGCTGACTTGCGCGTACGCAAACAATTCTGATGGATTCTATTGAAGCGCGTAATGATTTCATTGGATCGTCAATAAAAGGGGTTTGGGGACGGCTGTATACTACCGTACGGATTTATTGATCAAACCTGCCAAATCAACCATTTTATGATCTTTTTAAGTGATCGGTTACCTACACTCAAAACTGTCATTTGTATTGAGGAATGTCAATGGGGATGATGACTACATTCAAAAATTCAAAAAATAATTAGTCTTTTAGGCTATTAAAAATATTTGAAACACATTTTTTACCTGATCAAATACGTAAATAAATACCAAGATACAGAGCATCAAAGTTACGGAGTCACTCCTCAGTAAAAATCGTAGTAAGGCGTAACGCCATGAGCAACTTTAACCCAGCGTATCTGTGTCATTTTTAGTTTAAGAGAAAAAATACGTGTAGAATATTTTAAAATAATCTATGTGATGGACTAAAAAAAATTTTTTTGTCATCATGCCTATTACTCAAACTAAATTATCACAGCTACCAAGTTATCTGTGAAACGGCCGTTATTGGAACTACGGCCACTAATACGGAAATGTCAAATTCCAGAACTGCTGCGATTGGTAGAAATACAATTTTGTATTACTACTAGCGCCGCCGTTCAGTTCACAGATACTTATGTTGGGTTGCCTGTAATTCTTTACTCATGAATTCTTTCATACTTACTTTCCTATTTGTAACCGAGTTCAAAGAAAGGAGGTTTCTCAATTTCTGGAATTTCTTCTTTGAATAATTTCTCAAACTTGAAATTGTGCAAATGACATTTTCAAAACAAAAAATGTATTGTTTAATTTTGCAATTTCAATTGTCTGACTATTAAAATATAATGTCAATTTTAAATTTAATCACAATTTTTCAATGAGGAAGGAATATAAGGAGTGGCCCCATTTTTTTCATATTCAAATGAGTTTATACATATATGACAGCGTGCCAAGGTTAGCGCAAGTTTTTCATCGTTTTCTTGGTAGATGACCTGTCAAACGATAAGAAATTCCATACAAAAAGGTAGCCATTTTGCACCAGACCAGGGCCCGTATTCTTCTAATTACCAAATGAAAAATGGTGTCTCTCTAGAATGTGAATTGTATGAAATGACACATTTTGGTATTCTCTTAACAGATAAGTTGACAGTGGACAGCGATCGGCCGTACATTTTATTACTTTACGCTTTATTTGGTATTCTACTCCGCAATGTCACATGAGTGGCAGTTCCAAACGGTATTCTCTTCGCTATTTGACAGTTGTTCTCTAATGGCATTTCGTTCGGTCGTCCGTCGTTCAGTCGTTCAGTCGTTCGGTCACCCAAACACTATTTCGGTGTTTTTTCGAAAATTAACGTGCAATTTATGCAAAAAATGCATGTAAATCTTATATAAATAAATATTCTGTATTTTAAAGTATGTCTAAGCTTATTCTAGGTCGAAAAAAATCTATCAATCGGTTGATCAATTTCTTCGAACAATAATTTTATTAAATATTGGCAACATCGACAACTAAATCATTCGCAAAGACAAATGAATGACAAAGCCCTCTAGAGACTACTAATCGACTATTTCGTGGCACATAAGAGAATACCAAATTTGTGACCTATTGCTGTCGAATATTTATCTGTTGGCTATAGTATGGTCGCTTAACTTAATTTAAGAGAATTGGTACCCAGGCACGCAGATCCAGACGGTATAGCACCTCCTTTTATATTCTATACTCAAAGCAATTTTTCGTATTTTTAATCCATTCCGGATAGGCACAGATCAAAAACTATACAGCCTAGTCTTTAATATTACTTTTAACTTTTTTTTATTCTAAAATGCAAATCGAGTGACTAATGCAGTAGCATCATGGGAATGCAGTATTCATACTTAATGCATTTTCGGATCGATATAGAAAAATCGTTAACTAGGCACCTATTTGCATGTAGGTATTGACTGCGGATACCTACTGTCACAGGCCAAGGTAAAAGCTTCGATTTATGGGTAACTAGCGGCTGCCCGCGACTTCGTTCGCTTTTATCGTTATATCTTGCAAAAACATCAAATTCAAATTCTTTATTTTGCACACCATAGGTTTTACAAGATGTTATTACATTATTTGACAGTACCTTTTATGGACCCTGATTAGGGCACGGCAATTACAATCTTAACATAACTTAAATCTAATATATTACTTATCTATGGCTAGGTATCATGTTTAGTATTTTCTATACATAATTATCTAAGTAGTACATAGTTATTTTATTTAGAACTTATTATTACATAATATCTATGAGATCTTATTATCACTCTCTCTTTTTCTTCTTATGATACTTTAATATAATTTATAGCCTATATGTTACTCTGATAAAGCTACAATATGGCCAAGTTTCATCAAAATCTGTTAAGTAGTTTTTGATGAAACATCCATCCATCGGCACAAACATAGACATTTATAATATTAGTAGGACAAGCGGCTGCCTGCGATTTCATTCGCGTTTGTTGTCAAAACCAGGGGCCCAAGTCTGATAATTTAAGCTATCTACACACCAAAGCCGCCGGCAGCGGCATGCCGCCGGGCTAGGCCGGCGACTTTACGTCATACGAATGGCAGCTGTCAAAAAAGCCGGCGGCTTTGGTGTGTAGATACCATTACAATATTTTCAGATGTGTGTCGGCAGAGTGTCAATGAGAGAGGCCACCAATACATAAACCACCCATTTAAAAAACAAAATGAAGTCGTTCATAAATCACAAAAAAAGCTTTTAAAACAATAAGGAAGTTTAGAATTCACTTTTAGAACAAACCTTGAGTGTGGAATTGTGGATGGAACTTTAAAAATAGTTTCCACATATAAATGCGTGTTTGTAGGTACCTACCAGGGATGTTATGGATATGAAATTTCGGATACGGATTGGATACGGATTTAGGAATAATTATTATACCGGATACGGTTACGGATACGAATAATAAATTATTTCGGATTATCCGTTAGTTTCGGTTACGGATATTAATCTTTTAAGGAATTTCAAAAGTAAAATACAAATAACGTGTCTCAATTAGGCTCCGCCCCTATCCGATACTATGCGAAACTTATATTTCGGATTCGGTTACGGTTACGGATGATTTTTTATATCGGATATCCGATAGTTTCGGTTACGGTTACGGAGCTCCCTAACATCCCTTACCTACTGACGTTTTTGTATTTTTAAATCCAGTGTTGTGGTTGTGGTAGGCTTTGAGTATAGAATATACAGGGTGACTTTAAATTAGTGAACGATACAAAAGGATATGCATGTACTCGTGATAACAAACAACTTTTACTATGGGACCAAGGTGGAAATAATTCAAAAAATTTTGAACTACAAAATGCAAAATGCATCAGCTGATAGTATGGGGGAACAATTTTTTTTTAATGATTTCGTACTTGGTCCCATAGTAAAAGTGGTTTGTTATCACGAGTACATGCATATCCTTTTCTATCGTCCACTAATTCAAAGTCACCCTATATAAGGAGGTGCCATACTGTCTGGATCTGCGTGCCTGGTCTGGCGCAAAATTTTTGTATGGAATTTCTTATCGTTTGACAGGTCATCTACCAAGAAAACTATGAAAAACTTACGCCAACCTTCGCACGCTATAATAAACTCATTTGTATATGAAAAAAAAATGGGGCCACTCCTTATATTCCTTCCTCATTGGTGGAAGGTAACGGTGGACCAAGATGGCCACTTACACTATGGTGCCTTAAAAACATAACCTCAAAAAAAATTTATTAAATTAAAAATATACATAGATTCGCCTCTCTATTCTTAATATTCTTAAAATATTCTTAACCAACCCGTCGGACATATCTACGCACCTCGCTGGAATGCGCTTGCCCCCGCGCTTTCCCCGAATATTGATTAAATTAGCGGCTTTCTTGCATTTTCATATTAATTACACATGACTTTTATAAAATGACAATCATTTTTTCCAAGCGCTTCAAGCCGCACTTAACCTATAAGTTTCAGACGTTCGTTCTATTTCCTTTTGAATACTGAACCGTCATAAATATGGCGACCTTTTTCTTTAATAAAACGCGGCCAGATTGCGTGGCCCTATTTTTGTTGGAGGATAAACTATTTGAGCGGCCGTTTTTATTTGGCAGTGTTATATTGGCAGTTGTGGGGTTGCATTGCTGTTTATAAAAAAAAACTATTCAGGCCCTATTAGCTATTTTTCATTTGAAAATACCTCGTAGAAGTACAGAATTTAATCCGTAAAACGAGGCAATCCAAATTCCAAAGTGTCCCCAAAAAAGACCTTTTTTTACTTTTTATAAATTAATTAAAACTTATTCAGCCAAGTTTTAAGATTGTTTACTTAATGCAGGGGCTGAGGTTTTTGGGTTTATGTTTATTGGGGATACTTCTAAAGAGGGATGCGGCTTACATGGATTAGTGGAGATATACGACCTTTTTGGAAGCGGGGAGATTGGCGCTTCCGACATTTAGACGTTATTTCTTGAAGCTGACTATTAAAACTTGCTTAATAAAAATATACCTTCTTCTTCTTCTTATTTAAGAGCTAAGCTCTTGTCGGTGGAGCCTCTTCCATCCCTCCCTATTTTCTGCCTTCTTTTTAACATCTTGATACGACATGACACCCGCCTTTTCCTTCACCTGTTCTAGGAACGTCCGTCTGGGTCTTCCTCTCTTCCTTTTCCCTTCAATTTTTCCTTCTATGATGTTTTTTATGAAGGAATCATGTCGTATCAAATGTCCTAGCATCTTTCCTCTTCTGTTCTCAATAGATTTTAGTAAACTTCTTTTTTCTCCCACAATCTGTAATACCTCCTCATTTCTCTTCTTTTCAGTCCAACTTATCCTCTCCATTCTTCGCCAACACCACATCTCAAATGCCTCCAGTCTTTCTCTATCCTTTTTATTCATTGTCCACGTTTCGCTGCCATATAGAGCGATACTCCAGATATACAGCTTTATAAGCTTTTTTCGGATAAAAAAAAAATATACCACAATTATATTCTCGGAAAAATATACCTACCTAACCTAATTTTTTTTTTGCTAGCCATTAAGATCCCAATGTTGGGCAAAGGCCTCCTCCAAAAGAACTTACTTAATGGAATAATAATATAACTTAATCAAATGTCATGTCAAACACCAAAAATAAAGAGGTACCTTTCTAAGTAGTTTTCAGTTCGGCAGATTTTTTAAAGTCATTTAAGTTTGAGGTAGGTACCATAACCTCAAAACTTTCTTATTTCCCTTTTTTTTAAATAATTTGTTTTTGGGTCTCAGGTGTCGAATCGAAATTGGTCTTAGCCTATCCCGAAGGGAGAGAGAGAGAGAAACGCACTTTCGGAACATCGGTAAAAAAACATCAAATAGCTAAAAACACTCGTTTATTTATAGCCAAAAAATATTTATGTTACGGGCAATGTGATTAATGCGGGCAGTATGCATAATGCCCGGGCATTATGAATAATGCCCAGCTGTATCGGGCAATGTGATTAATTACGATCAAAACTGTGCTATTTATCACATTGCCCGGGCATTATGAATAATGCCCAAAGACCATTGGGCAATTTGATAATAATAGTCCATTAACTTGATAATTGTAGGTTGCGATAATTCTAAAGTCGCCCAATTTTTGAAACGTTGTCACAGACATATTAGTGGACAATTTTTTTTGTAATTTTAGGTCATTGCTTTAGGTAGAATTTAGGTTTCTGCATTTTTAGCAACTAAGATTATTGAAGTAGAGTAGAAAAATAATTTGGCATCTCATAATAATTATGTTATATTATTTTATTGAGTACCTACTTCAACACAATTAAGTTTTAGAAACTTTACGTATGTGCTGCATAGGTACCTAAAGAAAAAAAATTCTCATAATTTCGGCATTATAAGAATTTTTTAAGTTTCTAATTTTAATAAAATAATGAAAATGAAAAAAATTTTAAAAACCCTCGACTATAAAAAATAACAAATAGAATAAGTTGTATTTAGTCAACTGAACATCGCATAATATTTCATACAAATTGGCAACTTTAGGGGGTTAAGAAAATGAAAATGAGAATGAGAGTGACAGTGAGATTGGGAATGGGAATGGGACTGAGAATGAGAATGAAAATAGGTTAGGTTTGACAACACTTTGGACGGGTCATTTTTTTTAGTTAATGCTAGATTCGCAAGAGTGCCCCCAGAGAAGAACCTAGCAAGAAACTCTAATGGGTTGCTCTTTTCAATTTAAGTTTTACAAATTATTAGGCTAAACACAGAATCAAACAATAAAATTTACATTTCAATGGAGCTTAATTAAATCAATAAACAAATAATTAAAAAAAATCCACTGCAATATCCAGAACAAGCAAGGTACCTATAGGTAAGTAAATGAAAAGTGAAAGGCTTATTAGCTTGATAGAACCCACATAGGTACATGACCGGCCATCACAGCAGCACCTTCACACAGGTCTCAACGCATGTGCCAGCCGTCAACCCTTTCCACATATTTTAGGGAAGTAGTATTTTAGGGATTTAGGAAGTATTTTAGGGAAACCAGCGCATGTCACCTTTTGACCAATCAGAGTCCGGAATGGCCTAACCTAAACTAAAACCCAACTTAACCTATGAAGAAATGATGAGAATTTTAAGTTTCATAATACCTACACATTTATTTGACTTTCAGTTAGGTTTAGGTGAAATAATGTTTCATTGTAAAATAAAAAAAAGTACTGAAACAAGTTTATTATCACTCTGCCCAATAGGTGGCGGGCATTATGCATAATGCCCGGGCAATTTGATTAATGTCAAAGTATTTATCACATTGCCCGCTTATATTGGGCATTATTCATAATGCCCGGGCATTATGCATAATGCCCAATTAATCACATTGCCCGTAACATTTATATCAATCGACTCATTTCAAGAGATCCACTCGAAACCCAATGAATGATTTATTGTCCGCTGTTCTGGTTTATTTTATATAACAGTTGGATATAAAAACATGCACTGTGATATGTTATTTTTATTAACAAATTGAGAATAATAATTCTGCGAATCTAGCATTAACTTTAAAAAAATACCGGCCAAGTGCGAGTCGGACTCACGCACGTAGGGTTCCGTTCAATTAACTAGGTTAATAATAGCCTAATAATAATGTCTAGGTAGGTACGAGTAGCCATCATAGCTGTAAGCTATACGTGTATTGTCAGCAAAACAGATAGTCAGTGTCAGTGTGAACGAAAAATGCCCTTTACGTTCACGTTTACACTGGGGCTCAAAGCAAGCCTGCTCACAATCGGCGGCTCAAGGTCTATCTAACCCATCCGGGCCGTGTCCGAGATGTGTCCGGGAAAAAATATCTTCTTCTTCTAATTTATGAGATTAGCTCTTGTCGGTGGAGCCTCTTCCATCCCTCCCTATTCTCTGCCTTTTTTTTTAACATCTTGATACGACATGACACCCACAAACATCATTCCATACATTTTCTATGGATTCGTTCACACACGTTGTCATGACATTTTTTCCCTCATGACAGGCCACGGCCCGGTCACGTCCCGGGCACGGCCCGGATGTGTGTAGATAGTCCATTACAGTCAGTCTGAACACGGTATAACAACAATAAAAAGTTTAAATTCAGTTTTCTTACGTCTACCGCCAATAATTTAAAACAACCCAACCTATATTATTAGCTACAGTGTATTAAACCACAGCCTAAACTTTTTGACCCACTTCCAAAAGTGAAGGTACTTAGCGGCAAGTTGATGGGTTCCAGTCACGGCATGCTGAACCCTAAAACTTTAATGCAGTTGTTAAAAACATAGATTAGATTTGCGGCTAAATAAAATAAAATTAGTACCTACCTATACCTACCTAAATTCCGATTTTTAATTCAAAATTCTTTCATATCGAGGTACATACAGAGACCACTTCCCTCCACTTACTCCACTACGATCCAAACACACGTCTACCGCTTCATCCAAATTCATCTGTCGCCTCATACCTACATGAACGTAACACAAAAATGATACTTCTTGGTGTTATCAGACAAGCGTTTTATACGCGCGATACGCTCGTTTTCTGAAGCGTGTACCTCTACGCGCGCGAATTTTGTTCCTACGAGCTTTGACGGGCTTCTAAGCTCGTTTAGTCCATGTTTTTATTTTAGTCCATGCATGTAGAGTGTGTACGCTTTTATACTGAAAATGACCGTAAAAGCGCGTATGAAACGCTAGGTCTGAAAACGCCTGTTTCATATCATAAATAACAAGAACTTGTAAGTATTTTAATTTTTATTGAGCACGGTACGATTTACATTTTGGAATAAATATGGCGAAGAGATAATAGATAATAAAAAAATATTAGTAAGGCCAAAAAAACTTAAATCTATACAGCCTAATTTAGAACAAATAAAAACCTTTTTGCTATATTCTTCAACAACGCCCTTACTGAATACCTAGATACTTACTAAATATTTAAACGAACTCAAAAGTTGTGACTAACTCAACAAAATAACACTCTTTGCCAACAGAGTAACAATAAACAACATCTCAAACTCATAACTACATTATTTACCTAACCACTAAATCCGAATGGCGTATAAATAATCATAAAAAACCAAACATACCTACTTACTTGCAAAAGTGCGAGGGAAAACAAAATGGCTCCTTGCCAATATTTCGGCGGGAAACGAATTCCGGAATAATTAAACTAGTTTTAGGTTATTTATCATGTCGTCGAGTTATTTTAACTGATTTTTGTGTTAATTTATGCTTTGTTACTTTTTGCTTGTAAGACTTCACGTTTTAAAAAATAATCTATAACATAATTAATCCTACCCTACTAACTAATATTAAAAAGTCAATGTTTGTGCCGATATGGATGGATGTTTGTTACTCTTTCACGCAAAAAACTTCTAAACAGATTAGGTATCATGAAACTTGACAATATCGTGGCTTGCACATCAGAATATCACATTGGCTATATATTATTTTGTGATATCATGATTTTTTTTCGAGATATGACGATAAATGCCTACGAAGTCGCGGTTACACTTTAACTAAGGGGGCTTACACAATTACTGCTATTGCGGCGTGGTAGCGATTATTTGCTTGATATCTTCATTGACAGGCCGAATCACTCTTGTATGAGAGTAGGCTCGTGTCCTCGTAGTAAGTACGTTAAAGGCCAAAACACACCGGATGCGTATTTGCTTATAACAAGCTTTTAAGCTTTAGTCAACTACCGTTATATTGCTATTTTTTAAATTAATGATATCTTTCTCTTGTTTCAGATACACAAATCCTATTTTTGGACTATAAAAAACTTTATTAATAAAACTAACCTAACCTCAAACCTCATCACTGTCAATTTATAAGAATTAAAAAATAAAAATGCCAATTTAAAAAGTGAATAAAAACAAAAGACTAGTGTGGTGACAAAGTTGAAGTAACAAATATGTGTAACTAGTATTGGAAAGTAACTGTTACGATGGCGACGCCTCCTGAGTCACCAATTGAGGAGCATGCGTATGAATTGGAGCCGACGCGGACGCCGAAGCCGATTCCCGTAGCTTTGGAGGAACTCTGTAGACAAACCAAGTTTTCAAAACAAGAAATCAGAGTTATGTATCGGGGGTTTAAGACGGTAAGTTTTTTTTTAGCTTTTACGAGCTGTTTTGTACCTTGGTTTAAGGGCTAAATCATAAATTCACGACACGACGCGACACGACACGACACGACACGACGCGACGCGACGCGATGCGACGTCGTACGTCGTGTTGTGAATTTATGTTTTGGCCCTTACCTGGGCATGCCCCCGTTCGCACTTTCTATCCATCCGTTGTATCCCTAGCATTCCTTAGTATCTGTTCACACTGAGTGTCGTGTGAACGGATACATGGGAAAGCATTTGTTGCGAACGGAATATTATTAGTGCGTTTCATGAGTAGTTCCTATGCCGCCATGTTGGCAGCATTGATTTGTACTGCGAAACACAATGAGGGTAATGTGGCAGTACAAATTTTCAATGCTGCCAACATGGCGGCATAGCAACTACCTATTTCATGAACGCACTCTAGCAGTTAGTGATTGTTTTTTGTCATTCTTCCATTCAGGCAAGGATCAAAGACCATACAGCATAAAATTTTCTTAATATTTTCATTTTGAATGTATTTTTTTCGTGCATTTAGACGACTGATGAATGTGGATGAAGCGAAGGAAATGTGTTTAGATCGTAGCAAGTGGAGAGAAGTGGTCTCTGCCTACCCCGACGGGAAAGAGGTGTGACTACGTGACAGATGTGTGTAGGTATTTATGTAAACTTTGAATGAGGGCTTTCTGGAACGTTCTACGTGCGATTTCAGCCAAAAATTCCTATCGACACTATTTGTTATTAAAAAAACATCGATTATTCATATCGATATAATATATATTGGGGGAAATTTCACACACGGTCACCTGACCCCAAACTAGGCAAATCCTGTACTATGGGTATCAGGGACTGAAAAACATACATAGATAAATATATAACACCCAGACACGGAACAAACATTTATGCACATCACACAAATGTTTGTTAACCGGCGGGGATCGAACTCGCGATCCGTGCGTATAAGGCAGATTCACTACCGACTACGCTAACTGGCCCGTCGCTATTATATTTCGCAACACTAATCCGACTCACACCCACGTCACCAAAAAGATCGCAAAGTAACAAAACTCGTTTTTACAACTTAACATCGAATAAAAAGTTCTACCATCAAACTATGAATTGCAAAGTTTTTATAACCTAAACGCTGCCAGCGACTTCATAAGCGTTTATCGTTATATCTTGGAAAACTCACGATCGTTATCAGCCCATATATGTCCCCACCGAGGGGCACGAGCTTACTCTCATACAGAGAGTGATTAGGCCGTAATCCACCAACTGGCCAAGTGCGGGTTGGCGGATTTCACAAACACCTTCGAATTTCTTCTCTGATGAATGCAGGTTTCCTCACGATGTTTTCCTCCACCGTTAGCAAGTGGTAATCGAATAAATTGATACGTACATGAGAAATAAACTCAGAGGTACGTGCCCACACCAGGATTCGAACCCGCGCCTTCGGAGTATGAGGCAAGCGTTCTACCAACTGGGCTACCACCGCTTACTTACACGATATCATGAAATAATAAAGCTTATGTGTTATTCAGATGTGTAAACTACAATGTTGTAAAGTTTCATTAAAATCTGTTCAGTGGTTTTTGCGTGAAAGAGTAACACACACATCCTCACATTAGGTACCTAATTCACAGACATTTAAAATATTAAGGACCCGTTTTACCGCCTACAGATAAAATGAAACTGACAGATAAACCTATGTATATTTCATAAAACATGATAAAATATCTGTCAGATAAATGGCATCGAACATATTTGTATGGAGCCTGGTATAGTAAAATTTTCGGTATCAATTACATACCTACACTACATCCCCTATTCGAGCTAGTGTGGAGAGAAAAAAGTTGAAGGCCAGTGATGAAACTAACGATAATCGATAGAGAAAAATATTATAAAACGATAGTATGTTGGACAAATGTCGAAAGTGATATACTTTCGGAGATATAGAACTTTGAAAATGTTCGCATGTAACAATTTTCAAAGTTCTTTCATTTTCAATTGTCCAAAATACGATCGTTTTATAATATTTTTCTCTATCGATTGAAGTAAGTTTCATCAGTGGCCGCCAACTTTTTTCTCCATAGGTACTAGCTCGAATAGGGGATGATGAGTGTAATTGATACCGTTTTTTTACTATACTAGGGTAGCAATTCTGTTAAATTAAGTTAAGCGTCCTAACTATAGCCAACAGATTAACATTCTACAGCAATAGGTCACAAATTTGGTATTCTCTTAAGTGCCACGAAATAGTCGATTAGTAGTCGATTAGTAGTCTCTAGAGGGCTTTGTCATTCATTTGTCTTTGCGAATGATTTAGTTGTCGATGTTGCCAATATTTAATAAAATTATTGTTCGAAGAAATTGATCAACCGATTGATAGATTTTTTTCGACCTAGAATAAGCTTAGACATACTTTAAAATACAGAATATTTATTTCTATAAGATTAACATGCATTTTTTGCATAAATTGCACGTTAATTTTCGAAAAAACACCGAAATAGTGTTTGGGTGACCGAACGACTGAACGACGGACGACCAAACGAAATGCCATTAGAGAACAACTGTCAAATAGCGAAGAGAATACCGTTTGGAATTGCCACTCATGTGACATTGCGGAGTAGAATACCGATTATAGCGTAAAGTAGTAATATGTACGGCCGATCGCTGTCCACTGTCAACTTATCTGTTAAGAGAATACCAAAATGGGTAAAATCATACAATTCACATTCTAGAGAGACACCATTTTTCATTTGGTATTAGAAGAATACGGCCCCAGGCTCCGTACAAATATGTTCAATGCCATTTTGTCTCTAAATGATGAAACTGGCCCTTATTAGTAGAAATGTGTACAAAGTCGCTGGTAGCCTATTATATTACCCAGTTATGACATAACTCAACTTTGTTGTCATGAGTTAATAAAACAGCTGATCTTGTAATCATCAACGCACTTGGCAACATTTATAAACTGCCACTCAAGATGTTTTCGGCTGCAATTCGCGGTATTTATTTACCGCCATTATTTGACTTTAATTGACAGCTGTCACCTGTCAAAATATGATATTGTCGACGTGAATATGGCGCGGATAAATTGTAGATTAAGCGTCTTATAGCGAAAACTGGCCAAAAAGCGATACTTTATCTTAACCTCTTGGGAAGGTGTCCTTGTCTAACGTATTGACATATCCAATAGAACGGGACGAAATCTCTTTGGACTGAAAAGCTTAGAACTAAAAAATAGCGAAGTAAAATAAAAATTAAACTTAAAAATATTTTATTCATAATTTTAATTACGGGTACCTACACTTTTTTAAATACCATTCTTTCTTGTATCTAAAACTACCATCGTTTCACTAGGTACCAGTATAGCTGAGAGAAAGAAACGGCAAGAAACCTAACAGCACAGGGCTTTGCTTAAAACCTAGATAATGACTTAAAAATAGCCTGCAACACATCTCAACCTTGTTTCTTAGACACAAGTACCAAGATCGTAGAGCCCTCACTAAACTAAGATGGCTGACTAACAACTGTCAAGTCGAATGCAACTGACGTTATTTTTGGCGCGAAAAGGGACTGGGTGAGAAAGGAGGTAGTATAAAAAAGAGTGATGTTTCATTTACCCTAAACCGACGTGCATGTATGAGGAGACCGATGAATGTGGATGAAGTGAAGGAAGTGTGTTTGGATCGTTGGAAGTGAAGGGAAGTGGTATCTGCTTACCACGATGGGAAAGAGGCGCATTATTCTGATATGTAAGCTACATTAAGATCTACACACATCCAGGCCGTGTCTGGGACGTGTCAGGGAAAAAAAATATCATTCTATACATTTTCTATGGATTCGTTCTCACGCGTTGTCATGACAACGCGACGTCGTATTGTTTTCCCTCCTGACGGGCCGCGGCCCAGTCACGTCCCGGGCACGGACCGGGTGTGAGTAGGTACACCTATAATCTACATTATTATTATTAGCATAGGCCATGGGCATAAGCTATATTATTATTTTAAGATATCAAGTAAGTTTTCTAAATTAATAAATACCTACGTCCTATCTTATCTATCTATCTTCTATATATATAAAAATGAAACCCGTTTTCCGTTGTCACGGCATCACGCCTGAACGGCTGGACCGATTTCGCTAATTCTTTTTTTTAAATGTTCATTGAAGTCCAATGATGGTTCTTACGGTGAGAAAAATTCGAATAATTGCCGGGAAAGCCCTAAAACAGACCTTTTCTTTTTCCCATACAAATGTTTTCTTACTAAAATGTAGAGTCAATTTGAACTTTATTCCTACACAATAAAGTTCATTCTAAGGCGGGACGAAGTTCGCCGGGACAGCTAGTAAATATTATAAATGTCAATGTTTGACGATGGATGAATGATGGATGGATGTTTGTTACTTAATCACGTAAAAACCAATGGACAGATTTTAACGAAATTTTACAATAACTTAGCTTTGACATCAGAATAACACATAGGCTATATTATTTTACGATATTGTGTTTATATTCCAAGATATGAAGATAAATGCGTACGAAGTCGCGGGCAGCCTCTAGTCATTCATATAAGACACAGGCGGCATATTCTTTTAAAACAAAAATCAATCTATGGAAAAAATGGAGTCAAATTTTATCCCAGTCGCTCTTATACTACTACAGTACTCCCTCCTCTATAGGTCAATGACTCCTTTACCTAGTAACCTTTTCACAAATAGACCGAAAGGGCACAAGTATGATTGTCTCTTTCACACTTACGGGTAACACATCTGCGTATCTCTCTCCTAATCATTAGCGGAAAATAGAAGCATGAAATGCATCTTTGGGTGAATCTACTCAAGATTATTCTCCTCATACAAAAAAAAAAATCACATTTTACCCCGAGAATGGCGTTTATTTTAAGCTAAATCTATAAACACATGAATTATATGCTATATTATATTAAAGACACGTTAAAGAATTTAATATTTTAGAAAATATTGGCAAATATAAAAATTTGAGTGTTGCTGATAATGACGGATGTTGCCGACAGTGACGAATGTAATGATGGAATGTTACCGACAGTGACGTTTGAGTTATATTATTGATGTAAATATTTATTCTCAAATACTTTTTTATTTGTCTTTTAACTACAACTTAATTACCGTTAACATGCAATCCATTACAAATTAGCTAAGACGGCTAGGTCAAAAGCCCACCCTGAATCGCACCTGATGCAAAAGTGGCTATGACACTAGCAGCATTCCCACACTGAATAGCGAGGAAAAAAGGTTAGTCGGGACCATTGCGCAGTAAAATTCTACGCAAGGGTCCCGACTATTGCTTTTTAGGCGCTTCCCTAGTTCACGCATCAAACTCTTAGCTTCCGTACACCAAGTCCCGCTTTCCTCCACTACGACGGGAACAAAGAGGTACTTACCTCGTCTTGGAAGGGAGCATATTTAGCATGCTTTTGTATGGCAGCTCCTTCTGCTGCTGCACTAGCTGCCCTACATATACAAGGCAGGTGGGACATGGCGAAGGTACTTATGCAAGTTGCATCCTAAACTAGACAGCGTCCCCTTTCCGAGAGATGAGGATTAATCAATCAGTCCTCTTGCCATTTGTGTGATTTAGGCTTGGCGGTTCCGGGGTCGCCGCTCAACCTCGTTAAGCATATTTTATAGTGACGAGGAAATCGTCTAGCTGACTTGACACAACTCAACCCTTGATGTCCCAAAGAGTCCGCAATCGTACCACAAACGTGACAATCCAACCGCAGATAAATTACTATCCTCAATGAGCTCGTTGATTACAGCGCCCAAATACGGCCAGACTCTGGGCTTGATGCCGCCTCAAGCATAGCCAGATTCCTACCCACAGCCGCTTCATTAGAATCCGGCTGCTTGCTTTGTACATGTGATCGTGCCAAGAGCGCTGGACACCTTTGTCCCTTGGCTGCTCAAGACACACAGTTGCCCAAACATTTAAAGCCTCCGCCGTATAAAACTAATAAGAAGATTGCCACCTTGGACATGAAGTTTTTAAGCGACTCAACCGTTAACCTCGTGGGAGGAGGTTAAAACGCCGATATATTGATATCCTGCATTCTTCTAACACCCAATCTGCCGTAGCGGATGATAACGAAGTCTGCTGTCATTGAGCCTCATTAAGTTTTACATTAAGAATCGTCTCCAATGTCACCTTGAAGTCTTCGCCGATTTTAGACATTTCATTGACATTTCATAAAAACCAAGTCGGAGACGTTCTCATATTAATACACCAGTGTTGGGACATATAGGCAACTACGGAAGAGTGTTAAGGCCACATGGGCAGGCAGCTGCTTCAGATGCTGGCGCGCCCGGCAGATTATTTCGTTTTTTAAGTTAAGGCAGCTGGAATAGCATCATGAAGAATGGGAGCCTCCAGGAGTGCGAGCTGCCATTTTTCTGCCGGTTCAACATTTGCAAATGATGTAGCATGCCCTGTATATGAAAAACATGCTTTTTAATGATAATCGTACATCAAAATAATTTATTGCCATCAGTCGTTTTCTATACAAATAATCATTATTGGTAACAAACGTCATTGTTTTCTACACAAATAATCATTATTGGTGACAGATGTCATCGTCGTCAGACACAATGTTGGGAATAATGATGTTACTAACAATGACGAATTTTGGAAAAATCGCTGCTATTGGCAAAATAGGTTATTAAATTATGAAACAAACATTACACGTTATCTGTTTCCCTAATAAGTTCGCCATGGTAAGTAAATAAAGAGTTTACCATGCATTATATTTAAAATACAGCAAAAGAAACCAATGACGACGTGGCATGAATATCTTTGGAGAACGATATTCAATTAATTATCATTGGAAAAATTAGCATCCGTTCACTATGACGAGTGGTGTTCGACTTAGGTACCTACGAGGGGGCTGCGACTTTTAAGTTAGACGTGACGCTTCGGGTGCTTTCCGTTTTTTTTTAATCATGCTAAGTAAACGTGTTACCAATAATGACGAATATTTTTTGAACATTGTTTGAACTAATTTTTAATTAACTTACCACCTACTTTTTAAATTTATTTTCTTTAAAATATCTTGCCTGTTTAACGATAAATAATATATTCCTAGACAGGATTACTCTATTATTAATAATATTTTCACTATGATATAAAATATCGAAAATCATGTAAAGGCGACACCTAAAATATCGTGGTTTATTAGCGTTTTTTTCTAATAGCTTGTTTTTCTGCTATTCAATCACTGAACGGTTTTGATAACTTTTTACTTCATTTATTTAGGTAGTAGAATAACTATAAAAAGTTTTGAATTTCTTTTACAATTATGAATGATAGGGCGAGACATAAATTTTCGACCTCTTGAAGATCCACCCCTTTACGTCATTGAGAGAAATGGTGCAAATGTATTCTAATTTTGGATGTTAAGGACTGTTTTCTTATTAGATGCAAATAATTGAAGATTTTAGTATTTTTTTAAATCCTTTTAATATTATAAATGTCAATGTTCGTCCCGATGGATGGATGGATGGATGGATGCATGTTTATTACTTCATCATGTAAAAGCCACTGAACAGATTTTCATGAAATTTTACGGCTGATTCCACCGTTTCGTGCAAATTTCGACCATTCCACGAAATATTTTTTTTTATATCGGTTTCGAAAATCGGTAAGCTAAAAAGATGCGTATATCGTCTAGATGTAGTAAACTAGTTTGGACGTATTAATTTTTTTTATAGTTTTCGAGGAAATCGTTGGAGTGTAATGAGGCAATGGAATGTAATGAAATATCGTGAGAGTGTAATGATGTTGTTTGGAAGGTATTAAAAAATATTAGTCAGTATTATAAAATTTATTAAAATATCAAACTTTTTCTTCATAAACGTACTTATTCATGGAAATCGTATGTGTCAAAATGAACACAATTTTTTTTTACGTCTTAGGAACATTTCAATAGACTTCTAAAAGTATAAACACCTAAACTAGAAACTCACATTGTGGCGACCTGCATAATAGGTGACAATTATAACGGCGCGGCGAAATTGTACATCTTATATTTGGAGTTACATGGTGATATGACTCTAGGCAACTGGACATAGTGATTACTTGGAGCTACGCTGCAAGACGCTGGCCGCGCGATGATTTGTGCGGACGTGTTAAGCTACGTGATTGCTGATGCAGCGGAACCATATCGATGCAGGAATATTTTCACGCTCGCTGACTTGTCTTATCTATCACGTACTCGAGATCCGCACACACATAAACCCTAAAAAATACTCGTGTCAAAATCTAAGCAAAATGTACTGCCAGAAATTTTTTTCATATTAATTTGCGGTCTGTAAGACTATAAAAAATAACAATAAGGCCAACCATTAACATTTCAATCTGAATTTCGTTAAGTAAATAGGTACCTAGATAGGTTGGTATTTTTTGAATAACATAAGTTGAAAAAGTTATGTAGTTGCTTAATATAAAAATTTAAATTCAAATTCAAATTCTTTATTTTGCACACCATAGGTTTTACAAGATGTTATTACATTATTTGACAGTACCTTTTATGGACCCTGACGACAATACTCATTAAGGTAGGTAACGTTTTATTAATAATGTTATTTTTACAAAAAACGTCAGTTAATACCGAAAACATGATCTTTATTAGTGTTTTATATTACTGCTTTACTACCCGTAAAACTATTTCATTAACTTCCAAAACCTTTCATTCCCCTCCGCCAAAAAATTGGAGGGAATGGAATGTAATGAATTGGAAAGGAATGAAATTTAGGAAGAATTTCTCGATTTATTTCGAAACTAAAAGTGCAATGACCTTAATAGGTATAATATAAAAACACCCACATACAAGCTATAATTTTATCTAAAATAAAATTAATTTGATCATGAGCTTACTTAGAAATGCAATGGAATGTAATGTGTACGAACCTGTGACAAAAGCGATTTTCAGAACTTAAATCGGAAATATTTTTTTGTGTGGCTGCGCGTGGTCTTTCTCGGTAAATTGTTTAGGCAGACAGAGGGGCGCGGGAGACGTGGGCGTGGGCAAAAGTAGAAAGAGGGTTGGGAACACATTATAATGTTGATTGCAATTTTCATGGAAGAGAATGAAGTTTTTCGTTTGACAAAATTTTAAGTGCGATTCTTTATATATTGCGCTATGAATTATTAATGTTTATTTATTAATTATTAATTGTAATAGTGTAACTTGATATTCAGGTACATAAAACCTGAACATTTACCGTAGGAAAGTGTACTAAAGTATCTCAGAAAACTCAGGGTGGGTATCTGGATGAGGAGTGTAATGAGATTTTGAAATGTTTTTGTTCAGGGTTTTTTTTATTTAATTAATTTAGCGATTAAATGAAAGATGCGTCTTTTAGCTTTACTTATACGTGAACTTTTTCAATTTAAACATTTTAGCTAACTGTTAAAATCATATGAGTTTTTGGTCTGGATGGCAAATCTGAACGAAACGGTGGAATCAGCCTTACAATAACTTAGCTTGGACATCAGAGTAACACATAGGCTATATAATTTTTAGTTTAAAGACATTTTATTTCTCACTAGCTGTCCCGGCGAACTTCGTCCCGCCTTAGAATGAACTTTATTGTGTAGGAATAAAGTTCAAATTGACTCTACATTTTAGTAAGAAAACATTTGTATGGGAAAAAGAAAAGGTCTGTTTTAGGGCTTTCCCGGCAATTATTCGAATTTTTCTCACCGTAAGAACCATCCTTGGACTTCAATGAACATTTTAAAAAAAGAATTAGCGAAATCGGTCCAGCCGTTCAGGCGTGATGCCGTGACAACGGAAAACGGGTTTCATTTTTATATATATAGATAGATTAAAAAACATAAATTGTTACTTACATGAGAACAAAGACTTAAATATATTGTAAGGTAGTATTATCCGTCGATCACAATGAACACCGCACAAAACAAAGTACCTACCTAGTTAATGACATTATTAGTGAAAAGTAACACATTAACAATAACAATAAACTGCCTTTCCGCAACACACAACACATTTAGATTTGTTCCGAAATATATTTAGCTAATTTTGTCTTAAATTCATTAAAAGATGGCCCGTCTCGTGCTTCGTTTAGACACAATTTTAGGATACCTATCACGACTTTTTTCCAAGATATGACGATAAATGCGTTCGAAGGCGCGGGCAGCCTCTAGTTTTAAAATTAGGCTAGATTCACGAAAATTTTATTTAACTGCAAAACCTACAAATATTAGATAGGTACTAAAATGTCAATGTTTGTTCCGCTGGATGGATGTTTGTTACATTTTCACGTTTTATCGTAACTTATACGTACCTATATCAGAATAACACAAAGGCTATTTTGAGTTAGGTATAAGATCATGATTTTTTTTCCAAGTTATGACGATAAATGCTTACGGAGTCGCGGGCACCCTCTAGTTAGGTCGAGGTAGGAGCGAGTAGTATACCTATCTAACATTAGATAGATAGATATAAATTCTTTATTGCACACAAAGAAATACAAATACAACTTAAAACTAAAACATTGTGCGCAAAGGCGGCCTTATCACTAAAAGTGATCTCTTCCAGACAACCTTTAGGTATGCTTTTAAAGTCATTTTACGGCATGGCATAGTTAGCAAACGGAAACTAGTCAATGTCACCCGTCGTTCCCTGCGTGTTGCCCCCGAGTAAAAACTACGCGACAAACGACAAAGGTTTGGCCAGGGTCGGATTTAGGGGCAGTGAGTCGGCAATTGACACTCTAATTAGTGTCAATTGCATTACCTTTGTTTGGTCGCAATAAGTGTAAGCCATTGTTTAGCAGAATACCAAATGTGTCAATAAATGTCATTGACTGACACTCCGCCGACATACAACTGAGGCTATTTTAATTTTGCCGACTTGGTGGCCTGGCATGGAACAGTCTAAAATTACGGGACATTATTAGTATCTAAATTTGAACGGTCTAAAATGTCCAATCTTACACAGACATGGCCCATAAATCTACCAAATTCTGCCCAATGGCATCTAACATATTTGTATGGAGCCTGGTATAGTAAAAAAAAACGGTACCAATTAAGCTAAACATCCCCTAAGAGTTAGTATGGAAAAAAGAAAAGTTTGCGGCTACTGATGAAACTTACGTCAATCGATAGAGAAAAATATTATAAAACTACTTATAGTATTTTGGATAATTGTCAAAAGTGATATACTTTCCGAGATATAGGACTTTGAACTATACCAATTAGGCTGGATACTCTTTGCAATTCTTCAGCATAATGTGTGTCACGCAAACAAGAGCCAAATCTGCCACAAATGGTTACATGCACTGCAAACAATGTCACTTTGTCTGTCAGACAAATGGACGGATAGATGGACGAACAGACGGACAGATGACGGACAAAACAACCGAGCCTTAGTAAAATAGGGTCCCGTTTTCACTCTTTGGCTACGGAACCGTAAAAAAAGATTAAGTAGGTAAATAATGATTATTTTGGCAGAAAACCTGGCTTATTTAAAGGCCAAAACACACCGGATGCGTATGCGTTGCGTACCTAGACGTTTGCGTACCTCTGAGTTGTAATGTATGGAACTGTCACCGCTTGCGTAACGGAGACGTAAACGCAAGCGGTGACAGTTCCATACATTACGCGCATACGTCTACGCATGCGCAACGCATCCGGTGTGTTTTGGCCTTTAACAGTTTTAACTGAATCCAGCCCTGTATTTACCTACAACCTGCGCTGTGTAATAGGAAGTATGCATCTATAGTCCGTGCCTCGCTTTTCCTCGCTTCTCTATTCAGTAGTTATGTTTTATGCTCGTCTCTTTTTGATGCTTTTTCATTGACGCTCGTTCTGCAGCTGCATATTTTCGTGATTTTTATTCAAATTTATTATTTTCACATTTACACAAAAAGAGGCTTATACAGGGTGTAACAGAAAGGGGGGATAATGCCGAAATACAGCGATAGTCCTCATGAAACTGAACAACTTTCCCCATGAACATGTTTGTTGGGGAAAGTCATACCTATAGTTCTAAACTTCACCCAGTACCCATATATGAAATTCTAAAATAAGTTCTAGAAAAGTAAAGTATAAGTTCTAGAAATGGACTTGTCATTTTTGCACATTTAGGTAAGTACACAAAAAATGCTTAAATATAGTTCTACAACTTATTATATTTCTATTTGTGAAAACCTGTAATTGGCTCGTTTGTTAATTTTTAATTTTCTAATGTATTTAATGTAGCTGTTGGTTTTCCAATAAATAAATAAATAAATAAACTGAACATAGCTTTTACTTACCAGGGACCCAAATCTGTTAATTTAAAATAGCCTCAGTTGTGTGTCGGCAGAGTGTCAATTGCATTTTTGGCACATTTGGTATTCTGCTAAAAACAATGGCTTACACTGATTGCGACCAAATGTGTCAAAAAATGACATTGACAATCACACTGAAACTCTGCCGTCACACAACTGAGAATTTTGTAAATTAGCAGACATGGCATAAAATTACATTTACCTACCTCAATTAGTTCTAGAACTAAAAACCTCGTTATGTAATTACATTTACCTACCTCAATTAGTTCTAGAACTAAAAACCTCGTTATGTAATAACCTCGTTATGTAATTACATTTACCTACCTCAATTATTTCTAGAACTAAAAACCTCGTTATGTAATTACATTTACCTACCTCAATTAGTTCTAGAACTAAAAACCTCGTTATGTAATTACATTTACCTACCTCAATTAGTTCTAGAACTAAAAACTTCGTTATGTAATTACATTTACCTACCTCAATTAGTTCTAGAACTAAAAACCTCGTTATGTAATTACATTTACCTACCTCAATTAGTTCTAGAACTAAAAACCTCGTTATGTAATTACATTTACCTACCTCAATCAGTTCTAGAACTAAAAACCTCGTTTTGTAATAACGCTGTATGAGGTAGTTTCGCTCAGATGTTATAAATGTAGGTACCTACCTACATACTAGAAACTGCGTGCGACTTCGTATACGTGTTATTGTCATATCTTGGAAAACACACTAGAACTTAAAATAATAAAGCCCATGTATTATTCTGTTAAGCTACAATATCGCAAAGTTGCATCAAAATCTGTTCAGTAGTTTTTGCGTGAAAAAGTAACAAACGTCCATCCATCCGTCGGCACAAACATTAACTTTAGTAGGATTTGCTAAAAAGTTAGGTACCTGCCTACATAACGCCCTATTGCCCTATTAAAATTCTTCACCCCGTTTGCCCCATATTTGCCCTTCGCCAGCAGCCCTTCAAAAAGTAAAATTACCTATTTATTTACCATGACATTTTCGCATTGGACTAATAAGAGTTTAGGTAAAGTCAGGCAAAAAAGAGTAGAAATAAAAAAGTGGCAACACTGTAGTGTCGTCAAGTAAAAACGGGATGACACTATACAGTGTGACTATTTTGTCATTTTCTTCTTTTTTTGCACATTCTAGTATTACGTAAGAATAATATTTGCCATTGTTTGCCATTGATTGCCATCAGACCCTACCAGCTTCCTACCATTGTCAAATAAAACCAAGCTTACCTTACAATTTTCATAAATATCCTTTGAGTATAGAATATACATAATATAAGGAGGAGCCATACCCTCTGGATCTGCGTGCCTGGTCTAGCGCAAAATGGCTACTTTTTGTACGGTACTTCTTATCGTTTGACAGGTCATCTACCAAGAAAACTATGAAAAACTCGGCGCAACCTTGGCACGCTGTCACAAACTCATTTGTATATGAAAAAAAAATGGGGCCATTTCTTATATTCCTTCCTACTTGTAAATATCATATTTGATATTGTACTATATTTTATACAATAAACTATAGATACCTAGGTATTATGAAAAGTATTATACACACAAACATTCAGATTTAAGACAAACATCTGTGTACATCACAGCAATATTTTTCATCAGTGGGAACCAAACCCACGACCTACGGAATGGTAAGCAGGGTTACAGTAAACTCAGATTACAGATGTATATAGGGTGACTTTGAATTAGTGAACGATAGAAAAGGATATGCATGTACTCATGATAACAAACAACTTTTACTATGGGGCCAAGGTCGAAATCATTCAAAAAATTTTGAACCTCCCATACAGAATGCACCAGCTGATAGTATGGGGGAACAATTTCTTTTTATGATTTCGAACTTGGTCTCATAGTAAAAGTTGTTTGTTATCACGAGTACATGCTTATCCATTTCTGCGCTTCACTAATTTAAAGTCACCCTATATAGCGACCTAAATCTAGCAATTATACAGGGTGTAACAGAAAGGGGATATAATGCCAAAACACGGCGATAGTCCTCATAAAACTCAACAACTTTCCCCAAGAAACGTGAGTCGTAACTCGAAAAAATAAATTCGCCTCCCGAGTAAGTATGGAAGATCCAAAAATTTTTTTCGAGTTACGACCTATGTTCCTTGGGGAAAGTTGTTCAGTTTCATGAGGACTTGTGACGAGGCAAACAACCTCGTCGCAGTTGGACGGTTTCTTTCGGTATTTTCTTTTCGGCTTCTAAATTTAAATACCTACAAAATTTTGACAATAGAACTCTCCGACACTGCCTCGCCGAGTCAGCAAAGTCGGCAGGGCTGAGTAAGTCTAGCCGAGTCGGTCCAGCTGAGTATTATTATTATTAAATTTAAGAGTTTCGCTCTTGTCGGTGGAGTCTACGCCACTCTGTTCTATTTTCTGTCGTCATTCTGAGTACCTGGATACGACACAACTTCAGCTGAGTACCTCAGCAAAAACAAAGACTATCGCTGTGTTTCGGCATTATACCCCCTTTCTGTTACACCCTGTATAACTGGATCGCAATCTATCATTTCATGTCACATTTCTACGCATAAATTATGATGTATGTGTTTATAAATATAGCTATGTGTGGGTTGCGAATAGTGATATATCCCAATTCGTGCCTAGGGACTAAGTAAATGGGGATGATGAATACATTCGAAAATTCAAAAAATTAATAGTCCGTCTTTTAGACGATTAAAAAAAATTGAAACACGTTTTTACCTGACTAAATACATAAATAAATACAAAGATACAGAGCATCAAAGTTAAGTAAAAATCGTACTAAGGTGTGACGTCATGAGCAACTTTAACCCAGTGTTTCTGTGACATTTTTAGTTTAAGAGAAAAAAGAAAAAATACGTGTCGAATATTTTAAAATAATCTATATGATGGACTAAAATTTTTTTTTTGTCATCATGCCTATTATAATAATAGTTAGGCAGCCTGTGATTTTATATGCGTTTGTCTACTACCTACACAAATATCATAGTCAGCCTTTTAAAGATCTATTTACACAGATCCGGGCCGTGGCCCGTCAGGTGGGAAAACAATACGTCGTCGACATGACGAATGTCAGGAAAAAAAAAACATTCCATACATTTTCTATGGATTCGTTCACACACGTTGTCATGACGACGTATTGTTTTCTATCCTGACGGGCCATGGCCCGGGCCATCGTTCCACCGTTCTACACAGAACCAGACCGTGCCTGGGACGTGTCCGGACACGTCCCGGGCACGGTCTGGTTCTGTGTAGAACCTTTAGGTAGGTAAATACATAATTTGTTATGTCATGTTAGTAAGTAAATAGGCTTAGAATCCATATAATTTACATAAGAGGATTTACTATGTCTATGTTAGTATTGCATTGTGATTTTAAACGAATAAGACAAATCCATTTATTGTCCATTTACCTTCCTATTTACATATCTGTCACGACTCCTATCGTGGTAGACAGCGAGATTCTTCCCTCCACTTGCTACGATCCAAAGGAGGAGCCATACCGTCTGGATCTGCGTGCCTAGTCTGGCGCAAAATGGCTACTTTTTGAATGGTACTGCTTATCGTTTGACAGGTCATCTACTTAGAAAACTATAGGAAAACTTGGCGCAACCTTGGCAGGCTGTGATAAACTCACTTTGTTTAAGAAAAAAAAATGGAGCCACTCCTTATATTCCTTCCTCATTGATCCAAACACACCTCTCGCTTCATCCACATTCATCAGCCGCCTTGCACGTCCTTAGGTAATTATATTAGCCAAATATGTACTTAAATATACAAAATTTCACCTTGGGTTCCTCGACCGCGTTTGGGCAATCACGCGAAATTGCGTGTTTCGGAACATTCATGATATTTTATTTGGAAATTAAAGTTATATTTTGATGTTTAGTGGCTGGGTTGGTAGGTACATTAAATTGGTTTAAAGGCCAAAACACACCGGATGCGTATGCGTTGCGTATGCGTAGGACCTGTCACCGTAATGTATGGAACTGTCACCGCTTGCGTAACGTTGACGTGGACGCAGACGGTGACAGTTCCATACATTACGACTCAGAGGTACGCATACGTCTACGCATACGCAACGCATACGAATCCGGTGTGTTTTGGCCTTAAGAATTTAACTCGTATCCCCAGTTGCATGAACGCTCATTAAGTTTATAGTTCATTAAACGTTGCGACGTTTAATTGTGATTTTATGTTGTAAAATAGCTCTCTGGGTCAAACGACATATTTTCACGCTCTTTCATTTCAATAGGCATGATGACAAAAAAATGTTTTTAGTCCATCACATAGATTATTTTAAAATATTCGACACGTAGGTATTATTTTCTTTTTTCTCTTAAACTAAAAATGACACAGATACACTGGGTTAAAGTTGCTCATGACGTCACGCCTTAGTACGATTTTTACGTAGGAGTGACTTCAATACCCCCACTCCGTAACTTTGATTCTCTGTATCTTTGTATTTATTTATGTATTTGATCAGGTAAAAAATGTGTTTCGAATATTTTTTAATAGCCTAAAAGACGGACTAGGTAATTATTTTTTGAATTTTCGAATGTAGTCATCATCCCCATTTGAAATCAGTAAACGTTCCGTAATGAAGGTATACTTTAAGATTTTTGTCAATGGTTGGTCCTTACGATATCACTAAAGATGAATTTTATTGAATTTGACTACATATTTATGACCGCACCGAAAACATTTCATTTTTTTTTTTACACCAAATCAATAATACTGAAGACTAGGCTGTATGGTCTCTGATCCTTGCCTGTCCTGAATGGACCAACTAAAAAAAAGCTGTCATTTTTGACGTTTGTAATGAAAACGCGGGTAAACCGCCACAACCGCTTGCCGAGATTTGCGTTTTTTATAACAAAAATCTTCCGCGCAGGTGCGTAAACTCATGTAAAGAGGTGAAAGTTAACGTCCCTCCCCTACCTGTTGAAAAAATAAATAAGTACCTACTTAAGAAGGTAATTAAAAAAACCGGCCAAGTGCGAGTCGGACTCGCTCAGGTAGGGTTCCGTACCATTCACTATTGATATCGAGCAAAAAAAGGCAAAAAATCACGTTTGTTGTATGGGAGCCCCCTTAATTATTATTATTACTCTATTTTTAGTGTTTTTTGTTATAGCGGCAACATTAATACATCATTTGTGAAAATTTCAACGCTCTAGCTATAACCGTTCATGAGATACAGCCTGGTGTGGTGACAGACAGACGGACGGCCAAGTCTCAGTAATAGGGTCCCGTTTTCACCCTTTGGATACGGAATCCTAAAAACTACCTCCCCTTGCTACGATCCAAAGACACTCCTATCTCTCCGATGGGAAAGAGGCGTGACAGATCATCATCATATATTTAAGAACCAGGCTCTTGTCGGTGGAGTAATCGCCATCTTTGCCTCTCTTCTGCCAACGGTTTGACTTCCTGATACGACACCACGTTAATTTTTTCCTTCACTTGAGCGAAGTAAGTACGTTTTGGTGACAGATGTATTACTTAATATAACCTATTTTGTTTCAGGAATGTCCAGAAGGCGTCGTTCACGAAGACTCGTTCAAAGATATTTACGCCAAGTTCTTTCCACATGGAAGTGAGTATTTCATCTTTTTACCCGACTATGGCGAAGTAAAAAGGGTTATGATCACTGACTTACTGTTACCTTGTCTAGAAATAATGAAATGAAAAATCATACCTACCTACCTAAATCCTAAAACAAATAGGTAGGTAATACGCCATCTTTATGTACCAGTTATACTTTGACTAATAGTTGGATATAACAGGCATTTAAATAAGAGAAATAAAATAATAATTAGTTACCTACTTAAAAAAATTAGTAGACCTACCTAAGTAAGTACTGTTGCGTTCAAAAGTGATTAGGTTCTAAATTCATGAAACTCAAAATATTACGTCAAAATGGCAGATAGTGTTGCCATTTTTTTGAAAAAATCGTACCAAAGGCGATTTGTGCAAATGAATACTACCAAAGGCGCTGGGAGATATTTGTATGAAGCCTTGTGTTACATTAATCTAAATTGTAACTAATAATTGATTTTAATATTTTTCTTGTATTTTTCAGACTCGGCTCTCTACGCCCATTATGTGTTCAAGGCATTCGACGTCAACTGCAGTGGCGCCATCAGTTTTAGAGTAAGTTCACGTCATTTAACGTTTCTTCGCTTTAAAAATGGTGTCGTCAATTATCACTGAACTTTTTAATTAAGGGCGTTTTCAGAATATTGTTTCATACGCGCGTATACGCTCGTTTTTTGAAGCGCGTTTACGCGTTGACGCGCTTCTAAGCTCGTATAGTCCAAATTGATATTGAAACGACACCACCGGTTTGAGCATATGCGCCTGAATACGCGCATGTGTATGAAACGCTAGATGGAAAAACACCCTAACTTGTTATACTGGAGAAAAATATCTTCTGCAAAAGTATCGTTTAGGAACGAATATTTAAGAATAAGAGGCCCCGGAAAACATGCCATATCAGTGTGATCAGAGACACGAGTACTTGTTTAGAGTCCTAATAGATACTCATACGACAAGTAGAGACCTAATTTTATACTTTTGTAGGCGTTTTAACATTTTTCAAGTTTGTAACACCGTCCACTAAAAACACAGGCTATCTATGTACATCGCCTTTTTAACGTCCCCACTACAGGGGCATGAGCCTACTCTCGTACGAGAGTGATTAGGCCGTACTCAAATTTGACATACGCCTTCGAATTTCTTCTCTAGTGTATACAGGATAATCGGCCTAATCA
The DNA here is from genome assembly GCA_947563765.1 of Anarsia innoxiella. Taxonomy (NCBI): domain Eukaryota; kingdom Metazoa; phylum Arthropoda; class Insecta; order Lepidoptera; family Gelechiidae; genus Anarsia; species Anarsia innoxiella. Next base: position 1,452,455 of record OX387418.1, on the reverse strand, counting down.
CTCTTGTATGAGAGTGGGTTCGTGCCCCTGTAGTGGCCGTAGTAAATGTAGTAAAGGCTAATTCTCAAAAAAGTGGCACCGCAACCTGTCAATCAATTAATGTTAGAACTTTTTTTTTACAGTACGTCCTAATCGTATTTAAATTATCAATTATTATTTAAAGACACTTTCTACATCGAGGCCTAGTAATTAAAAGTAAATAAAATGTATAATATTATATTAACTTTAGTTTGTAACTACGTTTTGTCGTTCACTTGACGTGTCCCAACGCCAGATACCGAACTTTGAGGTTAAAAATAAAATAGAAAACATTAACCAAAAAAATATTGAGTGCTTTCCGTAGCTTACTTATACCTTCCATATTTATAATTTTAGTATTTTACAACTGCTCTTAATACAAATTTTTGTAGATAAATGCAGTTTAAGTTTTTCCGAGGTAGTTTTTGTCGTTGTTCTGCCACCGCACGAACACTCCTATAGAGTAAGCACTATGTTACCCCCCGTGCCCCCTCTTGCATGAATAGACGCGTCCAGATGTCGGCCAGCTTCTGTTACAAGTTCACGTGTTTACAGCTATTGTAGGCGACGTGGAAAATAAAAATATTCGGCGAGCGGGAGTTTGTAACAGGTATGTTGTCTTTGTTCTGCCATTCAAAAGTCGAAAATTTTGTACTAGTTGATGTGATCAAATTCGTTTGTATTATGTATATTGGTGTTTATTTTCTTGTCAAAACATATTACGGGCATAAACCAAATACTTTTCTTGTAATTGTAAAAAAACCGTTAAATTGTCGGTCACCTGTAAGTCGTTAGCCTGCTAGTGTTAAACAAAAGACTAACCAATCGGGTTGTTTACCCTTTTTCTAAAGTACTTGCGATATATTTACGGATTGTTAGGCATTTGAAATCATTTTTTTTTTATACTAAAATTTTGATTTCGTTAATAATTATTTGGAAAAAGTTTAGAATTATGCTTTGTTTATTTTTCGTTATAGCCTAAGAGGTACTTTGAAAAGGCTAATATTAAAGATAATTAAAATAAATGTGATTGATTACCTATTCTAAATGAACTGTATTTTATTTGTCTAAACTATGAACCTGCGCACAATGTCGTTAACCCGCTGATAGTTTCAACTAATTTTGTATTGGATTGTCGATATCCTGCACTTCTTATCAATAACCTGGATCCTGATATTCGTTCACCTGTCATCACAGTCATTAACCTGGACGCCTAGTATTTTTAAATGCTTATATTTCCTAAACTATTTGAATAATTTACTTCCCTCCACTTGATATCGAATACTGGTCTATATATCTAGCGATAACTGAATTCAGAAACCTAAAATCGCAAACTTAAAAAAAAAATGCAAATTTAATTCAGCGGTGCCACTTTTTTGAGAATCAGCCTAAAAGGGCTGATAAGAAGACAGCAAATATTTTAGAAAGATAATTAAAGAAATAAATGGAGCTTTGGCACTATATTTTGTTAATACTTGCCCCAATTTTATAAGTATTTCAATTTAAAAGATAACGTTGCTATCTTAAAACGGAAAATAATAAAAATACAATTTATAAAGAGCATTAAAGTGTAAAGGCTGGCAACCCACCAAAAGACTGATAAAATTGCTAAGTTATGGAAATATTTCCGGCGAAGGAAGCCACAGTTTTCGAAATTGGCACTAGCAGTTACATAATGCTGTAATTGAAGAGTTTTTATGTGTTTTGTGTAGATAGATAGTTTTGTTTTTTAATAGACTAGTTTAGTTAGAAAAAATACTTGTTATTTTTTTCTTTTACAAAATTATCTTTTTTTTTCAACAATGGTCGTTTTTAAATTAATAAAGCAAGGCAGAGCCTTTGAGTATAGAATTTAAAAGAAGGTGCCACATTTTTTTTTTCATATACAAATGGGTTTATTACAGCGTGCCAAGGTTGGCGCAAGTTTTTCATAGTTTTCTTGGTAGATGACCTATCAAACGATAAGAAATTCCATACAAAAAGATAGCCATTTTGCGCCAGACCAGGCACACAGATCCAGACCGTATGGCATCACCTTACATATTCTATACTCAAAGGGCAGAGCTGTTTTAAGTAGCTGTTCTTCGGTTGACATTGGCAGAATCCACAATGGTAGATGCCATTTTTTTTTTTAAGTAGCAATTCCCAAATGTGCATCATCAGCCCTTTTTAACTTCCCCACTACAGGGGCACGAGCCTACTCTCATACGAGAGTGATTAGGCCGTAGTCCACCACACTGACCCAATGCGTCTCATACGATAGTGATAAAGCCGTACTCTACCACGCTGGTCGCTGGCCCAATGGTTGGCGAATTTCACACAAATGTGCGCCGACACAAAATGATTTTCAAAAGTCAATATCTAGCATAAAATGGAACTATTATACCAAACTAGGTTAAAATTGCTACGGAAAGTCCAAACAGCAACTTTTTAAAACCGTTCGGAACTTCACAAATTACATTGTCAGCCATTAATTCCACGTTGGCTGTGCGCGCGAAAGTTCTCTGCCAATTAGTTTTCCACAGTTAAAAATTTTAAACTAGGTACCCGTTTGTTTGAAAGTTGCTTAACGGAATAGTTTTATAAAGTTATGGTTTTTTGATTATGTATGCGTGGAATAGTGAAAATACATAGGTATTTCATCAGTTCATCAGAGATATCAGTTAATAGATTTTATTAAAATTTTATATTAGGAAAGGCGAGACGAGCTCGACCCATTCAGTAAATTAGGCATGATGGCTAAAAAATTTTTTTAGTCTATCAAATAGATTATTTTAAAATATTCGACACGTATTTTTTCTTTTTTTTTCTTAAACTAAAAATGACAAAGATACACTGGGTTAAAGTTGGTCGTGACGTTACACCTTAATATGATTTTTACGTAGGAGTGACGTTAATACCTCCCTCTGTAACTTTGATGCTCTGTATCTTTGTATTTGATCAGGTAAAAAACGTGTTTCAAATATTTTCGAATTTCGAATTTTCGAATGTAGTCATCAAGAGCCTAGTTAGAGAGTATGCAGGCCTTTTCCCAGTAGTAAAGTGGAACATGATAAAGTTTAGAAATTCTGTCGCATCGTTTATAGAACTGGCTGGATGGAGGCTTTTGTCTAAAAGTGGGAAATGCCTGGCATAACTCATTAACTTTTGGAATTATCTATAGTTCTCTTAACATCATCATATCAGCTCGTGGACGTCCATTGCTAGACAAAAGCCTCCCCAAGGATCTCCACAACAATCGGTCCTGCGCTGCCTGCATCTTACGGCCTCTCGCCACTTACCAGGTCGTCGGTCCACTTTAAGGCCCAGAAAAACGTTTCAAAGTAGTTGCGTCGTGTGTGGTTTTCTAAAGAAGTCTACAGAAACTTCGATGCAACTCAAAAGTAACTAGTAGTTTCAGTTGCGTTTCACCGTGTGTTCTGGGTCTAACATACCACTCTTCTATTTCAGGAACTCCTAGTTACTCTATCAACCCTCCTCCGAGGGTCGGTCTACGAGCGGCTCCGCTGGGCGTTCCGTCTGTACGACGTTGATGGAGACGGCGCCATCACCAGGCAGGAGCTGGCTGAGGTCGTGTTGGCGGTCCACGAGCTGCTGGGGCGGAGGGCGCCGCCAGGGTCGCCTGCTTCCAGGAGTGATGATGCTAAGGCTAGTGAGCAGGTGAGGGTTTCTGTGGGATCTTTATTGGTAGTGAATCTGGAACCTCTTCCTTTTTAGGGTTCCGTACCTAAAGGGTGGATACGGGACTCTATTACTGAGCCTTGGCTGTCCGTCTGTCTGTCCGTCCGTCTGTCACCAGGCTGTATCTCATGAACCGTTATAGCAACAGCGTTGAAATTTTCACAAATGATGACGTCAGACTCAAAAATCGTCTAATGCGCAGCTGTCAGCTAAGGATTTTTTTACGTGGCGCGACCTGTAGGTACCTGTGTCTTTCCATTTCTTCCACATTTGAATGCACCATTTCCTCCCCCAGGTGGACCGCGTGTTCACGAAACTAGACCTGAACCAGGACGGAGTGATCACGATCGAGGAGTTCCTGGAGTCCTGCCTGAAAGATGACGTCATTACGCGATCACTTCAGATGTTCGACACGGGGCTATGACGTCAGACTGACGACGCGCACTCGCCCGCACCCGCTAGGTTTGTATATTGTTGTCTCTTTTGCACTTTGGAAGCTTAAGCTACGCGTCCACTGGGTTGGAATCGGAGCGCACGGATCAGAAGGATTTGTAACTTTTTATTCAGTTCATCTCGCCACGTTTTTCGTGGTTTGCTGCGAAGTCTTTTGGCTGTTGGTTGCTTCTTGGATTTCTGGGAAGAGGCGGCCCAGGATAGGGAATCGTAGAAGAAGAGAGGGGCCTTTGCCCAGCAGTGGGACACCGATGGCTAGATAAAATAAGATAAGATTGATTTTTATGGTGCAGAAATGATTTAGTGCACGCATTACCATAGAAATCAATACAAAGCAACAAATCTGTCCGTGCGCTTTGATTCCGATCCAGTGAACGCGGAGGTCTAATCTCGTTAAATCTCGGCTGATTTTGGTCATACCTGTAATTTGTGGTCATATTAAGAACCCTTATAGAACTGTCTTTCCATGTCAGAAATTGAATAATTACGACATCTAGTGGCAACCATCATAGGTACTTAATTTGATTTGAAATTCCAGAAGTGCGGTAAAGCGACCCTACCCGCTCCCCGCGCCGCAGCCGTGCCGCTGCGACGCCTGGCAGCTGACTTTGACATCATGGCGGCACCGCGCGTGGCAGTGCGCGCGCTACCTCGTGCAGCTCGACCAGTTCTACCACGCTAGAGTCCGACCACGGCTGCGTTCTGTCTTGCTGTTCCACTTCTAGAACATTCTAGAACGTTCTACAATGTTCTACCGTTGAATTTTAGGTTATGTGTCAAGTTTTGAGGTTATGTTTGAATTTGAAAGTGTTTTCCTTGCTATTTGAGGTTATTATTTGACCATGCAATGCAAGACCACATTCTTCGCGCTAGTACGAGTTTTCGCATACACAGAAGCTAAATACAATTTGAAAGTCGGAAAACTATCGCGCCTTTGCAATATTGTCAATTTTGCCGTTTAAATGGTGACTTTATTGTCTGTTTATTAAATGATTGCGATGCGTGTGCTAGTGCGTAGCTTATAACCCATAGAGATACTTAAGACTGAAACACACCGGATGCGTAAGCGTAACGTAGACGTAAGCACGGCGTAGCTACGCGCGTAGTTACGGTGTAACGTGTAACCCGATGTGACACCGGGCTACGCGTCACGTCGACGTGTTCGTCTACGCATACGCATCCGGTGTGTTTCGGCCTTTAATTTAATTATTTTTCAATTACCTGCCTAATATCATTGATTTAAAAAAGTCTATTCTTGTTTTTGGTTACCAAAACAAACTGCTTGCTTCTTTCAAAATTTTTGGATAAACGAGAAGAATATTATGATGGTAGAAGTAGGTAGTAACCTACCATAGGTACCAACATAATAGAAAAGCCTTGCCTGTCTTTTTTGTTACCTACCCATCTAGTAAGTTTAAAAAATTAAAGAAAAAAAAAGTTTTGAGGTTAGGTGTTAGGTCACCTAAATGAATTGTACCTACCTACCTTAAAATATCTAGATAGTTAAATTAAACCCAAGTTATTAAAGTCTAGCAAATACAGATAGAGTGCAATTCATGAAATAGTTCTTATGCCGCCATGTTGGCAGCATTGAAAATTTTGTACTGCGACTTAACTTACCCTTGATGACGTTTCGCAGTACAAATTTTCAATACTGCCAACATGGCGGCATAGGAACTGTTTTATGAAACGCCCTCTAATAAATAGCTGTCCTTTTTTTTCTTAAATACCTAATGAATTCTAATTTTTTTTTTAACAATCAGCCACACGACACATTGTGGCAAAAAGTACTGTTGTTGAGAAAAGTGTTTTGATGATAAATTGACAACTTTTTAATCTTTACTGTTTAAAAATCTTATGAACGGAAAAAGACGGAATACAGAGTAGAAATAAAAAAAAGTCAAAAAAAAACAGTCAACATAGTTTAAAAAAAAATGTTTTCCTCGTTTGTTTATTAGGTGTAGTATTAATTAAAATACATAAAAAAGAAATAGATTTTTTAGGCAAATAATTACAAGGTCATTTTTAGAATATTAATTGCAGTAATTCAAATTTATCATTGTAGATTTAAAAAAAATAGGATATTCATAAAATAGTGCGATAGATTTTATTGTTTTTTTTTTGTCCTTTTTTTCACAATGAAGTTTTTAAACGATTAATTCGATCAGGGTAACTTAACCGCTCCTTACACTTTAACTGCTAACAAATTTATAAGACAGATTTTATTATTATTATATTCATTATAAACTATTTAATTTATTGAGAGTTGGTGCTCGTTCTTCTCCAATTTCAATGAGAAGAAATTCGAAGGTGTATGTGAAATCCGCCAACCCGCACTTGGCCAGCGTGGTGGATTACAAAACGAGCGCTTTGTTAACGCACGTTACCTGCGATGTGTGATTTTATTGACAGAATAGCCCTCAAACTAGATTATTTTTTAATTTAAATTTTATTATAATTTGATTACCTAAATTATGGAGAAAAATATAATTTAAAGCAACTTGATCTTATAAATTCGTTAGCAGAATTATTTCAAAATATACACTAAACTTTTGGAAGTGCTTTTTGTACCACAACTATAAAAATATTTTTTGAAATAAAATATTGTTTTTAAACATTTTTTTTCATGGCTTTTGTCCATTTTTATCACATTTCATAGTTTACGATATTAATACAAATTTTTAACTCTCAACCTACTCTTAAATTAAGTAATTACCTAGATTACCTACATTTTAAATTTTATATATTTATGGCCCGTTTAAGCATTTACAGATAAAATTTATCTGACAGATAATTTTATACCTGTCTCGGTCTAAAACGTCTTGTTTTATGAAATAGATAGGTATACAGGGTGTAACAGAAAGGGTATATAAAGCCGAAACACAGCGATAGTCCTCATGAAACTGAACAACTTTCCCCAAGGAACATGGGTCGTAACTCGAAAAAAATTTTTGGATCGCCCATACTTACTCGATCAGCTGATCGGGCATTTTGTATGGGGAGGCGAAATTTTTTTTTCGAGTTACGATCCATGTTCCTTGGGGAAAGTTGTTCAGTTTCATGAGGACTATCGCTGTGTTTCGGCTTTATATACCCTTTCTGTTACACCCAGTATAGGTTTATCTGTCAGTTAAATTTTATCTCTAGGTGATAAAACAGGCCCTAACTGACACTGGGCAAATTATTTTTGAAAATGTGAATTATTTTACTAAAATATAAATCTTACTATGTTTTATCAAATTATTATAGTTTTTCTTAACTCACGCATTTAAGTGATTATTAAATTTTAAAAGTACCTCAAGCAATGTAAAAGAACAATATGCAATTTAAGTCATATCAAGATATTGTTGATTATTAATAAATTTTAATAAATTGTATATTTTAAAAAGTTGCGTGCAAAGCAAATACATATTTAAGCGATCAAAAAAATCTATTTACTTACTGAAAAATGACTTTTTGAATCCAAAATTAATGCCGACACCATCTTGTATAAAAAAGAAACTCATTTAATTTTGCACGCAGCTTTTTGTGCTCAAAACCTGATTGTAAATAATTTTAATGAAATTAATTAATTTATTTTCCTATTTAAATTAAATTTTAATTAATATAAGTGTAATTTTGCATTTATAGCAGGTAAATACTAAAAATATTAAAACGTAACCGTTTTGAACAAATTCTAATCTGTTTACAGAGCTTAAAAAATAATCAATTAATTTCTTGCTATCTAATTTTCACAATATTATTTAGAACTAGTCCCGGCGAACTTTGTTCCGCCTTGAAAAGGGCTTTCCCTGCAACTATTCGAATTTTTCTCCCCGTAAAAACCATCCTTGGACTTCAATGAACATTTAAAAAAAAAATTGATAAAATTGGTCTATGCGTTGTTAAGTTATACGCTTACCAACACATTTCGCGATTCATTTTTATATATTATAGATTGGTCTCTTAAACTGCCATATGAAGCTCACAATATTAAAACCGCTGCATTTTATAAAATGTCTAATTGATATTTTATTTAAAGGAATTTGATAAAGGATTTGATTACATTGGAATTGTTAGCTTAAAAATCTGAACTGGAATTCTGAATATAGGGTGACTTTAAATTAGTGAACGATAGAAAACGATATGCATGTACTCGTGATAACAAACAACTTTTACTACGGGGTTACTTATACCAATTTCAAAATCATATAAAAATTGTTCCCCCATACTATCAGCAGATGTATTACATATAGGGAGTTCATTTTTGAATGATTTCGAGCTTAGTCCCATAGTAAAAGTTGTTTGTTATCACGAGTACATGCATATCCTTTTCTATCGTTCACTAATTTAAAGTCACTGTATATTATAACCTACCTTAAGCATGTACCTACTTAACTATACAGGGTGTAACAGAAAGGGTATATAAAGCCGAAACACAGCGATAGTCCTCTTGAAACTGAACAACTTTCCCCAAGGAACATGGGTCGTAACTCGAAAAAAATTTTTGGATCGCCCATACTTACTCGATCAGCTGATCGGGCATTTTGTATGGGGAGGCGAAATTTTTTTTTCGAGTTACGACCCATGTTCCTTGGGGAAAGTTGTTCAGTTTCATGAAGACTATCGCTGTGTTTCGGCTTTATATACCCTTTCTGTTACACCCAGTAGAGTAGAACTCTGGCAAAACAACAATAGACAATTTGTTATATGAAGCGCCCGTTTCATTACCTACAGATAAAATTTAACTGACAGATAAACCTATGTCTATTTCATAAATCATAACGTTTAAAACAGAGACAGGTATAAAATATCTATCAGATTTTACCTATAAATAGCGGAACGAGCCCTGAATAATTGTAATACCACTACAAAATTGTCATTTAGGCCGTGGCCCCAGTAGGCAAACTGTTAGCGGCCGACTGAGTGAGCCGCAAATCTGTGGCGAACTGAAAGAGTTAGCTGCAAACTCAAATCAATGAAATCACCGGTTTTGGTGGGAGTCGGCCGCTGTCTGAGATAGTCAGCGCGCGTAACGCTGCAAACTGCGTACAGTGAGCGAAAACTAGTTGACTGTGGACACTCCAATACAAATATATGGAAGGGCGTACTAAATCGATACGCTGCAAACTAGTCAGCCGCTAACAGTTTGCCTACTGGGGCCACGGCCTTTGTTGACATGGCCCGAAGTGTACCTATAGGTAATAAAATTATAAATCTATTGTTTCGGCAGTCTTATCGATCCGATTTCTATAAGCGCTTTTCCAAGCGCCCTTGCGTTCAGTGGGAACGGCTGCACTTTGTCTAGTATATTTAGATAATGGTAGATCTACTGTCAAGTATCTTATGAATGGAATAATAGACTTACATTGTAAAGATCGTAAATTGTGACTGATTTCGCGTTTGTTTGGATTCTGACGAAATGAATTAGGTATTTAAATCATTCACATCCCAGAAAAAAAAGAACAATAGAAAATTTATTGTGTCTGGGTTTATAATGGATCAGTGGGATGTGAGAGGTTAAATTAAAAAGGGCAATATACAGGGTGTAACAGAAAGACAGCGAAATACAGCGGTAGTCCTTATGAAACTGAACAACTTTCCCCAAGGAACATGGGCCTTAACTAGAAAAAAAAATTTCGTCTCTCCATTCAAAATGTCCGATCAACTGATCGAGTAAGTATGGGCGATCCAAAAATTTTTTTCGAGTTACGATCCATGTTTCTTGGGGAAAGTTTCATAAGGACTATCGCTGTGTTTCAGCATTATACCCCCTTTCTGTTACACCCTCTATAATCATGTACAATGCCCCCCCCAGTTGCTAAAATAGGGTCCACCTATTATAGGGTTTCTCTCGGTTTCAGTATTAGTGCTTTAGTACAGGGCTTCTCTAGATCATCTTCTTTGCACCAATTGGGATGATGACTTACATTAAAAAAATTGAATTAAAATTAGTCCGTATTTTAGGCTATCAAAAAATATTTGAACCACATTTTTTAACTGATCAAATTCATAAATAAATACAAAGATACAGAGCATCAAATTTACGGAGTGGGGGGTTTTTACGTCACCATTTAGTAAAAGTCGTACTCAAACGTGACGTCACGAGCAACTTTAACCCAGTGTATCTTTGTTATTTTTGTTTTAAGAGAAAAAAGAAAAAATACGTGACTAATATTTTAAAATAATCTATGTGATAAAGTAAAAAAAAATTTTTTGTCATCATGCCTCACTCAGCCATCAGTCATCACTCAATAAGTGTGAAAACGTGCCCCAAGCCCAAAAGCCAAGACAACGATCCATGATATCGGCTTATAAGTAACTGGCAACTACTTGTCCTCATGTTTGCTGTGCCCTCGCAGGGCGTCACATGTACATATGACTTTGTAACACCTTACCCAACTTGTGACTTGCAATAAACAAATTCTAATTCTAATCTAAAAGGTATGTCCCTACCAGTGCGCTTTCACGTTCACCTTGCGTTTTCATTTGAAGCATGCTCGAAAAACCATAGCGCATACAATAGCGCACGTCTCAAAATGTCTCAAACAGTAGGGCACAGCGCTTGACGCAAAACGAACTAAAAGAGCACGTCCACTCTGACCGAGCATTTGCCTCGCGAGGCAGCCGCGCATGCGCGTTCGCGTGCCGGACTCATCTGACGCTCGCCCAAACGGCTTTGAACTCGTTCACACTGACCGAGCATCTGGCTCGCGAGGCTGCCGCGCGAGCCCGTGCGGTCTATCTGGACGCAGCTAAAGATGAAACGCAAGCTGAACATGAAAACGAAAACTGAAGCGAAGGTGGGGACATACCTATTTAAATACCTACTCAGAATGTCAGCTTACAAACTGCTAATGTTCAGTCACTTTTATGATGACTGAAAAGAAGTATTTAATTGGATAAAAATAATCTATTAGGTAATTAAAATATTTGTTTATTTATTTCCCTTAATAAACGTGTCTCTAGTCTAATAAGATTCATAATTCGAATCTAGTCTATTCTCTGTTATTTAGAAAAAAAAAGTTTTTTTTTAATTTGAACTATGGATATTTTTGTTGATATTATATAACGCTGTTAAAACGTTAAATTTTTTAGAACTGATGTTGTTGTGAATTTAGAACACCATAAGAAACCTCGATTTAGTCTCCTGTTGTCATCTTATTAATTAAAAAAACACTTTAGTGAGTATTATAAATTTTAAAATAGACTTAGTATAGGCCGCAGCCTTAGCTTGTATTATTTAAAAAAAAAACTTTGACATTATTCTTTAATTAGTAGGTTTAACTTATGCAGACAAGCTGATGTTTCCTAAATTACTAAATTTATTAAAAAACGAATGAATGATGTGCGTGCAATTTAATTAGATTTACCAAAGAGTATGTATACTTTAATTTATCCACCTAAAACAGTTTATGTATCAAATAGAAAATAGTTTCTTTCAAATCAATTCATTAATAGTAGAGATTAATCAATAGTTATAGTTAACCATTATTATAATAATAGAAATCGATTATTAATTAGTTCCTGATACTAGTGCAATACATTAATCAAATGGCATTATAATTACGTAGCCCAAGCCAAAACATTAAAAACTTGATCTGTCATCGCTTTTTGACGTTTGATAGAAAAGCGGGGCAAAACCAAGGCAAAACCGCAGATTTAACTGTCTACTACGGTTCGCTATTTACCCGACTACGATGAAGGCAAAAGGAAGGGTAATGTTTTTTATATCAAACGTGTAACTGCGAATGCATTTCAAGCAGTTATGCTCAAAAGAGCTACCTAAGTCCATGTAACTTACCGTGCGTAGGAAAAACTAACTTATCTTTTCAGACAAACAGACTTCAAAATATTATTAAATTATGTCAGTTAGGCCCACTTGCGCAACAAAGGTTAATTAAATAATTTGTATTGATTTATCTTGATTTAACCCTGTGTAAGCAGCTAAGTCAGTGTTTATTGAGCTAACCCTCCGGTACGCAAGTCGGCAAAATACTGAATAATTTGTCAAAGATCTTTCATGTGTTGCAATTGAAATTACAATGTAGATACCTACTTATAAGAACTGATACGATTCATTGATTAAAAACAGTGTATTAGACCTGCCTATTCATCGACAAAGTTCAAACACTATCGATATTATCGACTGTCGATAAATAGACAGCACTATTCCAATTTTAACTCTTTATCTTGATGTTAATCAATTAAAAATAAGGTATGAATGTCGTGTGAGTTATTATAAAATATTGAATTAATGTATATACACTCGGCTTCAAAAAAATCGCACGTACGTAAAAATAGGCTTTAAGAACTGTTAATCCTTAAGACAAGCAGTTATTCGTAGCAATATTGGTATCATTTGAAAGCCCTATAAAAACTCTTTAAAAAAATATCCATTTCATTTGATTAAAGAAAAAGCTTGACACTTTAGGTCACTGTGAATGACAATGGAACTGATTCTCCTCTTCAAATTTTGTTTGTATTGTTTTGTTTTTTGGGTATAAAAGGGTCGATACAGCTTATTGGGGGATAAATTTGCTACCAACAGTCGAAGAAGACACAGAAGAATATCTTTCATCAGAAAAACGTCCTTGAAGATGGACACTACTGCTGCTGAAGCCGCCCAAGTTATCGCACTACTGCAATCAGGACTACGTCAGTGTGATGTTGCTCGGCAATTGCACTTGAGTCGCTTTTCTGTTCGAAGAGTGTACCAGCGGTTCCTGCAGACCGGTGGCTTTGTCCGAAGGCGTGGGTCTGGTAGAATTCGCTGCACTTCTGCGAGAGATGACCGATTCGTCGTATCGAAGTCTTTGAGAAATCGGTTCTCTAATGCTGTTGAGTTGCAACAGCAGCTTCAAGCAGTTCGTAGAAGGGCCGTGAGTGTCTCTACAGTTAGAAGAAGACTAAAGGAGAGAAATGTTGTCGCTAGAAGACCTGCCACGGGTCCAAAATTAACCGCAGCGCATCGGCGAGCACGCCTGCAATTTGCTCGCGCCCACGTCAATTGGACCCTGGACCAATGGAGAGCTGTTCTCTTCTCAGACGAAACGAGAGTGTGCCTTTTCTGCAACGATAGACGCAAAAGAGTATACAGAAGACAATGGGAACGTTTTGCCCAAGCCTGCATCCAAGAGACGGTAGAATACGGGGGCGGTTCCTGCATGTTCTGGGGCGGCATATCTGCCGACGGCAAAACTGAACTTTCTTGCGTCTCTCGGACCGGCGGTGCTCGCGGGCAAGGGTCGATGACTGCTCACCGGTACATCACAGAGATCCTGGAAGAACATGTGGTCCCCTATGCTGGATTTATTGGCGACGGGTTCACATTAATGCACGATAACGCTCGCGCGCACACTGCTGGAATTGTGCAGGGCTACCTTCAAGAGGTTGGGATCCCTGTCATGCAGTGGCCAGCGATAAGTCCAGATCTGAACCCGATAGAGCACCTCTCGGACCAGCTGAAACTCAAGGTTAGATCCCGTGATCCCGCTCCCGCGACTCTTCAGGAGCTCCAAGACGCCATTATTGAAGAATGGGACAGAATCCCTCAAGAAGTGGTCCTAAAGTTGGTGCGATCCATGAGGGAGCGCATGGAAGACGTCATTAGGGCTAGGGGGGGGTAACACTAGGTTTTAGGTTAGTTTTAAGCAACTTTGTTTTGAAAAATTAATCAGATTTCATTAGGGTTTTTTAAGGATTTTTATTGTTTTGTAAATTTTTCTCAGTTCCAATAAAAAACATTGAATGAATTATTGTTTTTGCATTCTCTGTTTCCTTACCTTTCAAATGATACCGAACATTACCAATATTTCATAATACGAATACGATTGAAAGATGTTTAAAATAGATTTCTTAAAAGGTGCGATTTTTTTGAAGCCGAGTGTAGTTATAAATTTGTCGCTGTGTCGAAACGTCCACGTTACAACCTGATAGTAAAACAGTTCTTCATGTTTTTGTGTGTTTTATTTGGTCAATGCCTATATTCGATATACATTAATCTAATTTTGCTTTTAAAAAAAATATCTTTTTTTTACTCTATTCACATTATTTAATTTATAAAAAAATATATTTTTGAATTTTGTTTTTCTTATACCAAATACTTCTGTACGCGATAGTAGTAACGACGACAATACTGTTGAATCGAAACAAAACGCATAGAATGTTAATAACACTATAAAATATTTGTCCTCGTATTATTTTGTGTTAATACTAAACAACGAATGTTTTGTTATAAATAAAATAAAATATTTGAAGCTGAACAAATAACAGAATCATCAGGTATTTTGTTTTATATTTTTTTTAAAATCCTTTTTACAAATACCAAAAACGAAACGCACCAAATGTCACAACATTGCAAACGTAACTAATGTCAAAACGTAAAAGAAAATCTACATTTAGATTTACAAGAAAACCTTGTTTTTGTAGTTTTTCAGTGAATTTTCCATAAAATAATGTCGAAATCAGCTCATGTAGTCGACGGAGAAGCATCCGAGTCTGATTCGGAGATAGAAATAGCTAAATCACCCGTAAGTTAACAGTTTAAAGTTATTTCAAAATTACGTTCAATTTGTATCATGTTTTCTCTAAAATACTAAGATTTGGTTCCATAGTAAAAGTTTTAACATACTTTTTAAAACAAACAAAATGTTTTCCATCCAATAACACTCTGCTTAAATGCTTAATTACGTAAAATTTGGCGTTTTAACTTACGTATGTTTATTGTTGTTTGATAAACTTTAGGAGTTGTTTTCATTATTTTAGGATACAGAAATGACTAGTGGAGAAGCGTTTGTCATAGCTGGGGAGGCTCCTGAATCCGATGATGGTATGAAAATATAATAGACTTTATCTTGTAAAACTAAAGTCATTTATTCTAAATTCATAATCTTCATTTAGGGACAATCATTGTAATAATGTAAACTATAAGAATTGTAAAACTTTATTTGCAAAGAGCAACCCCACAGAATTTCTTTCTAGGTTCTTATCTGGGGAAACCTTGCTTATCTAGGACTAGCTTTAAATAATGTATCTTATATTAATGTAACGGTTTCAAGAGCATTTTTTGTGCCTATGAAATAAATATATTTTTGACTTTGACTTAGATATAGGTAAATACCTATATCTAAGTTTTACTTATTTTAAGTAAGTAAAATACCAAAGTAGAATTACCAAAGATACCAAAATTACCAAAGTTAATTACCAAAATTACCAAAGTAGAATTACTTTGGTATTTTACTTACCCTAAAACAAAAAATGACAACAATACATTAAGTTAAAGTTCTTTATGCCGTCACACTTCAGTACCATTTTTTAGTCAAAAGTCTCACTCACTCAAGAACATTGATGCTCTTTATTCTTAGATTTACCTAATCAAGCAAAAAATAAATGTCAAATATTTTTACCAGTCTAATACATATTGTTTTTTTTTCTAGAATCGAAAATAGCACCACCGAGCAATGAATTAGACCTCCCTTTACATGCAGCATTGTCACCCCAATCGCAAATAAACACAAAAATTTATAATTCATTGCTACACCAGAAATTATGTAAGTATAATCCTTTTTTTAATAGCCAAGTATGATCCTTTTTTTTTAATAGCCTATTTCGTCCCACTGCTGGGCAAAAGCCTCTCCCATGCTTCTCTAAAGATTCCTGTTATTGGCTTCCCATCAATCTTCCCTTAAATCTTATACTACTAATATAAATATCAATGTTTGTGCTGATGGATTTGAGTATGTTTGTTACTAAAAATGACTGAACAGATTTTAATGAAACTTAGCTATATTGTTTCTTACACATCAGAATAACACATAAGCTATATAATTTTAGGATTATGTGTTAATTATACAAGATTATTTTTTTTTAATAAAGTGGTGGTAGCCCAATTCGGCGCGAGTTCGAATCCTGGCGCGGGCACGTACCTCTGAGTTTATTTCTCATGTACGTATCAATTTATTCGATTACCACTTGCTAACGGTGAAGGAAAACATCGTGAGGAAACCTGCATACACCAGAGAAGAAATTCGAACGTGTATGTGAAACCCGCCAACCCGCACTTGGCCAGCGTGGTGGATTACGGCCTAATCACTCTCTGTATGATAGTAGGCTCGTGCCTCTCAGTAGGGACATATATGGGCTAACAACAACATAGCGATATCTAAAAAAACGACGGAGTGGCGACCTACGCTCATTCAGGGAAGATTGGTGTCCCCATATATGGGCTGATAACGAATAACATATATTTTTTAACATTTAATTTCTATTCTCAGGGGAATGCAATGTGTCACTCAGAGCTACAATAGAAGGACTAGTTAGACACACAACTGACATTTCAGTTGAGAAACTAACTAGAGCTGATAAAACCTTGCTTAGTGTACAGGTATAGATGAATTTGAGTATATAAGCTATCCTAATATTAATATTATAAATGTTAATGTTTATTTAATTATTATTATTATTCCATTTTTAGTATTTGTTGTTATAGCGGCAATGGTAATACATCATCTGTGAAAATTTCAACGCTCTAGCTATAACGGTTCATGAGATACAATCTGGTGACAGACGGACAGCCAAGTCTCAGTAATAGGGTCCCGTTTTCACACTTTGGGTATGGAACCCTAAAAATAATTATTTTTATTTTCTTATTTTCGCCAGGAAAGCATGCGAGCGACAAACGCGAATCTAGCGATAGCAAGAGCTAGGTTACATGAAATACACGCTGAGCTTGAGAAGGCGAACTGTGGTGCTGCCTTCCCGACTGTTAAAATCAAACACTGAGTAAATATTTACGAATTTAGATGAGTTAAATCAATTTGTATAATAAAATTTAGTAATTAATAAGTTATAGGTAAGTATACAGGGTGTTAGGAAAAGTATCACTTTCCTTACAATACAATACAATACAAATATTCTTTATTGCACAAAAAGATATAAGATAGGTACCGACGCAAACAAGAATATAAGAAGCAACGGGCGGCCTTATTGCTAACTAGCAATATCTTCCAGGCAACCTTAACCAGGTATAGTGTTAGTAATGTAGAACACATTCCACAAAAATCTTTTTTTTTTTGGAACTCATTTTTAATCAAGAATTTCATTATTAATAGCGCGCTCTAACGCAACGGTCTATCAAGTCTCAGCGAGTATGTAGGTCGTGATTAAAAATGAGTTCAAAAAATTTTTTTTCTAATTGGAATGTGTTCTACATCACTAACACTATACCTGGTTAAAAGGAAAGTGATACTTTTCCCAACACCCTGTATTAAAGTGTAGTTTACATATCACTTTAAGTTAGTACCTATAGTAAAATTATTATTTTAAAAAGGTATATATTGTCGTATAGGAGACTTGTTGCAAATAAATATTTAGTAAAAAACATCAGCGCATATTTTTTTAGCATTGACGGCCTTGAGCAAAATTATTATTAGTAGGTACCTACTTATTAATTCGAGTTATACTGATGTGTTAAGTCCCCACTTCGCCATTTTGTCGTCAATCCATCTTTTTCATATAATTACGTTCTTGATTACGCACAATAGGTATTTTCAAAAATATTATGCGCATAAGGTACCAAATAAAATACAAAATCACCGAAATAAAGTTCCATTTATTTATCTATTTATTAACGGACGTGTCAAGTCCCCACCTCTCAATATTCTCGTCAAAACATTAAAATTGTCAGTAAAACCTTAATTTATTTAACAAAATAGTTATTCTAATAGGTTATAGCATTAAATAAAACAATCAATCACCATAAAAAAATTCAATTTATTTATCAATTTATCAAAATAATCAATCTTATAGGTTATAAACGGACGTGTCAAGTCCCCACTCCGCCATCTTGTTGTCCACCCATCTTTTTCTCATTATGTCGGTCTTGATAAGGCGCTATATTCTATTAAGAATTAGTGTTAAGAAAAAAAATGCAGAGATACCAAATAAAACACAAAATCATCGTAAAAAACTCAATTTATTTATCAATTTATCAAAATAGTCAATCTTATAGGTTATAAACGGACGTGTCAAGTCCCCACTCCGCCACCTTGTTGTCCACCCAGTGCCGGAAACGTGCGACGGCCGCGTAAACCGCTGGGACGTCTTGTTGCCCGCAGCCGATGCCCCACGCTACTAATCCTGTGAGTTTGTAACGGTTGTTACCGATTGGGCAGGCTAGGGGGGCTCCGCCGTCGCCCTGGGGATCAAAAAAGTTTTTCTTGAAAAAAAAAGCCTCAATCGATTTGTATACTCTAAGCAGCGTAGGCATAAGTACGCTCGGGGTCGTATTTTTGACACTTTTAAAAAGACGGCATTCGTCTTACATCTACTTACCTACTTACTAACCTTTGATGTTTTAAAAATCTCAGCATACGTACCTACTTAACGCTGTCGAAATTATGGTTGAATTTTGTTACAAACATTTTATGTTTCGGCTAGACGTTTCGCTTCGCTTCGACTTTGCGCTATCATAAATTCATCATCATGTCATCTCGTGGACGTCCACTACTGGGCAAAATCCTCCCCAAGGATCTCCACAACGACCGGTCCTGTGCTGCCCACATCCAATGGCTTCCCGCGACTTATCAGGTCGTGGGTCCATTTAAATGGCTCCACTGAAAATCAGCGTCATGTCTCTGGGCAACCATTGACATGACAATATGCTGAGTGGAGACCATTTTCCAGTCCACAACTATCTTCTTTCTCATTCTTGTCTCTCTGGTTTATTTTTTGTCCTAAGTTTTAGAAGTTAAGTTTAATATTATTTTGTGATTAATTTTGTTTTGTGTTTAATTTTGTTATTTTGTGTTTTAATTTTGTTTTGTTCTCGTATATTTTATTGGAATGGAAATAAATATTTACTTACTTACTTACTATTAACCCTCAGAAATCTAGACAAAGTTTAAATTACCTGGCACGTGTCCTTCCCTGCCTCCCCGCCGGCGCACACAAAGCTCCAATGCAACTTAAAGCTGTTCCCAAGCCGCGTACGACGTAACAACGCGTTACAACGAGAGTGTTCCACCATGTCGATCTCAACGCGTTTCAGGATTACTGCGTAACGGCCTTGGACACCTGAGGAAAAAAATAAATTCAAAGTACGCCTGACACGTAACTGTGTGAACAAGTTCATAAAATTTGTACGTAACCGATTTCTTCCCTATCCATGACGGAGCATGTTCCTAGCATGTTTCCGGATATGTCTTGTTAGCTCTCTAAACTAAGTAGGTACTACCGCTTCACTACCAGGAGGACAGGAGTATAGATCCGAACTATCGATTAATGAGGGTTTCATCGGCTGCCGCCATTTTTGTCAAATACCAAATCTTTTTATTAAAAAAAACCCGACCGCATTTAAAGACATACTTACTATTTTGATGTACCTACCCAGTGTCGCTTTCATAGTGAATACGAATCTGACGACACCTCTCAAGCTAAACTTCATCAAGCCGTTTAGGCTGTAGAACGTAATAAAGAATTATACATACCTACATACATACTCACGAAAAACAACATACACAAGTTTGAGTAGGACGTGTTCCTTACCAAAATGATTCTTTCCCCATCCATTGGCGACACAACTCTTATACTGATCGAACTGCTCATCCTGATCCGGCATGCATATGACGTTGATGTGCTCCATCAATTCCACCGGCTGCTCCAGGAGTAGCAGCGCCATGTCATTCTTCAGGCTCTTCGGGGCGAAGTCTGTAGGTACGCGAGGGAATAGAATTTTAAACTAGAGGCTGCCCGCGACTTCGCACGCATTTATCGTCATATCTTGCAAAAAAATCATGATATCGTAAAATAATATAGCTTATGTGTTATTCTGATGTGTAAGCTACAATATTGCCAAGTTTCATCAAAATCTGTTTAGTAGTTTTTGCGTGAAAGAGTAACAAACTACTTCTTCGGAGTAGCCGTGTTAACGTGTTAGTTTCTAACACTTTTTTTACGTGTCTCAATAGTATTTTTTTTGTTAGCCAATAAGATCCCACTGCTAGGCAAAGGCCTCCCCGCGACTTTTCGTTTAACACGGTCTCTGATAGCAAACCACAATAGGGATGATGACTACATTCAAAAATTCAAAAAATAATTAGTCCGTCTTTTAGGCTATTAAAAAAATATTTGAAACACATTTTTACCTGACCAAATACATAAATAAATACAAAGATACAGAGCATCAAAGTTACGGAGTGGGGGGTATTGACGTCACTCCTCGGTTAAAATCGTACTTAGGCGTGACGGCACGAGGAACTTTAACCCAGTGTATCTTTGTCGTTTTTAGTTTATGAGAAAAAAGAAAAAATACGTGTCGAATATTTTAAAATAATCTATGTGATAGTTTAAAAGCATTTTTTAGTCATCATGCCTATTCGCGTGAAACTGCACTCAGATCGTCTCTCCATCTTTTTCGAGGTCTACCTCGGCGTCTGTGACCGTCTAGGGGCGCCCATTCAGTTGTTATTTTTGCCCATCGATCTGGATGCATTCTACAGACATGACCGGCCCAACTCCATTTTAATTTTTTCTTAATTTATTAAATAATTAAAATAAATAAATAAAAGTGACCAGGAGGCTTAGCATACGTGCCGCGACAATTATCTCACGTCATGCTGTCCTTATTACATTTAAAACTATGGACAGAGACGTAAGCGTGACGAACCCATGACAACGTCTTGTCACGGAGTGTATGCTAAGCTAGCTGGTATCCATACCTTGATGAATATAAATCTCCTGCGCGACTCTCTCCTGGTACTTCAGCCTTTCCTTGAAGGTCTGCGTATCCCACTCGCCGGCTCGGATCTTTACTTTACCGGGAGCATATCTGGAAGGCAATAGTTTAATAAATATCTACCTATTTACAAGCGGGACGAGCTGGACACCTTAAGTAGATGGGCGGAGGAAGCTCGAGATAGAAAGTCATGGCGGATGAGGACAGGTCTTTGCCCAGCAGTGGGACAAAAGTGTCTAAATTAGATTAGGTAAATTAAATGAGATTAAAAGCTGAAAGAGGCTGATCAGACGGTTGTACGATGTAGGTATTAAGTACGTCATTTGAAAAGAGCATCCCAACCGATTCTTCTCTGGGGAAAACTGCTACCCTTCTAATTTAGCGTTAGCTTTTAATTAAAAATAACATCGACATATTTTTTTTAAGTTTACTCGCAATTTACTCGCAAAAATTACCTGAGTACCTACTTTATGTAACATTGTTACACTTTCATAATCATAATAGGTATTTATTGTGCTTGCACAAAGTTATAAAATGGTCTTAAACATAATTTACAGTACAAGTTGTGGACACCGTGTAGGGCACGCCAAACAGAGAGATGAAGACGTATTGAGTTGCTAGATTTAAGTACTGAATAGTTAGTTAATTAGATAGTAAATTAGATGTTTCACTCTTTCTAAGGCGCTGTCTCCACGGGCGAAAAAATCGCGGCGATATTATCGTGCCACGTATTTCTATACACTCTGTGGAGCCGTCTCCACGCGGCGATAATACTCGCTCGTGGAGACAGCGCCCTAAGATTATCTTCACACGTAAACCAACTTATCTGTGAAATGAACGGCAACGCTAGTAGTAACACAAAATTTTGTATATCTACCAATCGCAGCAGTTCTTGAATTTGACATTTCCATATAGTGGCCGTAGTTCCAATAACGGCCATTTCACAGGTAACTTGGTGGCACACTGTACTACCAACATCTAGAGTGACTTACTTGTAAGCAATATGAGCGCCAGTCAAGACGACTCTCGGATGTATGAGGACCCCGACTCCAGCGTATGTATCGTTTTGAGCATCGAGAATCGCTACCACCCACGGGAACTCGCCGAACTGGGCTTCTTCACCCTGAAACAGACAAGTAAGTAAATAAATAACTTCTCTCTTCTTCTCTTAACTTCTTTCTTTCAGTAACTTCTCTTTTCTTTTCTTTCTCTGTGTACTTTCTTTTTAAAATAAACTATTAAATAAATAAGTATTTATTCCCCTATCAGTCCTTTTAACGTACCCAGTACAGGGGCTTTCCTGTCTTCCTTTAAATTATTTTTTTTCAGTGGCGCAAGTCTTCTAATTTAAAATAAAATAGCCTCAGTTGTGTGTCGGCACAGTGTCAATAAAAGTGTCAACAGCATTTCGGACACATTTAGTCGGCAAGGTACAGGCAGATCAACTTATCTGTGAAATGAACGGCGGCTCTAGCAGTAATACAGAATTGTAATTCTACCAATCGCAGCAGTTCTGGAATTTGTCGTTTCCGTATTAGTGGCCGTAGTTCCAATAACAGCCGTTTCACAGATAACTTGGTACAACTGTAAGCCATTGTTTAGCAGAATAGGTACCAAATGTGTCAAAAAATGTGCCCATTGACCAAAGAGTATAATGACACTCTGCTGACACACAACTGAGGCAATTTTAAATTAGCAGACTGGCCCCAGTTCCTTTGCTCGAACTTAGCCTGAAACGCTATGGCTTGTCTAGATTTGATTAGAATCCTCACCGTGCCTCCTGTAACAGTAAAATCCAGGCCTTTAGGATTCCGATACCCACAACCCTGAGGCCGGAGCGGGTCGGGGGCGGGAGTCACCACGTCTTCCTCTCTCTTCGGGTTCTTACAGCAACGCTCCGTCGATTCCTGGCAGTCGTCTTCGCGGAATCTAGAAGAGAATTGCTTAAATGATATGAACTTTTCGCGCATTAGAAATGGCTAACTAAATAATCTTATTTAATTAGCACCTCTCTAGTCGACAGTGTCCCACTGATGGGCAAAACTAAGTAGGTAAGTATCTACATAATTTTACTAGATACCTACTATTTTTTTAACATACAGCTAAGCTCTAGCGCTTTAACCCGTTAGAAATATGTTTGCACCTCGCTGGAATGCCCTTCCCGTTTTCGCTTATCCAGTAGACAAGTAGGTACGTACATACGTAAAAGTTGCATGGCGTCAGTAGGTAAGTCAAGCAACTTTTTTATTCGTTTTTACTTTTGTTAATTTGTTACCTATATTTTTCTTTTGTTGTTTTATGTTTCTGACTCATTGAAGTGTAATTTTGGGTTACGTACGAATACTTAAATCTTTATTGAATTGAATTGAGGTGTGCAGATATTTCCGACGGGTTAGAAGTACGTACTTACCTAATATCAAGCGTGCCAAACCCGGTCACGCTGGCATTATCCGCATGTATGGCATTGAGATCAGCGTCGCAGAGGTAGTACGGGACGCATTGACACGCGTCTCCGTTGGCGTCCACTAGGCTCGTCGGTTTGCTTGTTGGCTTTATCGTTATCTGTGGGTTAAAAAATTTTCAGTTTATTGTATGAAGGTAGGTACTGAGACTTCTTATGCATTTATCGTCACGAAGTGCCCTCCGAAGCCAGCGAAGCTTCCTTCCTTAAATTTGTTTTTAGGCTTCCGTACCCAAAGGGTGAAAACGGGACCCTATTACTGAAGCTCTGTTGTCCGTCTGTCCGTTTGTTCGTCTGTCCGTCCGGCGTCCGTTCGTCTGTCTCTGATGAACCTTATAGCTAGAGCGTAAAAATGTTAGAGAGACTGAGTAGCCGCTTGGCCAGCAATATTATGAAAATGAAAAGTGTTTTATTAAAAAATAGGAAAAATTCATTACACTTTTTTGATGTCACTTTTTTTTATCTAAAACTACTGCCCGTTCACTACCTATATAGCCGAGAGGAAGAAAACGGCAATGAATAATAATTATGAATAAGTTCTGTTTTACTAATTCCTGTTTAACAAATCTAGGATAACATTTATAACATACATAGGTACATTTAAGTAAGCGTTTATTTTAATTAACATTCCTACAACTTACTTAATCAAGTCATTAAAACAAATATAATAAAACTTACATCTTCCAATCTATTCGGGTTCGGAGATGAAGTGGGAGGTGGCCCGAAGATGTCGACCAGCACTGAAGGATCTATGGTGGTCTGCGCCAGCGCAACGCAGATCAAACTTAAAGGTATGAGGTAATACATTATGCTGAAATACCTAGTAAAAAAATGAGGTTATATTTCAGTTTAACAAAAAAATACTATAAAAAATGGCATCGAACATATTTGTATGGAGCCTGGTATAGTAAAAATTTCGGTAAAGCAAATAAAAAAAAATAAGACAGATGTCAAAAGTGATATTAAGTACTTTCGAAGATATAGAACTTTGAAAATTAAAGAACTTTGAAAATTGTTACATGCGAACATTTTCAAAGTTCTATATCTCCGAAAGTATCACTTTCGACATTTGCCCAAAATACTATCGTTTTATAATATTTTTCTCTATCGATTGACGTTAGTTTCATCAGTGGCCGCCAACTTCTTTGCTCCATAATATTAGCTCGAATCAGGCCTCCGTCACTCTATGTACTTATAGTAACTATTATGTAATCTGTGCTCGAATAGGGGATGTTGAGTCTAAGTGATACCGAAATTTTTTACTATACCAATTAGGTTGGATGCTGTTTTAAGCAGTTTTAAGGCGAATAAGAGATTGGGGCGCGTTTGCTGTTTGTTTTCCCATATGAAACATTTGCCGAACGTAGGTACGGCGGCGCCGAAAGTTCAGTGTGAGGCGCTGTCTTCACGAGCGAGAGAATCGCGGCACTTTCTGCGGAGCCGTCTTAGTCTAGTCGAGAGAATCGCCGCGATTCTGTCGCTCGTGGAACCAGCGCTTTAGACCTAGAACACACGGGGAAACGCAACTGCAACTGCTAATTACTCTTAAATTGCATCTAAGTTTCTGCTATAGACTCCTTAAGAAAACCACACACGACGAAACGAATTTGAAACGTTTCAGATTAGATGCATCGTGTGTGGTTTTCTAAAGGAGTCTATAGCAGAAACTTAGATTTCCCCGTGTGTTCTATGCTTTAGTAATAAATATCTATAAGCGCCAAAACACACGGTGAAACGCAAATGCAACGCAACTGAAACTGCTAGTTACTTAAACAACTAGTTTGAATCGTTCCGTTTCAGTTGCGTCGTGTGTGGTTTTCTAAGGAAGTCTGGCGAGGCAAAGATTCTAACTAGCACCTCTAGTGTCAAAATTGTGAAGCTATCTAAGAACGACACTGACAGTTTTCGTTAAATAATAAATACAAATCTGACATTGAAGTTACAAATAAACAAACAAATTGTCGTTCTTAGACAGTTTCTAAATTTCGCCGCTAGAGGCGTGCGGATAATCTTTGCATCGCCAATAGCAGAAACTGCGATGCAACTCAAAAGTAACTAGCAGTTTCAGTTGCGTTTCACCGTGTGTTCTGGGTCTAAGATACCTACGCACCTATCTAAGACTGCATTAAGTAGGCAAGTAATTTATTTCTTTGTAATCAAAACTAGTTTTCTACGCCACCTCTTCGTAGTACCTACTTATTTAAAGTAATTAGGGAAATCCATTACTCATTTGTGCTTTGTTATGATGACCATGATGTTTGTTTTAAAATGCATATTGAAGGCCCAAGTCTGTTAATTTAAAAAAGCCTCAGTTGTGTGTCAGAATCAATGGCATTTTTGACATATTTGGTATTCTTCTAAACAATGGCTTCACTGATCTATAAATACTATTAATGGCTTACTTGGAGTGGCCCCATTTTTTTAAACGGTTTTATTTAGCTCACCCCGTTTGTTTTCTTGGGTCAAATTTAGTAATTCAAATTTCACCCTCTTCCTGTCAACCGATTAATCTGAAATTTTGTATACACTTTGGATTTTGGTGACAATACAATTATGTTTATTCATTATCATTCTAAATTCAAGATGGCCGCCGCTACAAAATGGCGGATAATTTAGGTTTTATTAATCCCATCAATATGGGTATCAAATGAAAGGGCTCAACAAGTAGAATACAATTCACTATGCAAAATTGAAATCTAAGATGGCCGCCGCTACCAAATGGCTGATAACAATTTTTTATCAATCCCACCAATATGGGTATCAAATAAAAGGGCTTGCCAAGAAGAATACAGTGCACTATACAACCTGAATATTTAAGATGGGCGCAGCCACTAAATGGCGTATAATAATAAGATTTAAATTTAGAAATTGAATCTGTAATTTAGGTATCTGATTAATCCAGCCTGAATCCACCACCCAAGTCAAGATTTATGCAGGGCAGCACTGTGGATCACGCAGTCGTATACTTAGGTGCGAAACTGTTTGAAGAAGGTCAAGCCTACGTGGCTCTTTGTAGAGTAAGAGCTTTGTAGGGACTACGTATAGAGGAGTTGGACTGCAATAAACTAACGGGCAAGAAACCTTGCAATAATGAAGCACTAAATGAATTAAACAGAATGCGAAATAAAAACTAAAAACTAGAAAATAAAAATAGGTAAAAAAACTTTTTAAGTTAAACGGTTTTATGTTAAACATACATTGCTATGTTTAAGATAAATGTACTAAAAACCAAAAAATAATAAAATAGATACAGTCGTGGGAATTATAAACATATGCATAGACTAGACTTAAATAAAACCGTGGGGCACGTCAATTGTCTACAATCGTTGATTAAAATGTTTGTTTTGTAATGTTACACTATAATTAGGCAGTTGTTCAACCGACAACGATGGACGTGTGATAAGTAGGGCTAGAATGTGGAAACAAGCTAGCAAGCTCGATTATAAGCGAGTTTTAGGGTTTCATAGTGTTGAGCGAGTAGTACTTTTATCATGTGTTTTGTCGATTAAAGACTAACTACGAGCAGTGAAACGATTCTTCGCCAGCCAGCAGTGTAAATGTCCAACGATAAACTAGTTGAAACATCTCTTTTATTTACATGGAGTGTATAACTATTGGAATTTCCATGAGCAAGAAAATAGTAAGTAATTTCCTCACCGTCTGCGGGCCAACTGCCTAACGACGAATTAAACGATTCTTCTATCGCACATTAAATCGATAATTTGTAGACAATTGACGTGCCCCACGGTTTTATTTTAGTCTAGTCTATGCATATGTTTATAATTCCCACGACTGTATCTATTTTATTATTTTTTGGTTTTTAGTACATTTATCTTAAACATAGCAATGTATGTTTAACATAAAACCGTTTAACTTAAAAAGTTTTTTTACCTATTTTTTTCATATACAAATGAGTTTAAGACAGCGTGCCAAGGTTGGCGCAAAACCCTGAACAACTTTCCCGAAGAAACATGGGTCTTAAATCGAAAAAAAAAAATTCGCCTCCCCATACAAAATGTCCGATCAGCTGATCGAGTAAGTATGGGCGAACCAAAAATTTTTTTCGAGTTACGACCCATGTTCCTTAGGGAAAGTTGTTTAGTTTCATGGGGACTCGCTGTAACCGAAATAAAGCCGAAAAACAACGATATGTTTTTCGGCTTTATACCCCCTTTCTGTTACACCTTGTATAGCCAGTGTTATTCAGATTTTCAGGCTACAATATTGTAAAGTTTAATCAAAATCTGTTTATTCGTTTTTGCGTGAAAGAGTAACAAACATCCAATCCATCCATCGGCACAAACATTGACATTTATAATATTAGGTAATAGATTATGATATCTATTAAATACTTAAATAATAATCAATTAATACCTATTAATAATGAATAAAGGATCATAGAATTAGTTTTGATTAGAAACAATGCTTTCGTTGCGTTCATTCATCACACAAACAAAATGACAGCCGATCAAAAATGGCGGGAGCCGAGTATGACCTATGATAAAGTTTGCTCAACAGATAACCTAACAGGAAAACGCTATAAGAAATACATCAAATATAAATATAGATATGTATATATACTATATATAAAATACGCAACCACGTAGGTATGTGTGTCACGGTCTGCTGATTATTTCATGTGGACGTTAACCGCAATTTGTATAATTGTTAAGGATAGCAATTTAATATTTAGGTAATTTATGTTTTTACAAAGTTGTTGTAAAGCGAACTTGAGAACTTTATATCCTTATAGTGGCTGCCCGCGACTTCGTACAAATTTATCCGCATATCTTCGAAAAAAATATATCTTATCCTAATCTTATTAATATGTCGGCGAGAAGTCATCAGAAGTGGTGTTTAAGCTTTTAGTTAAAATAAGACAGTGGGCGTGTAACGAACACATTGGCTTTATTGTGTAGTTTGCAATCACGTTATCAAATAATAAGGTGAACGTGATGTCTTGCGATAACTTGTTTCCATCGATCTCCAAACCATAATCCCCACATGACAGCCTCTTCAAATATCCAAGCGCCAAAGTGACAACCAGTCCGAAACATGCCAGTTCTTGCATTTTAGCAGTAAAGAGTTTGCAAATGGTTCCAAAATATCCTTCATGAACGTAATCTCAGCTGTTCTCCGACAAATATTATAAATGTCAATGTTTGTGCCGATGGATAGATGGATGGATGTTTGTTACTTCATCACGTAAAAACCACTGAACAGATTTTAATGAAATTTTAAGTACAATAACTTAGCTTGGACATCAGAATAACACATACGCTATATAATTTTAAGATAGCATGTTTTTCTTCAGGAATTGACGATAAAAGCGTACGAAAGTCGCTGGCAGCCATTAGTATATAATAATATTCATAATATAGCCTATGTGTTATTCTAATGTGCAAGCTACAATACTGCAAAGTCTCATTAAAATCTGCACAGCGGTTTTCGTGTGAAAGAGTGAGAATCATCATCAAATACATCCATATCGGTCCAAACAATGACATTATTAGGATTAATTCGAATTTCTTAAAGCGAGCTTGGTATTTTCTTGTCTAAGTATTTGATAATGTGAATTTAAGCATAACCTATGAAGAAACGAGCAATTACCTACATACATATTACATATCCGTCACGCCTCTCTCCCATTGGGGTAGGCAGATACCACTTCCTTCCACTTGCTTCGATCCAAACACACCTCTTTCGCTTCATCCACATTCATCTCTGCCCATACATGGCTGATTCCACCGTTTCGTTCAGATTTGCCATCCAGACCAAAAACTCATATGATTTTAACAGTTAGCTAAAATGTTTAAATTGAAAAAGTTCACGTATAAGTAAAGCTAAAAGACGCATCTTTCATTTAATCGCTAAATTAATTAAATAAAAAAAACCCTGAACAAAAACATGTCAAAATCTCATTACACTCCTCATCCAGATACCCACCCTGAGTTTTCTGAGATACTTTAGTACACTTTCCTACGGTAAATGTTCAGGTTTTTTGTACCTGAATATCAAGTTACACTATTACAATTAATAATTAATAAATAAACATTAATAATTCATAGCGCAATATATAAAGAATCGCACTTAAAATTTTGTCAAACGAAAAACTTCATTCTCTTCCACGAAAATTGCAATCAACATTATAATGTGTTCCCAACCCTCTTTCTACTTTTGCCCACGCCCACGTCTCCCGCGCCCCTCTTTCTGCCTAAACAATTTACCGAGAAAGACCACGCGCAGCCACACTAAAAAATATTTCCGATTTAAGTTCTGAAAATCGCTTTTGTCACAGGTTCGTACACATTACATTCCATTGCATTTCTAAGTAAGCTCATGATCAAATTAATTTTATTTTAGATACAATTATAGCTTGTATGTGGGTGTTTTTATATTATACCTATTAAGGTCATTGCACTTTTAGTTTCGAAATAAATCGAGAAATTCTTCCTAAATTTCATTCCTTTCCAATTCATTACATTCCATTCCCTCCAATTTTTTGGCGGAGGGGAATGAAAGGTTTTGGAAGTTAATGAAATAGTTTTACGGGTAGTAAAGTAGTAATATAAAACACTAATAAAGATCATGTTTTCGGTATTAACTGACGTTTTTTGTAAAAATAACATTATTAATAAAACGTTACCTACCTTAATGAGTATTGTCGTGCCTAAATTTTTATATTAAGCAACTACATACTTTTTCAACTTATGTTATTCAAAAAATACCAACCTATCTAGGTACCTATTTACTTAACGAAATTCAGATTGAAATGTTAATGGTTGGCCTTATTGTTATTTTTTATAGTCTCACAGACTGCAAATTAATATGAAAAAAAATTCTGACAGTACATTTTGCTTAGATTTTGACACGAGTATTTTTTAGAGTTTATGTGTGTGCGGATCTCGAGTACGTGATAGATAAGACAAGTCAGCGAGCGTGAAAATATTTCTGCATCGATATGGTTCCGCTGCATCAGCAATCACGTAGCCTATCACGGCCGCACATATCATCGCACGACCAGCGTCTTAGTATATAAGCGTAGCTTCAAGTCATTACTATTGTCCAGTTGCCTAGAGTCATATCACTATGTAACCTTAAATATAATTTCTGCAACAACGCTGTGCCATCTTATTGTCACCTATTATCTGTCGGGCCGCCGCAGTGGTGACCGCCGCCGATTGAACACGCAACTTCGCTACTTTGAAGATGGATCTCAAGACAATGCAAGCACCTCATCGAGGCAATCTAGTTTCTGCTTTCCATCAGCGGGTCTCACCGACTCTGGATCAAGAAGTGATTCACTATGTACGTAGTTTCGGCCAAGTACAATACCAGCATCTGGACCCTGCGCTGCAACAACTAGCTACTTTAACGATTAATTCAGGTTCCTCAGTAAGCAAGAAATACGCACGAAGCAGCACAAATGGACGAACGTCGAAACAGGGTCAAGTTTACAATGAATCACGCTACATTGAAATTTTACTACAATTATTGAAATTAAGACTATCACTTGGACAAACTACGCATCGTTATGGCCACGACACGCACCATTTTTGGAGAGAATAACAAAGGAAAAGGCTCGTCGTTAGATTCGCAGTAATTTTTGGTTTTTGGCAGCAAGAAGTCAGAAGTTCCTTGCACTGCCGTATTTGCGGTATTTTGTACCAGACTCTGCATTGCAATAACGTGAAACAATGAAACACATTAAGAACGCTTGGTGCCCATGAGCAGGATTTGATAACCGCCAGTGTATGCAGCCCACGACTGTAAGAGAAACGCTCGAGCGTGGAAGTACTGCTGATGTTTATTGAATTAATATAAAGAATTTGAAGATTTTTTTATGATGAGACTGCGCAATGACCACGATGATGTCCGCAACGCAATGCTCTGCAGTTATTGGTTGTGAAGAAATATTGATTAATGGTAAACGCTTTAGTTTCCTTCGATTACTCTGGAAGAATCATGGGTGCAGCTATTCAGCGAAGAAAGGAGCAACAAGCGAGGTTTTAGCGGCATTTAGAAGTCCTGTTTTCATTTTCTTTTCCAAAGGGGGGAGTACTGTGCGGTCCTCGAGTACGTGATAGATAAGACAAGTCAGCGAGCGTGAAAATATTCCTGCATCGATATGGTTCCGCTGCATCAGCAATCACGTAGCTTAACACGTCCGCACAAATCATCGCGCGGCCAGCGTCTTGCAGCATAGCTCCAAGTCATCTCTATGTCCAGTTGCCTAGAGTCATATCACCATGTAACTTCAAATATAAGATGTACAATTTCGCCGCGCCGTTATAATTGTCACCTATTATGCAGGTCGCCACAATGTGAGTTTCTAGTTTAGGTGTTTATACTTTAAGAAGTCTATTGAAATGTTCCTAATACGTAAAAAAAAATTGTGTTCATTTTGACACATACGATTTCCATGAATAAGTAGGTACGTTTATGAAGAAAAAGTTTGATTTTTTAATCAATTTTTTAATACTGACTAATATTTTTTCATTACCTTCCAAACAACATCATTACACTCTCACGATATTTCATTACATTCCATTGCCTCATTACACTCCAACGATTTCCTCGAAAACTATAAAAAAATTTAATACGTCCAAACTAGTTTACTACATCTAGACGATATACGCATCTTTTTAGCATACCGATTTTCGAAACCGATATAAAAAAATAAATTTCGTGGAATGGTCGAAATTTGCACGAAACGGTGGAATTAGCCACATACACATTGTAATTGTTATTGGAATAACGGGAATTTAAATTTACCTAACCTATCAAGAAACGAGCTATTAATTTAATTTATATTACTTCTTAAGATAAATTATGTAACTTATTAGTTATCTAATTGATTAGATAGGTAGTTATTAGAAACAATATTTTAAACATTAACGACAGATCCCATAACGACATATTCTAACACGCCTCTCTCCCATCGGGGTAGGCAGAGACCACTTCCCTCCACTTACTACGATCCAAACACTTCCTTCGCTTCATCCACACTCATCAATCTCCTCATATTATGCACATGCCGGACTAGCCTTCGGTGTTCCACTGCTGGGCAAAGGCCTTTCTCCTCTTCTTCCACGATTCCCTATCCTAGCCGGACTATCATCAAAAAATAAAATAAAAAGAAATTGGTTAATGGACTTTTGTCTAAATACCTACTACCTACATAATTTGATCATCAAATTAGGCATTATTTTGCAAGCAAAATTTAAATACTAGATTTAAAAAAACAACAACATAGATATATTTTATATCTATCTACTAGAACTACCAACTTTATTATAAACTAGGGGCTGCCCACGACTTCGTAGGTACGCATTTAACGTCATATCTTTGAAATAACACGAAATATCTGCAAATAATATAGCCTATGTGTTATTCTGATGTCCAAGCTAAGTTATTGGAAAATTTCATTAAAATCTGTTCTGTGGTTTTTACGTGATGAAGTAACAAACATCCATCCATCCATCGGCACAAACATTGACATTTATAATTATGGATTTAGGATTAGGATTAGGATGCAATCAAAAAGCTTAACCTAAAAACTAAAAAAAAACTTACCTAATTAAGTTCCCAAAAAAATCTCACAATACAATCTCTTTCGTCAATTATTAAAAACCAAAACACAGCCCTTTTCTTAAAAACCTAAACTTGAACGCGTCATTGTTAAATTTAAAAACAAATTAAAAAATTAACGTTTATTTTTTAATTTGCGATGACGTGTGCGTTTTGGCGCATCTTCCGATCGACTGAGGGTCAAGACAAGACGAGTTTTTTGTGTCGTATGTGATGTGGTCCAGCGAGTGTCAAGATTTGTAAATACACTGCTAAGTAAGATGACGCACTGTTTTATGGACAAGGCTGAATAAATACCTACTCAAATTATTGCTCGCCATAGGTTTACATAATGAGTATAACTATGGACCCTGATTAGGGTACGGCAATGTTTTTTATTGCTGTGTTCTGAGGTCTTATATAAAAAAGATAAGTAATTTACATAGACACCTTAGAAAAGTTTAATTAGATACCTATGTTTAATTATGTTATGTCATATGTTTGATACTTATTTATTTTACGATTTTTTTTATATGAACTAACATTTGGTAACCATACCAAACTAAAATTAAGCAAAACTAAATACCTACCAATTGATTAAAAATAAAATACATTAAGAATAAAAAACGCTTGCCTCGAACTCCGAGAGCGCGGGTTCGAATCCTGGTGCGGGCACGTACCTCTGAGTTTATTTCTCATGTACGGATCAATTTATTTGATTACCACTTGCTAACGGTGAAGGAAAACATCGTGAGGAAACCTGCATACACTAGAGAAGAAATTCGAAGGTGTATGTGAAATCCGCCAACCCGCACTTGGCCAGCGTGGTGGATTACGGCCTAATCACTCTCTGTATGAGAGTAGGCTCGTGCCCCTCGGTGGGGACATATATGGGCTGATAAAGAAAGAAGAATAAAAAAAAAAACAAGAAAAAATAAGTTTTGATAATTCGACCTGCGGGCTTAGCACGGCATGCCGCGACAATTGTCTCACGTCATGCTGTCCTTATCACATTTAATGCTATGGACAGAGACGTAAGCGTGACAAACCCATGACAACGTCTTGTCACGGAGTGCATGCTAAGCTAGTAGAATTGTACCTACTTCGTAACTATAATTTTTTCGTTCTAGACTCCTCTTCTATAATACAAAGTGGATGTTTTTTTTAGACTAGCGTTTTATACGCGCGTCTTTTCCTCGTACGAGCGTTGGCACTCTTCATTATCATGGTCAATGTTAATATTGACACACCACACCGTTTCGAGCTTATACGAGCCTATACGCGCGTATGCTGATACGACTGTATACCTACGCGCGTATGAAACGCTAGGTCTGAAAACACCCTAAACTGACATCGCCGCCACAAAGGTTGTTGCGATTTTAATTTAAAAAAAATGTTCGCCTTCCTTATCAACAGTATGTCACAAGAACTCAACTTAATTATGATTACCTACCGTCCAAGTTTTGTTATTTTAATTTATTTGTGTAGTAATACCCGCAATACTTAAGTTGGAACCTTATTTATAAGAGCCTGCATATAACTTAAGTGTCTAGTTTACTTTTGTTGTTATATGTTATTATTTTAGGTAGGTTAAAATTGGTTTTATCCACAATACTTAAGTTGAACCCTCTTTTATAAGAGCCTTCATATAACTTAAGTGTCTTGTTTACTTTTGTTGTTATATGTAATTATATTTAGGTAGGTTTAAATTGGTTCTATCCACAATACTTAAGTTGGAACCTCATTTATAAGAGCCTGCATATAACTTAAGTGTCTATTTTACTTTTGTTGTTATATGTAATTATATTTAGGTAGGTTTAAATTGGTTCTATCCACAATACTTAAGTTGGAACCTCATTTATAAGAGCCTGCATATAACTTAAGTGTCTTGTTTACTTTTGTTGTTATTTTATTATATTTTTGTAGGTTAAAATTTATCCTATCCACAATACTTAAGTTGAACCCTCATTTATAAGAGCGTGCTTAGAACACAAGTGTCTTTTTTACTTTTGTTGTTATATGTTATTATTTTAGGTAGGTTAAAATTGGTTCTATCCGCAATACTTAAGTTGGAACCTCATTTATAAGAGCGTGCTTAGAACACAAGTGTCTTGTTTACTTTTGTTGTTATATTTTATTTTATTTAGGTAGGTTTAAAATTGATTCTAAACTAGAGGCTGCACGCGACTTTGTCCGCATTTATCGTCATATCTTGTAAAATAAACACAATATCCTAAAATAATATAGCCTATGTGTTATTCTGATGTGTAAGCTACAATATTGTAAAGTTTCATCAAAATCTGTTCAGTAGTTTTTGCGTGAAAGAGTAACAAACATCAGCATATCCATCCATCGGCAAAAACATTGACATTCTTTTCCCTTCTACCTTTCCTTCGACAATGTTCGTTTCTTCACGGGGAAATGATTTTTTTAGCCGACTGCGCTGCGCCATAAGGAGGGTTATGTTTTTTAAGATTATGTTACCTATGTATGCATAATTCTTTGGCACGCCCTACGGCCTGAACTGCTTGATGGATTTTAGCTTGAGAGGTGTCGTTAGATTCGTATTTACTGTGAGAGTGACATTGGGTACCTACATCATAAAAAAAGTCTTTTTTTTAATAAAAAGGTTGGGTTATTCATTAGCCTATTTAGTCCCACTGCTGGGAAATGATTTCGAAAGAAAAAATCCAAAATATACAACATTATATACTTTTATTGCACTCATATGAACAATAAGCAATATACAAATGTCAAATGCGGGCTTAAAGCTTATAATAATATCTGCCAGGCAATTCATTGGTGTTTTTGAAGCAAATTGACGCAGTTTAATACATTTTTTGCGTGCTTCAGGTACAATTTTTTAAATGAATTACTTTTTTTTTAAATTAGTCTATTATTTCCCACTGCTAAGACCCAGAACACACGGGGAAACGCAACTGCAACGCAACTGCAACGCAACTGCAACTGCTAGTTACTTTTGAGTTGCATCTAAGTTTCTTCTATAGTCTCCTTTAGAAAACCACACACGACGCAACTCAAAAGTAACTAGCAGTTGCAGTTTCGTTGCAGTTGCGTTTCACCGTGTGTTCTGGGTCTAAGTGCTTGTTTCACTATACAGGGTGTAACAGAAGGGGGGTATAAAGCCGAAACACAGCGATAGTCCTCATGAAACTGAACAACTTTCCCCAAGGAATATGAGTCGTAACTCAAAAGAAATTTTTGAATCGCTCATACTTACTCGATCAGCTGATCGGACATTTTCTATGGGGAGGCGAATATTTTTTGTCGAGTTACGACCCATGTTCCTTGGGTTATTCAGTTTCATGAAGACTATCGCTGTGTTTCAGTTTTATACCCGCTTTCTGTTACACCCAGTAGATAGTTATCTGACAGATGAGTCATACACAGAATTAAGTTCAAAATTGTCTTTCCTGTTCCCGATGATTAAGGATACTGGAGCAGCCAATCCTCAAAATGTTTATACAGGCCAAAACTACATCGGGCACAGATTATGCGGATATGTATTAAGTTGGGAAATAGTTACCAGTGTTCTTAACTTTCGGGAACAGGAGAGACATTTTTTGTTTTTTCTGTCTGTATGACTCACATATTTTATACCTGTCTCTGTCTAAAACGTCATGATTTATGAAATAGACATAGGTTTATCTGTCAGATAAATTTTATCCGTAGGTATTGAAACCGGCTACTAAGCATAATGAAGGCTGCCCGCGACTTTGTCCGCATTTTTCGTCATATCTTGGAAAACTTACACAATATCTTAAAATAATATAGCCTATGTGTTATTCTGATGTGTAAGCTACAATATTGTAAAGTTTCATCAAAATCTGTTCAGTGGTTTTTGCGTGAAATAGTAACAAACATCCTCACAAACATTGACATTTATAATAATTTAGTCTAATTTAGTAGGATTTTTCTTTGAGTGCTTACAATGAATAGTACGAGAGTTGGTAATGAAATAATATCGACTTGACTTTTGCCTATTTTCGGACCACTTTTTTTACGTAACCTATTTCTGGCCAAATGTATCTTTTTTTTAACACCCAAGTTCCTTCGGAAAAGTGCCTATAACATGGGATCAGTTTTTTTCGTAACTTCTTAGTGACAAAAGACGAATCTTTTAAATATGTTTCTTAAGGAAAGTAGATATTCCTTAGGAAA
Organism: Anarsia innoxiella; assembly: GCA_947563765.1. Taxonomy (NCBI): domain Eukaryota; kingdom Metazoa; phylum Arthropoda; class Insecta; order Lepidoptera; family Gelechiidae; genus Anarsia; species Anarsia innoxiella. The sequence goes on along the minus strand of OX387418.1, from coordinate 1,415,376 downwards.
AGTAGTTCATTTTTAAAAGATTACGTCTCTTGAGTTTCATCATAGAGTGAAACGACATTACTATGTGTTTTTCTATACATTTCCATATGTGTGTAAAAAGATTTAATTATTACATTATTTTGTAACTATGGACGTGATAGCTCATTTTACGCATATTTTAAAAATATTTTAGTGAGGTTTAAACGCTCTCACACATTAGCGTTTGCATGTGGGGGCTTAGCACGGCGTGCCACGACAATTATCTCACGTATGCTGTCCTTATCACATTTAAAACTAAAGACAGAGACGTAAGCGTGACAAACGCATGACAACGTCTTGTCACGGAGTGCCATGCTAAGCTAGCAGATATCAAATGTCAAAGCGGTTGAAACGCGAATGCGTAAGGGCCCTAAACAAACTTATTTTAACGATATCAACTCGCTCTTGGCCAGATCTTAGTTTTTTTTTTTTCATTATGATTTTTTTTTTAATTAAAATACTATTATAAACACCAATCCACTTGAGAAGCGTGGATATTATGATAATTCAGTAATTAAGAAGAGGCCCTTGCCCACTAGTGGGATTAAAATAAGCTAATTTTTTTTGATATCGTTTAAAAAAGCTTGCTGCCGCAATAAAAAAAGTAAATCTAATTATTTTATTTTTATTACAATTATTGACTTAATTACATTTTATTCAACAAATAAATCGATATATTTACAATATAACGGATGGACATATTCAGCTAAATATATTTTGCGCTAAAATTATTTTAATACAAGATGACTTTAACTTAGTGAACGATAAAAAAGGATATTCATGTACTTGTGATAACAAACAACTTTTACTATGGGACCAAGGTCGAAATACAAAAAAAATGTTCCCCATTACTATCAGCGGGTACATTTTGTATGGGGAGTTCAAAATTTTTTGAATGATTTCGAACTTGGTCCCATAGTAAAAGTTGTTTGTTATCACGAGTACATGCATATCCTTTTCTATCGTAAGCCACCCTATATATATATAATTGCTTTTTTATTACTTATTGATTTAATTTTTTTAAAGTTTTATCATCTGAAAAAAAAAATTAAGAAAATATGGAAGAAAAAATAATAAACAGAAGAACTTTAGAAAAAATTATCTTAAATACATACATACATATCTGTCACGCCTCTCTCCCATCAGGGTAGGCAGAGACCACTTCCTTCCACTTGCTACGATACAAAAATTCATTGAATAACTGATTAAAGTGGATGAAAAGAAAAAGGTATGTTTAAATTCGAAAATTAGAGCCGCGACTCCTTTACTATAATACATAGACAAGGTTCAGGGCCCCTTTCGCAATCATACAGATAAAGTTTATCTGACAGATATTTTTTACCGCGATGATTTCATAAAACGTATGTTTTAGACAGAGACAGGTATTAAAATATCTGTCAGATAAATTTTAACAGGCACTTATAGTAAAGAGTAAAGACTTTTTTTAGAAAATAAACCTTTTTTTAAAAGAAAGAACATGTTTTAAAATAATAAGACCTTTTTTTTTAAATAAAAGAAGAATTTTTGATAATTTTTCAGAAGTAAAAGAAGATAGGTAAAGATTTGCTACGATCCAAACATACCTCTTTCGCTCAAACGGCTAAACCCAATGATTTTTTATATTTAAGTTACCTTTATAGTGATTGGCGTTTTAAATCTGTGCCGAACAATGATTACAATGACATTAATGACAGCACTTTAAATCATACTCCAAATGTCTTCAGACTAACTGAGACTAACTACAAGTTGTCTTAAATAGGTCTATTTACAGTCTTCTAAATGTGCGCGCATATAACATATATACCTATAAAAAATCATTGGCTAAACCAATTTTGATAAAACTTTGATAGCTGTACTTATGTGCTTACTAGAGGCTGCCCGCGACTAAATTTAATTGACAGATATCTTCTACCTGTCTCTGTCTATAACGTCATGTTTTATGAAATAGACATAGGTTTATCTGTCAGATAACAATTATCTGTGAGTAGTGACACGGGCCCTAAGATTACAAAGGAAATAAAATTGTACATAAATTAAATCTTATATTTATAGATTCAAAGAGTATTCACAAGTTTTCATGTAAAAAGTGCAATAGCGTCGCTTCGTAGTGTTTCGCTGCGTGCATGGCTCTTAGAGAATGTCGTTCGCCTGGGTATACCTGGAAAAGACAAAAAAACATTAAATAACCTAAACTTTTCATTTTAAAATGGAGTTGGGCCGGTCATGTTTGTAGAATGCATCCAGGGGGCTTAGCACGGCGTGCCGCGACAATTATCTCACGAATGCTGTCCTTATTACATTTAAAACTATAGACAGAGACGTAAGCGTGACAAACGCGTGACAACGTCTTGTCACGGAGTGCCATGCTAAGCTAGCAGATCGTTGGGCTAAAATAACAACAGAATGGGCGCCACTAGATGGTCACAGACGCCGAGGTGGACCTCGAAAAAGATGGAGAGACGATCTGGTTGCATTTTCACGGGAATGGCGGGTCGCTACCGGAGACCGTGTTAAATGGAAATTCGCGGGGGAGGCCTTTGCCCAGCAGTGGGATCTTAATGGCTAATAAAAAAAAACCTTTTCATTAAAAAACCCAACTGTGTTTAAAAACGCAATATTTTTTTATTTTGATATACCCAGTGTGACTCTCACTGTAAATACGAATCTAACGACACCTCTCAAGCTAAAATCTATCAAGCAGTTTAGGCTGTAGAGCGTGCCAAAGAATTATACATACATACTCTCGAAAAACATAACCCTCCTTCTGGCGCAGTCGGGTAAAAATGCATACATATCTGTCACGCCTCTCTCCCATCGAGGTAGACAGAGACTTCCCTCCGCTTGCAACGATACAAACATACGCATGTGCTCGCGATAACAAACAATTTTTACTATGGGACCAAGTTCGAAATTATTCAATAACAATAGTTTCACAAATTTCTCATAAATTCCCCCTCTACAGGGGCACATGCCTATTCTCATACAGAGAGTGATTAGGCCGTAATCCACCACGCTGGCCCACGGGTTGGCGGATTTCACATACAACTTCGAATAGGCTATTTGACAACATTTGGAAAATAATTTTAAATTAATGTTTATATGATAATAATTACCCTACATTGATATTTCCGAAATATTTAATGTTTTAATGATGAAAAATCAATGTTGAAATTCAAATTTAATAAAACCCGCGAATAACACTGTTTCTGTAATGGCGCTGGTCACATGTCACGCGTGACGTCACATGCGAGTAAACAAACACGAAAAACACTAACGAAGCGCACTATTATGACAGCTGTTTACTCGCGTGTGACGTCACCAGAATGTCAACAAATAACAGGCCGTTCGTGTTCCAGATAAAAATTTAAAAAATATTACAATTTGTTTATTTTATTTTGTTAAAAATAAACATGTTTTACATCAAAATAAAGTGAAATATATTTCTTTATAATATAATCTTTTAGGATGGCCACATTTTGTTGTATATCTATATAAATAAAAATGAATTGTTGTTCGTTAGTCTGATTAAAACTCGAGAAGGCTGGGCCGATTGAGCTGATTTTGGTTTTAAAATGTTTGTCGTAGTCCAGGGTAGGTCTAAACGGTGAGAAAAATTCGAATAATTGCCGGGAAAGCCCTAAAACAGACCTTTTCTTTTTCCCATACAAATGTTTTCTTACTAAAATGTAGAGTCAATTTGAACTTTATTCCTACACAATAAAGTTCATTCTAAGGCGGGACAAAGTTCGCCGCCAAAATCAGCTCAATCGGCCTAGCCGTTCTCGAGTTTTAATCAGACTAACGAACAACAATTCATTTTTATTTATACAGGGTGTAACGGAAAGGGTTTATAATCCCGAAAGGGGGTAACTCTGGAAGGGGAAACAAAGCATATTCCAAAATATCAGCTCTCTAAGTCCATCCTACGATTTTTAAAACGCATTTGAATTGCAGATTTCTGCAACACATTGCCTGATATTGCCCATCACTATTGAGCAATCAGCTGTTAGGGTGATTGACCGCTGTCCCCACCGCTTTTACACCTATCTGTACGCCTGGCATGTCAAAGTGGGTTCCGCAGTAATTTTTCGTTTGTAAATAAAATGTCGTTTTTACATGTTTTTTGTAACATGATTTTTTTATTTTCATAAAAGGAAAATTAAATAAAGAACATAAAACGCGTAAAACGTAACACATTCGTACGCGCGACGTAGTATGTACCTACTCTGTAAGTACGCCTTACGCAGAGCTGCTGGCTGGCCCTAATTAAAACTAAAATTCCTTTTTAAATCACTTGAAGGTAAGTCTGTCGATTTCTCGTTTACATTCCTAGGTTTTTATTCAAAGTAAAAAAAAATCGGTTGGTTTTTATTTTAAAGTTTTTTTTTCTTGCTCAAAACTGACCAATTGAAAACAAAAAATCTTATTATCGGAGTGGTTTAGTGTTTCCACGCTACCAGGAAATGACGAATATGAAGAAGTTCAGACCGATAATTAGAAACCATTTTACAAAGGAACTCTAACCACCACTCGCGCTGAAAATTTGAACCAATAAGGATCAAGAAGATCGATAATTCGATAACGAAAGGACCAATGACATTATGTTGGGGCGTGACCAGGACTCTGGCGCAGGGCGGCGGGAGAGCGTTCGGAAAAGTTCGTATGGGCTCGGTCGGCGGTCGGCTTCAGTCGCTCTCAATTCGTTGTCGCGTGTGCATTTGTGTTTCGTATCTAATTGTGTAGTGGCTACCTTTTGCTTTCGCCATGTCTTATGATTCCAATTCGGAATATTATAACATGATTATGTGCGTTGGGTTTACCAACGGTGATTTAAGTGCAGTGCAGCTCGCGAGCTCTATCGTGAGCGCTACATCGACGGGAGACTAGCTGATGAAGCTAGGCGCATGCCTTCGTACGGCTGTTTTAGTCGCTTGGTGAATCGACCGCTGCGGTCCCCAGACTTGACCCCGCTGGACTTCTTTTTATGGGGGCACATAAAGAATATTGTTTATGCCGTGGAGTGTTCTACTAGTGAGCAAATGGAGCAGCGCATTAGAGATGCGTTTAGTACTGTGACGCCGGAGATGCTAAGAAACACTAGAGCCTCTACCTATAGGCGAGCTGGTTTGTGCATCCAGCAGGGAGGACGCCATTTCGAACCATTTCTGTAAATGTAAGTAGTTTTAATTTATTTTCAAACCTTATCGAATACCTTACTTAGGTACATACTTACTTAATTTAATTAAATTTCCATGTTACCTATCTATTATTTTTTTGTAACAAAAATTATCTAGTAAATTACTAATTACTTAAGCACCTACATAAGCGTAAGGTCACTAATTTATCTTACTTTTGTTTCAGCTTCGATACCTATGCGTTACGAACAGCTGTTTTCGTAGACACGCACGTCCTGCAGCGCCCGAGCCGCCTTAGGTAATTACACGCGCCGCGCCGCCCGCCGTTACGTTATCTTAATAAAATTATTATTTAGGTACCTACTAAAGCATAAAAACACAAATTTATCTTACTTTTGTTTCAGATTTGATACCTATGATGCTTTATGAACAGCTGTTTTCGTAGAGACGTCCCCCTGCCCCCGTCCCCGCAGCGCACGCGTCGCGCTTTACGTAAGTACTTGTACTTAGGTCGCTGTCTTATCTAATGGTACCTACTGAAGCAAAAAAATACTAATTTATCTTACTTTTGTTTCAGATTTGATACCTACGATGCGTTTTACGAACGTTTTGCGTAATACGCGGGTCCCATAGTCTCCGAGTCGCGCCCTATGAACTGTTTTCAACGAGGACTTTTTGAACCATTTCTTTAAAAGTAGGTATTTTAATTCAATTTCAAACCTTACCTACTTACTCAGGCATTGTTTTTTTAATAAAATTAACGTGTAAATGGAACCACACATTTTGGATAGGTATTATTTTTTCGTAATAAAAATTATTTAGTAAAATACTAATTTACTTACTTAGGTACCTATCTACTTATGCATAATGTCACTCATTTAATTTACTTTTGTTTCAGCTTCGATACCTACAACACGTTACGAACGTTTTCGAGAGACGTCCGTCCTTGGCCGCGCGCCCGAGCCAATGTCAAACGCCGCCGCCTCGGACGCGTATCCTTTGATAAAGCCGCCGCCGCCGACCGGCGCGCTTTGAGCGTATGCGCGGCATGGCTTTGTGCAAGGAGAGAGTAGGAAGATGGGCGGGGTTGTCGTAAAATGAAGAGAGAAGGAAGACGGGCGGGGCTAGTGATAGTGTACAGTGCCATATGATTAGAGAAATGACCTCAATAGTGTTGGGACACGTTTGTTTACATTCTAAAATTAAAATTAATCAAAATTTAAAAAAAAATAAGTGTTTATTTTGATATGAAATACGGCTAGAAGACTTCTACATAATGTACAGAGTATGCCCTTTTCCGCTTTATAAACCCTTTCCGTAACACCCTGTATAGATTTATTAATAGTTCTATTGAAATGTTAATATGTGTTTTTGTTTGTTTCTGTGTTTATGCCTAAGAATTTGTACAACTTAAATTAAAAAGAGCAACCCTGCAGAGTTTCTTGCTAGGTTCTTCTCTGGGGAAAACTGCACTCTTGCGAATCTAGCATTAACTTTGAAAAATGACCCGTCCTAAGTCTGACAAACCCTACAGGATTAAAGACATTTTTAATTTTTCTTTACCTGTACTCTATGAGGTTTCCCAAGACGTACAAGCTCCGATAGTAATGCAGCTGTATGACAGAAATGCACGTTTTCGTCCGCTAGGCCGTGGATTATTAGCAGTCTGCCTTCCCTGTGGGGAAATTATATTAATTAATTGGTGTTAGAGAGTGGTAAAGTAGGTAGTAGTTGTAAGTCGTAGCTTGTTCTTTTTTTCTTGAAATTTCTTGAAAAAAAAAGAAAAATTATTACGGTGAAGATTATTTCCACTGGCCAGTCATTACTGTGGACTGTCACTTCTGTCACTTTCGTGGTCAGTCACTTCCTTGGACAGTCACTTTCGTGGCCAATCACTTGATCACTTCTGTGGCCTGTCACATCTGTGTCGCAATCACTTGTCACAGTCACTTCTATCTCAGTCACGTCATAGTCACTTCTCTTTTAGTCACTATTATCACAGTCACTTCTGTCATCAGTCACTTGTCACAGTCACTTCTGTCAATCATTTCTGTCACAGTCACTTCTATCAATCACTTTTGTCAATCACTTTTCTCTCAATCACTTTTCTCTCAATCACTTCTATATACTTACTGATCAGGAAAGAACGGCGCATGCGCCAACACGCTCGCCCTAGTATAGCTGTGCGGATGTCGATGCGGCGCGCCCATGTACCGCTCAGTGTATGCGGTGTCATAGAGCCGCCAGCACGTCACCGGGGCGCCAGCTACGCACACCTTGAAGATGTTCGGACGAGTAGCTAGGCCGAGTAGGGATAGGTAGCCACCTGGAAAAAAACCGGTCAAATGCGAGTCGGACTCAAGCACAAAGAATCTATATACAGTGCTACAAGGATCTATTGGCACTTGGTTGACATTGTAAGGAGGGCGTGGGTGGTGAATAAATAACGTCAAAATAATGACAATTTACAAGATGGTATCGTTAGTTCCGATTTCCACCACGTGCCAAAAGATCCTTGTAGCACTTTAGGTACGTATACTTAAGGCTGCCCGCGACTTCGTTCGCATTTATTATTGTGCCATCTTAAAATAATATAGCCTATGTGTTATCCTGCTATAAGAGCTACAGTATTGTTAAGTTCCATTTAAATCAGCTTAGTAGTATTTGCCTCTCTTTCGTCTTCCTTCTACCTTTCCTTCCAAGATGTTTTTTTATAAAGTCGTCGTGTCGTATCAGGTGACCCAGCATCTTTCCTCTTCTTTCAGCAATCAAAGACGAAAGAGAGGGAGACCACGAAGGACTTAAACCAAATAAAGGAGGGAATAGAAGTTGTGTCGTATCAGGTGCTCAAACGGACGGCAGAGAATAGAGAAGAGTGGCGCAGACTCCACCGACAAGAGCGACGCTCTTAAATTTATGATGATGAGTAGTATTTGCGTGAGAGAAAGTTACAAAAAACGCGACATCCATCCATCGGCACAACATTGACATTTAGGCGCGCTGTTGTTTTATGCGTTGCTCGCAGCGTCAGACGCATGCGATCAGGGGGCCAAGTCTGCTAATTACTAAATGCATCAATAGAATCGCGATAGAAAAGCGAAAGAACATCAGTCGCAAAATTTCACCATTTTGGTATTCTACTAACGGTATAAGCGACTGCGATTCTACCGAAGTGCGTTCGGACCGTCTTTGAACTACTTTTGATCTATCTCACTTCAGTCACAGTTCATAAGTTAGCGAATCGGTATTCTCATCGCTATTTTTTGATAGGCAACCGGAAAAATGCGTGCTTCTGCGATTCGACTGTGATGCGGTTGCGTTTGGTATAAACTTTTAGTAGAATACCAAATTTGACACAATATAAATCAATCGCAATCGACAATCAAACGGATCGCAAATGCTTAGCTTAAATTAACAGATTTGGCCGCTTGGTTTCTCCATACAAAATCGAAGGCTGCGTATGAAGAAACCTGCTAGCTTAGCATGGCACTTCGTGACTAGACGTTGTCATGCGTTAGTCACGCTTACGTCTCTGTCTATAGTTTTAAATGTGATAAGGACAGCATAAGTGAGATAATTGTCGCGGCACGCCGTGCTAAGCCCCCTTATCACATGCGTCCGACACTGCGAGCAACACATAAAACAACAGCAAGCTTTATTTTCTAGTAAGATTACACAATAATTCATTTAAACATACAAGGTGACTTTAAATTAGTGAACGGTAGAAAAGGATATTCATGTACTCGTGATAACAAACAACTTTTACTATGGGACCAAGGTCGAAATCACAAAAAAAAAATATTCCGCCGTTCTATCAGCTGGTGCATTTTGTATGGGGAGTTCAAAAAATTTCGAATGATTTCTATCTTGGTCCCATAGTAAATGTAGTTTGTTATCACGAGTACATGCATATCCTTTTCTATCGTTCACTGATTTAAAGTCACCCTGTATATTATATCTTACCATAACTCCATCCATGTATAGCAATTCTCTCCATATCTATGCAACCGGTCTCTTTCGCGAGCCATTGCAGTACTTCCACCTGTTAATAAGATTAAAAACAATTTAAATGAGGTCGGTTATTTCATTCGGCTTCTGAAATGAGTCGCTCATAATTGTGGAGGTTAGTCACTTCCGTGGGATGTCGGCAAGGTTTAGAAGTAACAAAAAAGAGAAGTGATAAAAGTGAGACGCGACTAAATTCACTAAAGTGAGATGTGACAGAATTCAGAAGTGACAAAAATAAAAAATCAGAAGTGACAAAAGTGACAAGTGACAAAATTCAGAAGTGACAGAATTCAAAAGTAACAAAAGTCAGAAGTGACAGACCCATACTTAAGACTTACAATTACTCCCCTATATTCCATATTTTCCAATAACTACCTGATCATCCAGCTCCACCTGCCCCAGCTTCCCTTTGATGGCTCCCTCCCACGCTCGTCCGCGATGCTTCGACCCGCGCGAGTCTACCGCCACGACGTTGAAGCCGCGCGCCGCTAACATGTGCATGCGCAGTTGGCGGATACCCTGTGGGGGAAGGATTTGGGATTTATGGCAGAAATATATTTATGACGGATGGGCGAGCGGGATATCATGCGAAGTGCAGGATTCTTGTCTATCCGCCATCAGACTTTCATTAAGTATCCGAATTACTGCCTAACTAGATGTACGCTTTGTGAAACGCGGAGAGTTCTGCACTCCACGTTCATTCGATCACACAGCTCACATTGTTCGCATATCGGCAATAGGCGTGACGACACTATGAAATAATCGAAGATTTAATGATTTCAGGGGAAAATACACATTTAAAGGATTCAAAAAACTATTTTAGTTTTATTTAAAAAATTGAGATTAACAAGATTTTCTATAAAATAAAAGAGTAAAATACTGCAATCGGCCATTTTGACTGAAACGCCAATCACAGCGCATGACGTCATACTCATGTAAACAAACATCACTGTGTTGTTTTGACTGATTGTACGCTAGGATTTACTTTTTGTTTATTTTTGTGAATAACTACAAATTTATTATAATGGAACCAGGGTTTATCAGGGCAAACAGTTCCAATTTGCCCAGGATCGATTTGCTAATGTTGGGCGAGTTCCTGGCAACCAATAAAGAATTTTGCTCCTCCGAATTTAGAAACGTGAAAACCGCCTTGTATTTTTTTTGTTATTATTGTTATTTGTTATTATTGTCATTTCATCTATTTCACGTCAAACATGAAGTTAAAAATCTATCAATACATGATAACATACTCACATCAAAGTGATCTTCACAGAAATAAAGTGACGAATTTAATTTTACTTCGTTCGGGTTTCGCCGTGCAAGCTGTAACCATGTATCTCTTATTTTTTTAATGTATGGGACATGAACAAACACCTTGTTGGGTGTCTTTATTGATGTATTTTTGCACAGAGGTACTGCACACCACTTATAAACTTTAGAATTCATTTTTATCACAAGAAATACGAAACGTTTGTTTACTTTGTTGTCTAGCCGGGCGGGAACACATTTGACATTTACAAAAGTGTGACGTCACACGCGACGCCATGACACGGAGAGCTGTTTTCACGCAGTATTTAAAAATAATTATAAAAATGGCTTTAATCTTCTTAAAACATTAGTTAAATACCGAAATAAAGTTTTTGTTGTAAACAGTAAATGTGTATCTGCATTTTGGAATAGGATTTCAAAATCTTTCGACATGCCTATTACATGAAGCATAGACCACTCCCAAGCAATGACAGTGACAACTATCATCACTTGACGTTTCACAGACAATATTCAAGAAGTTTGGTTGATGTTATGACCAAAGAGACGCCAACACGCCGACATTTAAATATGAATTTTTTTTTTTTTTGGAAAAACATCAGCTTCAAAGCATACGTAGCAATCTATATATATAAAAATGAAACCCGTTTTCCGTTGTCACGACATAACATGAAAACGGCTTGACCGATTTGGCTGTTTTTAAACGGTTTTATTTAGCTCACCCCGTTTGTTTTATTCTTGGGTCAAATTTAGTAATTCAAATTTCACCCTCTTCCTGTCAACCGATTAATCTGAAATTTTGTATACACTTTGGATTTTGGTGACAATACAATTATGTTTATTCATTATCATTATAAATTCAAGATGGCCGCCGCTACAAAATGGCGGATAATTTAGGTTTTATTAATCCCATCAATATGGGTATCAAATGAAAGGGCTCAACAAGCAGAATACAATATACTATAAAATATTGAAATCCAAGATGGCGGCCGCTACAAAATGGCGGATAACGTAGGTTTTATCAATCCCATCAATATGGGTATCAAATGAAAGTGCTCAACCAGTAGAATTCAATGCACTATATAAAATTAAAATCCAAGATGGCGGCCTCTACAAAATGGCGGATAACTTAGGTTTTATCAATCCCATCAACATGGGTATCAAATGAAAGGTCTCAACAAGTAGAATATAATTTACTATGCAAAATTGAAATATACTTAGGTGCGAAACTGTTTGAAGAAGGTCAAGCCTACATGACTCTTAGTACAGTAAGATCTTTGCAGGGACTACGTATAGAGGAGTTGGACTGCAATAAACTAACGGGCAAGAAACCTTGCAATAATGAAGCACTAAATGAATTAAACAGAATGCGAAATAAAAACTAAAAATTAGAAAATAAAAATAGGTAAAAAAACTTTTTAAGTTAAACGGTTTTATGTTAAACATACATTGCAATGTTTAAGATAAATGTACTAAAAACTAAAAAATAATAAAATAGATACAGTCGTGGGAATTATAAACATATGCATAGACTAGACTAAAATAAAACCGTGGGGCACGTCAATTGTCTACAAATTATCGACTTAATGTGCGATAGAAGAATCGTTTAATTCGTCGTTAGGCAGTTGGCCCGCAGACGGTGAGGAAATTAAGTACTTACTATTTTCTTGCTCATGGAAATTCCAATCCATGTCAATAAAAGAGATGTTTCAACTAGTTTATCGTTGGACATTCACACTGCTGGCTGGCGAAGAATCGTTCCACTGCTTTGTTTTTAACGTCCATCGTTGTCGGTTGAACAACTGCCTAATTATAGTGTAACATTACAAAAAAAAAACATTTTAATCAACGATTGTAGACAGTTGACGTGCCCCACGGTTTTATTTTAGTCTAGTCTATGCATATGTTTATAATTCCCACGACTGTATCTATTTTATTATTTTTTAGTTTTTAGTACATTTATCTTAAACATTGCAATGTATGTTTAACATAAAACCGTTTAACTTAAAAAGTTTTTTTACCTATTTTTTTTTAAATGTTCATTGAAGTCCAAGGATGGTTTTTACGGTGAGAAAAATTCGAATAATTGCCGGGAAAGCCCTAAAACAGACCTTTTCTTTTTCCCATACAAATGTTTTCTTACTAAAATGTAGAGTCAATTTGAACTTTATTCCTACACAATAAAGTTCATTCTAAGGCGGGACAAAGTTCGCCGGGACAGCTAGTAGAATATAAATTAAGAACTTTTTTTATGGATTATTAAGGACTGGAAGTTGTCTGACTACCTACGTATTCATCGTTATATTCTCAAAAATTACCGCAATAACTAGCCCATCTGTTATTCTGATACGCAATCTAAAATATTGTAAAGATTTATCAAAATCTGCTCAGTGGATTTTGCGTGAAAGTGAAAAGGTAACAGACATCCATCCATCGGTACAAACATTGACATTTATAATATTATTAGGATTAAGTAGCGGTGGTAGCCCAGTTGGTAGAACGCTTGCCTCGCATTCTGAGGGCGCGGGTTCGAAACCTGGCGCGGGCACGTACCTCTGAGTTTATTTCTCATGTACGGATCAATTTATTCGATTACCACTTGCTAACGGTGAAGGAAAACATCGTGAGGAAACCTGCATACACCAGAGAAGAAATTCTAAGGTGTATGTGAAATCCGCCAACGCGCACTTGGCCAGCGTGGTGGATTACGGTCTAATCACTCTCTGTATGAGAGTAGGCTCGTGCCCCTCGGTGGGGACATATATGGGCTAACAACAAGTAGGATTTATTAAAGAGCCAGGATCTTCGCGGTGGGGCATTTACCTCGCCTTTCCTCTGCCAACTTTAAGATACTGTGTAATTTTTCTATAAGTCGCGAGCAGTCTCTAATTTGTTATTAATTTTGTGTCAGCTACAGAACGTCTACTGCTGGACAAATGCCTCCTTCAAGGATCTCAACAACGACCGGTCTTGGACTGTCCGCATCCAATGGCTTCTCACGTCTTTCATAAGGTAAAATAAATTTAATTAAAACACTTTACCTTATAACTATTAGTAACAGTCTGCACTTCAGGCCCCCCATACACATGGAGTACAGTCGGCGACCGCCTGTTAGTGAGCGCGCACCGCCATAAAGTACAGTACGCCACCGCGCCGCACGACAGACGTGTCGAGTAGATTTGTGGAGGGGGGATATCCGTTGCGCTTAAGGAGTTCTCTGTTGGTATAAAGATACTGGTTAGTTCTTGGTAAACTAAGAAGTGTGTTGATAGAAGCGAAGCGTGATAGTTGAGAAGTGTGATTGATAGAAGCGAAGTGTGATTGATAGAAGTAAAGTATGATTGATAGAAGCGAAGTGTGATTGATAGAAGCGAAGTGTGATTGATAGAAGTAAAGTGTGATTGATAGAAGCGAAGTGTGATTGATAGAAGTGAAGTGTGACTGATAGAAGTGGAGTGTGATAGTGAGAAGCGAAGTGTGATAGCTAGAAACGAAATGTGATTGAAAGAAGTGAAATATAATTGATAGAAGAGAATGTTTATTGAGAGAAGTTAAGTGTGATTGATAAAAGTTAAGTGTGGCTGGCAGAAGTGAAGTGCGATTGAGAGAAGCGAATTTTAATTTATAGGAGTGAAGTATGATTGACAAATGCTAATTGTGATTTCCAGAAGCGAAGTGTGATCGAAATTATCAAATATGATCACTGACAGAAGCAAAGTGTTATTAATTGAAGCAAAGTGTACCTAACAGACGCGAAGTGTAATTTATAAAAGCGAAGCGTGGCTGACAGAAGCGAAGTGTGTCTGATGACATTATAATACATTACCTCTAACAAGTAAAGCGGTCTCCCCACATTCATCGCCATCACCGGATCTGCTGTCCCAAGAGCCGTTGAAGCTGCGACTTTCAGATGATGTGTCTATTATGTAAAGAACAATAATTAAATTATTTATTATGACGTGTCTGAATAAAAAAAATATAAAGCTTTAAAAAATCTTAATTTGCCGAGAATGTTCTTGAAGGGCGACGTCTAAAGGTGCGTAAAGACCATGTAACATGTTATTTAACTTGTGTTTTATAACACGTCCACACTATGTAACCTTGTTATTCAACATTGCAACATAAAATAATACTGTACACATTAGAATAACAATGCAATATAACAATGTTATATAACCATTGTCGTTTGTCGTTCTTCAGTACAATCCACGCGATCAAAGTTATATAACATTGTTGTACATATCAATAACATGTTACTATACCATGTTTTATAACATTCAGTGTCCACATTATGTAAAACATGTTATATAACAATGTTAAATAACATGTTATGTTACATGATCTGAACGCTTAAGAGCCGGCGCAGATCTGGCGGAGCGCAGCGCAGAGCATTTTTTGATTGTCATATTAATATCGACATTGTTCTCATTAGAATAAAATTAAAAATCAGTTAATATGACAAATGGGTCATACAGAGATATACGCAGAAAACATAAAGTCTCTCCTTTTCCCGAAACTTAAGGACGCTGGAAGCTAATTTCTGGACTTAATATACAGGGTATAATAGAAAGGGGGTATAATGCCAAAACACAGCGATAGTCCTCATGAAACTGAACAACTTTCCCAAAGGAACATGGGTTGTAACTCGAAAAAATTTTTTGGGTCGCCCATACTTACTCGATCAGCTGATCGGGCATTTTGTATGGGGAGGCGAATTTTTTTTTTTTTTGAGTTACGACCCATGTTCCTTGGGGAAAGTTGTTCAGTTTCATGAGGACTAGCGCTCTGTTTCGGCATTTTACACCCTTTCTGTTACACCCTGTATATCCGCATAATCTGTGCCGGATGTAGTTTTGGTCTGCATAAACATTTTGAGGATTACGATGCTCCAGTAACTTTAATCATCAGGAACAGGAAAGACAATTTTGAACCTAATTCTGTGTATGACTCAAATGAGCATCGGAGCACTCTAAATAATGAGAATTTACAAGATGATATCGTTAGTTCAGATTTCCGCCACGTGCGAAAAGATCGTTGTAACATTGCATGTGGGACCAGTTAGTTTCTACCTCTATAGCGCGTGTAGACGTCCGTTTTTTTCCGGACAATGTCCCGTTGTCCGGTACGCGGTGGTGTATGGTTTAAAACGGACGTGTGTACACGCACCGGACATCCATCCGGAAAAAAATATGGCAGCCGTTTTTTGCCGGATGGATGTCCGGATTCGAAGGTGTATGTGAAATCCGCCAATCCGCACTTGGCCAGCGTGGTGGATTACGGCCTAATCACTCTCTGTATGAGAGTAGGCTCTTGCCCCTCGGTGGGGACATATATGGGCTGATAAAGAAAGAAGGTTGTCCGGTGCGTGTACAAGCGCTCTCACTGTAATGCACTAACCTGATGAGGACCTCTCCATCAAAGTTCCCTGAGCCAGCAATGACGTGTGGGTTCCATGTACGATCCTGTAGACTCTCGTACACGGCACGCAGCTTATGTTTGATGTTGTTATCACCGCCATTGTGCAGTCCTGTTGGAGATTTATAATTACATACATACAGTTCATTGAATCCATCTAGCTTAGCATGGCTCTCCGTGACAAGACGTTGTCATGCGTTTGTCACGCTTACGTCTCTGTCTATAGTTTTAAATGTGATAAGGACAGCATACGTGAGATAATTGTCGCGGCTCGCCATGCTAAGCCCCCATGATTATCCACTTTCACTAATTTATCGCCATGGTACGTCAAAGTCATAAAATTATTATGGATTTGACGTAACGGGGTAGAAAAAACCGGCCATGTCCGAGTCAGACTCGCGCACAAAGCGTTCCGTACCATTACATTGAAAAAAAAAAGCTTCTATTGTATGGTAGCCCCCCTTAAATATTTATTTAATTTTAATTTCACTGTTTATCTATATATATAAAAATGAAACCCGTTTTCCGTTGTCACGGCATCACGCCTGAACGGCTGGACCGATTTCGCTAATTCTTTTTTTAAAATGTTCATTGAAGTCCAAGGATGGTTCTTACGGTGAGAAAAATTTGAATAATTGCCGGGAAAGCCCTAAAACAGACCTTTTTTTCCCATACAAATGTTTTCTTACTAAAATGTAGAGTCGATTTGAACTTTATTCCTATACAATAAAGTTCATTCTAAGGCGGGACGAAGTTCGCCGGGACAGCTAGTTTTAAATAAAATGTATCATTAAATTTTCTGTAAACATTTTAAGCGTCTACCAGTAGTCATTATTAAAATCGAGCAAAAAGAGGCAAAAATCACGTTTGTTGTATGGGAGCCTTAATTATTATTATTCTATTTTATGTATTTATTGTTATAGCGGCAATGGTAATACATCATTTTTGAAAATTTCAACGCTCTAGCTATAATGGTTCACGTGATACATCCTGGTGACAGACGGACAGCCAAATATCAGTAATAGGGTCCCGTTTTCACCCTTTGGGTAAGGAACCCTAAAAATCTACACTTACATTATCAATATCAACAGTACACGAATGCCCAACAGTGGTAAGCAGCGTGGCCTGCGCTCGCGGCGGAGACAGCGGCGCCACGTACAGGTGGCGCTCCAGTGGCGTCTCGCGGAGCCCTACGAAGTACACCAGTTGCCGGGGTTCGTCTACCTGTTGGGGTAGATATTTTTAAATAACCTAAACTTTTTACCCGACTGCGCCAGAAAGAGGGTTATGTTTTCGAGAATATGCATGTTTGTATTTATAATTTTTTAGCACGCCCTACAACCTAAACGGCTTGATGGATTTTAGCTTGAGAGGTGTCGTTAGATTCGTATTTACTGTGGAGTGACATTGAGTAGGTACATATAAAAAAAATTAAACGCAGTCGGGTTTTTTTTTAAATAAAAAGGTTAGGTTATTATTTTAAGAAAAATCCGACTGCGTTAAAAAAACATTTTTTTATTTTATTTTGATGTACTCAATGTCACTCTCACTAAAATCCGTAGAGCGTGCCAAAGAACTATACATACATAAATACATACATTTTTTTAGCCTATTTCGTCCCACTGCTGGGCAAAAGCCTCTGCCATGCCTCTCCAAACACTCCTGTTATAAGCTGCTTCCCACCAATCTTCCCTGAATGAGCGTAGGTCGTCACTCCATCGTTTTTTGGGCCTACCTCGGCGACGTTAGCCGTCTGACGCCCAATTTGTGGCTATTCTCGCCCAAATACATACACACATACTTAAAAACATACATACTCTCAAAAAACATAACCCTCCTTCTGACGTAGTCGGGTTAAAACCGCTAAATAAGTGGCTTAAATATCTCTGTAACCAGGCCATTCAATAATTTAAAAAACTTACCCAAATCTTTCTCCCCATAACCTCCCACTCGCCAGCAGTGATTGCCTCTTTACTTATTATATTCGGTCCTAGAGCGTTCGATTCGTCTTCTGTTAGCATTTCTACTACCGCTGGAAGAAGGATAAATATTATATTAATGTACTAAAAAAAAAAAGCCCACTTGCGCAGCCCAGAGTTAACGCAATAAACAAGGAGTTAGCTGCTAACACAGGGTTAAATCAAAACAAAATATTTATTTAACCCTGTATTAGAACCTAACTACGGGCAGGCCTGTCCCACTCGCGCGTGTATGTATTGAACTGCAAGTAGCGACGGCCGCCACCTCGGGCAGGCAAATCAGTAGGGGCTCACAAACGAGCGGCGACGCACGCGCGCTAGAGAGTTGTTCGTCGCTTAAATACGCTACCTGTGTACGCACTGATTCGACAACTGCTGCTCTGCCACAAAATACTTAATATTCGAAACCTCATTTGTTTACAAAAACAACTATTTAATATTTTTAAAAGGAGACAACTTTGATTCCGTCAAAAAAGGTACGAGCTACGCGTTAGAAAGAGAGCGCAGTTGTAGGTATCTAAAATTGTAATTCGGAATTTGAACTAAATTGACAGCATGAGTCGTTATGCTGAGATGTAGCCACCCTTACATCGCGCTACAACACACACCCTACCTCTTTCTTCTGTTTATTTTAGTCTTTGTTTCTGTTATTTTAGGTATATTTTCTTTTATTTTTTGTTTTTTTCCCTTTTTTTGTGTGTACTGTGTGTAAATAAATCTGCGTGTTATTTTAAAAATGTAATTGTAAACTGTTGAGTTTGTGTTGTGTGTTGTACTGTGTTTGTAAGAAAATAAATGTCTATGTCTATGTTATTTCTTTGAACGGGTTTTAGGAGTGAGATTTCTGTACCAACTATTAGGTATTCTGTGACATCGTGCACAAAGGCGGCCTAATCACTAAGAAAGCTACCTGACAATCTTATGAGACCTTTAATGCGTTGCGTACATGGGATAGGTTTTTTTCTAGCTAAATACTTACAATTCGTCCTCCGATACCCCAACTGACAGGTAACGAGATACAGATGCAAGTGTCCCGTCTCTTCCGACGCCCATATAAACCGACATTGGTCAGTGGGCGACGGTAAAAAGTACAGTATGTCATGTACATTGATCCACGCGTCTAGCGCCGATTCTGTGATCAACACTTGGATGTGCTGGAAAAAGACGGTTGGGTTAGAGAGAGATAGGTATACTTTGTTAAGACACGTATTTCTTAGCAAGCTGTAACTATAAATCAAACAGGCCCCCAAGTCTGGTAATTTAAAATAGCCTCAGTTGTATGTCGGCAGAGTGTCATATTTTTTGACACATTTGGTATTCTGCTAAACAATGGCTTACACTGATTGCGACCAAATGTGTCAAAAAATTACATTGAAACTCTGCCGATACACAACTGATATTGCTACCTAGCAATAAGGCCTCCTGTTGCTTCTTATATTCTTGTTTGTGTCTGTACCTTATATCTTTTGTGCAATAAAGAATATTTGTATTGTATTGTATTGATAATATTGTAAATAAGCACACTTGGGCCCAGATATTCAGAACCTAACGGAGATTAGAATTAAGGTTCGAGTGTGTACGCGTGTTGGTCACTCTTTGATACATGATAAAAACCGACAGTCGTCGGCTAATAAACCGCTAAATTCGCGTATTAGTAGTAATATGTGCGTTATGTTGAGTTAAAGTTAAATTTCATATGTTCATTTTTGGAAATTTGTTTCATCTCTGCGCTAGTATAAATCGACCCTTAAAGTGATAGAAGCCTCGACAAAAAATAGTCCTACTAATATCATAAATGTCGATGTTTGGGTCGATGGATGGATGTTTGTTACTTCATCACGCAAAAACTACTGGACAGATTTTGATGAAACTTGGCAATATTGTAGCTTGCACATCATAATAATACATAGGCTATATTATTTTGAGATATCGTGATAATTTTCCAAGATATGACGATAAATGCGTACGATGTCGCGGGTAGCCTTTATTATTATAAATGTCCATGTTTGTGCCGATGGATGGATGGATGGATGTTTGTTACTTCATCACGCAAAAACTACTGGACAGATTTTGATGAAATATTACAATAACTTAGCTTGGACATCAGAATAATACATACTTAATCTATACAATTTTAAGATATCTTTTTTTTTTTTGAGATATGACTATAGATGCGTACGAAGTCGCGGGCAGCCTCTAGTAACAAATAAATACCTTATCCACAGACATAGGCGGTGGCTGACAGTCGTTCTGTAAAGGCGCGGCAGTGTCGTAAGTAGCTGGAGTACTGAACTCTTCCACCGGGATCAGAGCCAGCTCCAGACGCAGCTGCATGCGGTCCAGGAGTTGCACCCATACGCTGGAATAGGAAAAAAGAAAATAGTTCATAATAATCGAGGAAAAACATACATACTTCCTGGTGCCCAAGTCTGCTAATTTAAAATAGCCTCAGTGTGTTGGCAGAGTGTCAATGGCATTTTTTGACACGTCTGGTATTCTGCTTGCCCAGATTGCGACCAAGAGGCATAGCACGGCGTGCCGTGACAGTTATCTCACGTATGCTGTCTTTATCACATTTAAAACTATAGACAGAGACGTAAGCGTGACAAACGCATGACAACGTCTTGTCACGGAGTGCCATGCTAAGCTAGCAAATGTGTCAAAAAAATGCCATTGACACTCTGCCGACACACAACTGAGGCTATTTTAAATTAGTAGACTTAGGGCCCCTGGAAAAATTAAGTATGTCTTTTGACGTGACAACGTCCAATAACTATCGAGTTATTGGCTACATGCACGAAAAAAATGACGTCATTGTCCAGTTAGGGCCAAGCGCACACCTGACGGAGCGCAGTGCAGAGCATTTTTGATTGTTATATTATTATCGATATTGTTCTCATTAGAATAACATTCAAAATCAGTTAACACAACAAACAAGCATTGGAGCATCGAAGCGACTACAAGCGAATGTTGTGTCAACAGATTTTGAATATTATTCTAATAAGAACAATGTCGATATTAATCTTATCTTATCTAGCCATCGCTGTCCCACTGCTGGGCAAAGGCCACTCTCCTCTTCTGTGATATGACAATCAAAAATGCTCTGCTCAGCGCTACGCTAGATGTGCGCCGGCCCAAAGGGGTCCCTTAAGTTAAAAGAAAGTTGGTGAAAACTCTTAGGCGCGGTTTATACCGAAATGGCGTGGCGGAGGCGCGCGGCGGAAGCGTCTTGTCAAGAAAACTCTTAAAAGTATTAGAATAGAGTCGTATTTGCCGTAATTTCGTCCGCACTGCTTGGCGGCGCATTTTAACGCGCGGGGCGAGTGGCGCGCTCAAAGCAGCGCGGTCGAAATTACGGCAAATACGACTCTATTCTAATACTTTTAAGAGTTTTCTTGACAAGACACTTCCGCCGCGCGCCTCCGCCACGCCATTTCGGTATAAACCGCGAGTTAAATACGATGATGACGCTGTAAAATACTAATCAATACTTACTATTTCCCGCAATTAGTCCACCCCACCCTAGCGAGGTATTCGAACCAAGGGAAGGTCTCCTTCAACCTGCTTCGTAGATCTAACCATCTTATGTCTGTCACTTCCATTGAGTCTGAGGCAGTATCTGAAAGGTAATTACATTTAGGGCATCTATTTCATAAAACATGTCGTTTTAGACTAAGACATGTATACTTAAAAAATATCTGTCAGATTAATTTTGTCTGTAGGTGATGAAACAAGCCCATATTATCTTATCTAGCCGTTAGTGTCCCACTGCTGGGCAAAGGCCTCTCTACTCATTCTCCACGATAATAACACAAAAATGAGTATTTTACAGGAACATACATACATGCACTAGAATAAAATAAACACAAAAAAATACAGAATTATGAAATGCAAACATGTCACAAAAAGTATTATAAGTATTAAATAGTATTATTGTGTATTTCTTTTAGAAATATGCTGTAACTTTTGTATAACTTCTCTTTTTTTCTGTATCTATGTACTATCATCTTACTGTTCACGACGACTATTTAGGATACATTAATTAATCATGTAAATTAGCATAAGTAGTCTGAAATAAATCATACGAATTTGTTGTTTTTATTAGCAAACATTCCG
Organism: Anarsia innoxiella; assembly: GCA_947563765.1. NCBI lineage: Eukaryota > Metazoa > Arthropoda > Insecta > Lepidoptera > Gelechiidae > Anarsia > Anarsia innoxiella. The sequence continues at coordinate 1,393,439 of OX387418.1, read as the reverse complement.
GTATGAGGTCAACGTTACTACTGACGCCGCGTGGTGGCGCCAGGAGTAATTTATACTCCGCGCACACTTTTTGGCCACGCCCCCAAAGCGTGGATTACTATATAAGGAAATTTTGTCGAAAAATCGAGTTTTTCTAAATAACTGGACCTCACAGCGGAAAAATAATAGTAAATTCATGATTAAAATACGTTTCAACAACTTTGTAAACATATCTTGTAAGATTCTTATTGGAAATTTTTGTAAATAAAATTGTCGCGTGGCAATTGACCTTGACACGTGCGCGCCGCGGAACTGTATAAAAGCCGGCACGCGCGCCCCGCCATTCATTCGCAAGCCAGCACTAGACCTGAAAAGTCAACTGCCACGTGAAGCCTACTCCGAACAAGAAGTTTTTTATTCAAGCTGTACCCGCTCTCCTACCCTGTCCTACCTACTGCATTCATAGTTTCAATACTCATAGTTTCAATCGTCAATCGTCCATCCGCTGTCCCTGTCCTGTCTTCTTCCTAACCGGTGACATACCGCTAGCGTACAACCTAGTTGCGTACCACCGGTTAGCCCGTCTCTGCGAGTTGCGCACATCTTACGACCCACGTCCTATCCGCCCGTTTCCTTTCCCTTATACAGTCCACATACTATCCCGTCCCCCACATTTACAATAAACTCTTAAATAAAATGTAGTTGTTGCTGTGCAGTGCTGTAGTGTGGTAAATGGCTTTGTCTCAACATAGGTTGCGGCAAGCCACAGTTCTGGTTTTCAGACAAGCCCATTTGACTGTCAACCAGTGTAAAGTGTATGTAATTACATATTTTGCATAAAATATTATTGACTTTTAAGTCACTCTTTAACTTTAACAAATTTCCAATGCTGCCAACATAGCGGCATAGGAACTATTTATATGAATATGACCAATTTTCGACTTGAGCGGTGTTGTAAGCTAAGGGACGATACGTATGTATGTATGTATACAGGGTGTAACAGAAAGGGGGTATAAAGCCGAAACACAGCGATAGTCCAAATGAAACTGAACAACTTTTCCCAAGGAACATGGGTCGTAACTCGAAAAAATTTTTGGATCGCCCATACTTACTCGATCAGCTGATCGGACATTTTGTATGGGGAGGCGAATTTTTTTTTCGAGTTACGACCCATGTTTCTTGGGAAAAGTTGTTCAGTTTCATGAGGACTATCGCTGAGTTTCGGCATTGTACCCCCTTTCTGTTACACCCTGTACAAGTATGTATATCGGTATTTACCTCCAAAATCACACCGGCGCCCTCTCCCGCATCCATCCTGATAGTAATCCAGCACAGTTGGCGCCGCGCGACGTAACTTGAACGTGACCAGACGGAGTATGGAACGAGCGTTGGGAGTGCCAGCTCGGGGGAATCTGTGGACGAGATTTGTAAGGGTTTTAAACAATAATGCTAACATTAGTAGAGCGCGTTTCACGAAAGAAGTCCCCCGGATATTTTTGGAACTAAAGACAGGTCTATTTTCCCTATTTTCTGACCTTTTCCCTAATAGTAGGTAGAAACCCCTTACTTATCTTAATAAAAATATACTTTTTACATAACAATAATGTGGGTAAATAGATATTTTTATCAAAATATATACCAACTTATTTATGGAATGACCAAGACACTCGAAGTAGGCAGGAAATAGTATTATTTGATACACATAATATAGGTAAATTTTGTACTCATAAATGGCAACATTATTAATTTTGACATGCTATACAGCGCCGCGGCTAGGGGACTTCTTTCGTGAAATGGACTCTAATATGGGTACATTGGTATTTTACCCACCTACGGCATATTGGATGGAAACATGATGATTTTGACAATCTATACAGGATGATTTTAAATTAATGAACGATAGAAAAGGATATGCATGTACTCGTGATAACAAACAACTTTTACTATGGGACCTAGGTAGAAATCACAAATAAAAAATTGTTCTCCCATACTATCAGCTGATGCATTTTGTATGGGAAGTTCAAAAATTTTTGAATGATTTCGACCTTGGTCCCATACTAAAAGTTGGTTGTTATCATGAACACATGCATATCCTTTTCTATCGTTCACTTATTTAAAGTCACCTTATATGTATATCTTTTCCACCGTAAAGTCTTAGCTACTAAATAAATATTAATTTTATCGTTTCATATTTGATCACTGATGGAAAATGATTGCATAAAATACATTTATTCGTAACTATTTTTAATATTTGTACTTATAGCTTCACGCGTTCGAGAGTTACGATACAGACTTTTAACACCCCTCTTTTTGCGTGGGGGTTAAAAAAAACGAGCCCCCCCCCCCCGTAGAGACGGTAAGTAAAGAACTACAGTGTGGCAAAAAAGAGTGGAAATTAAAAAGTGGCAACACTTTATTGGCGTCCCATTTTTCTTACACCGATTTGAAAGGGACAACGCTCAAGTTTTGTCAATGCATTTATACTCTTTTGTACCGGACTGTATATTATTTCAGAAGCTGTCATACCTGAACTCCTCAAGCTCCCCGCTGGTGGTGGCTGATGATGGAAAGCTGAAGATCTTCACTTCGCTCTCGTCTACTTCTTCGTACACTATCCGGTATACATCATCTGTGGAGAGGAATTCATGTATTATGGCCGCCTGTTGCTTCTTATATTCTTGTTTGTGTCTGTCTCTTATATCTTAGTGTGCAATAAAGAATATTTGTATTGTATTGTATTATTTACATCCTAATAATATTATAAAAACAGCTTAGAAGGAAAAAAAAAAGGAAGACGCAAGAGAGGGAGACCACGAAGGACTTACATAGACCAAATAAAAGAGGGAATAGAAGTTGTGTCGTATCAGGTGCTCAAACGTACGGCAGAGAATAGAGAAGAGTGGCGCAGACTCCACCGACAAGAGCGACGCTCTTAAATTTTTGATGAATATTATAAATGTCAATGTTTGTGCCGATGGATCGATGTGAGTGTATTTGTTACTCTTTCACGCAAAAACTATTGAATAGATTGTGTTAGGTGCCTTCTCACCTAACATATAATTTTTAAGATGATAGGGTTGATAGGAATGAACTGTAATGCTGGTAGAGTGATGTGATAAGGGTGAGCAAGTTTGGTAAATGATAGACACAATTAGTGACAACCGCTCACGATGATTGCTTTATTCTCACTGAATTATAATTAGGTAATTAACTAAATGCTGACGCGTGCTGCGCGGTTATACTAATACAATTATTATCTAGATACTAAACATATAAACTTGTACAGTAGTCTGTACAGATTGCGATGAAATTTGGTAATATTATAGCTTGGACATCAGAATAACACATAGGCTATATTATTTTGAGACATAATGTTTTTCTTCCAAGATATGTTGATAAATGTGAACGAAGTCGCGTGCAGCCTCTAGTAATTAATAATCGCGGAAAGCCGTTGGATGTGAGCAGCGCAAGACCGGTCGTTATGGATCTCCATAGCTTGTTGGAGTCCACTGTTGGACAAAAGTCTCTAGCTTTTGTCCAGCAGTGGACATCCCCAAGCTGACACAACAATATTAATACGATTAAATTGAAGCTATAACACTTACCGTCAGATTTAGGCTGCCACCAGAATCCGGTATACCTCGAGAATTCTTCTTGAGTTACGTAACATGGTACCCCCGCTTGTTTAGGGTCGTCTGCTAATCTGTAAGCGAAATCAAATGCGTATGATTATGCAGAAATATAAATTAATCTTCTTGTTCCACACAATCATAATATTTAAGTTGTTCTTTTGTAAACACATGATTGTAAACAATATTTTTAAAAAGAGCAACCTCTAGAGTTTCTTGCTGGCTTCTTCTCTGGGGAATCTGCCTTCCGAAGTCAGCGTAGCTTCCCTCCTTTAATGTTTTTCTTTTTTTTTTTGGTTATTTAAATCCATTATGTTTTTTTTTTAATTTTTACTTTGTGACGAATTCAAGTGTAAATTTAATGTTACCTACGAATAAATTATTATTGAATTTTGAATATTTAGTTCAATATTGAGTCGCTGGGATTTACGAATATAAAATAGACAGGATGTCAAATGATTGTGTTGCTTCAAATGTTATAGACTATGTGTTATTCTAATATGCAAAATAAGTAATTGTTTTCATTACAATCTGTTCAGTGGTTTTCACGTGATGAAGTAACAAACATCCATCCATCAGCACAAACATTGACATTTATAATATTAATAGGATTCTCACCTATCCGGATCGTGTCCCTTGCACGCATAGGTGAGCCTCGTGGGCGCAGCGAGCGGCGGTCCGCAGATCCAGACGTCGCCGCGCGCCGCGTGCGCCACGAGGTCGGGCGCGCGCGGGCACATCGCCGGCGTCAGCGCCGCGCCGCCACCAGTTGAGAGGGAGCGCGGGATCAGCGGTGGTTGCTTCAACAACACAACACAATTTTCGAAGGCTGTTTCATCATGTACAGATAAAATTTATCTGACAGATATTTTATACCTGTCTCTGTCTAAAACGTCATGTTTTATGAAATAGACATAGGTTTATCTGTCAGTTACATTTTATCTGTTGATGGTGATACGGGCACTTAAACTATTTACAGTCATAAATCGCAGAATGAATTGAAAAACCTCTATCTAAATAATATTTCTTGAAAAAATTATATAATAATTGCATATAATACTTTTGTAGTACCTATGTGAGCTACACTTAAATATAAATGGCATCGAACATATTTGTATGGAGCCTGCTATAGTAAAATTTTCGGTATCAATTACACTTAACATCCCCTATTCGGGCTAGTATGTAGAAAAAGAAGTTGGCGGCCACTGATGAAACTTACGTCAATCGTTAGATAAAAGTTTTATAAAACGATAGTATTTTGAACAAATGTCGAAAGTGATATACTTTCGGAGATATCGAACTTTGAAAATGTTAGCATGTAACAATTTTCAAAGTTCTTTCATTTTCAAAGTTTTTTTTTCTCCATAGTAGCTGGAATATGGGGATGTTGAGTCTAATTGATACCGAAAATTTTTACTATACCAATTAGGTTGGATGCTCTTTGGCCCGGTATTCCGGTATTTTTGAAATCCGGTAACTCGGTTTGCAACCCCTATAATAAGTTACATTATCATTAGGTTGTCCTATTCCTACCTGAGACCCAGTCTCCTCAGCGACAAACAGCGATGAAGCACAAGGGAACAGCACCCTTCCACTCGCATGATGAAGTTCATACGAGGCTATGCCCCACGCTGCTACCCGCTGGCGCTCCCAAAGCAGCTGCTCCTCACGAGACCACTTGCCTGATGTCACTCCGAGAGCTACATTTGATTCTATTAGCGGCTTCCATTCTAGTCTGAAATAGAAAAAAAAATGTTATTAGTATATTGGTAGAACGCTTGCCTCGAATTCTGAGGGCGCGGGTTCGAATCCTGGCGCGGGCACGCACCTCTGAGTTTATTTCTCATGTACGTATCATTTTATTCGATTACCACTTGCTAACGGTGAAGGAAAACATCGTGAGGAAACCTGCATACACCAGAGAAGAAATCCGCCAACCCGCACTTGGCCAGCGTTGTGGATTACGGTCTAATCACTCTCTGTATGAGAGTAGGCTCGTGCTCCTCAGTGGGGACATATATGGGCTAATAATAACATTTGTATATTAATCTTTCACATCCCAGAAAAAAAAGAACAATAGAAAATCTATTGTGACTGGGTTTATAATGGGTCAGTGGGATCTGAGATGAGAGGTTAATAGTATTTCATGGTGGAAGAGGAGAGAGGCCTATGCCCAGCAGTGGGACATTGATGGCTAGATTAGATTAGTATATTTATAAACTAGAAGTTGGTCAAGATTTTGTATGTGCTAATTGTCATATTTTGGAAGCCTGCGACTTCGTTCGCATTTATCGTCATATCTTTGAAAAAAAACATGATATCGTAAAATAATTTAGCCTATGTGTTATTCTGATGTATAACCTACAATAATGCCGAATTTCATCAAAATCTATTCTTCATCACGTAAAAACCACTGAACAGATTTTAATGAAATTTTACAATAACTTAGCTTGGACATCAGAATAACACATAGGCTATAGAGTCAACAGATAGCTGCCAACCCCATTTCTCTCAACTTGATCTCCTAACAATGCCGTGTATTTATATTTTTGAAATTTGTAAATTCGTCCGGAAACACCCTGAATTCTATCAAAATCAAATTGCTGTACCGTCTAACTATTCCCTAAGAAGTCTACATATAAACAAATTAATTTTGCCTGCTTCCCGTCTACACCTCCATTCATCTAGCCCACTAATAATGTCCATCAAAATCTATAATAAATTACCGCAATATATTAGAAACGAAACAAAAGAAACAAAATTTATTAATCAACTGAGAAAATTACTAATTACCAAAAGCTATTACACCGTTAAAGATTATATTGAGGAGAAATTATAAATATGAAACTAAAACTTAATAATAAAATTAACTAACTAAAAATAAACAGGTAAACTAATTTAACTAAAAAAAGTTATAAAACATAAATATAATTCATAAATAAAACTATTTAAATAATTAGTAATTTTAACTTAGAATATAAATTTTGAAATATGTTTAAGTTTAAGTAATTACAGTATTGTTGTAACTGATCTCATTTTAGTTTTAAGTTTGTAGCTTTGCTACACAATTTGCCGTGCCCTAATCAGGGTCCACATTTGGTACTTTAAGTTATTTATAAGATCTGTAAAAACCTGTGGAGTGCAATAAATGATTGAGTATTGAGTATTGAGTATATTATTTGCAGACATTTTGTGTTTTTTCAAAAATATGACGATAGATGCGTACGATGTCGCGGGCAGCCTCTTTTAAATATAAATTCAAGAGGAATAGGGATGATGACTAGTTGACTACATTCAAAAATTCAAAAAATAATTACTCCGTCTTTTAGGCTATTAAAATATATTTGAAACACATTTTTTACCTGATCAAATACATAAATAAATACAAAAATACAGAGCATCAAAGTTAAGGAGTGGGGGTTTTACGTCACTTTTGAGTAAAAATCATACTCAAACGTGACGTCACGAGGAACTTTAACCCAGTGTATCTTTGTCATGTTTAGTTTAAGAGAAAAAAGAAAAAAACGTGTCTAATATTTTAAAATAATCTATGTGATGGACTAAAAAAATTTTTTTAGTCATCATGCTTATTATCTACTAATATTTGAATAAGTACTTGAACTATGAAATTGAAAACCACTGAACAGATTTTGATGACACTTTACATTATTGTAGCATACACATCAGAATGACACATAGGCCAAATTGAGATATCATTTAAATTTTCCAATATACAACAAAATGCTACAAAAATTGTAGTATAGGATTCCCATACAGCTAAAGCAAGTACATCTATATTATATTATTATATATTATATTATATATATATATATATAAAAATGAAACCCGTTTTCCGTTGTCACGGCATCACGCCTGAACGGCTGGACCGATTTCGCTATTCTTTTTTTTAAATGTTCATTGAAGTCCAAGGATGGTTTTTACGGTGAGAAAAATTCGAATAATTGCCGGGAAAGCCCTAAAACAGACCTTTTCTTTTACCCATACAAATGTTTTCTTACTAAAATGTAGAGTCAATTTGAACTTCATTCCTACACAATAAAGGTCATTCTAAGGCGGGACGAAGTTCGCCGGGACAGCTAGTAAATAAATAAAATAAAAACAAAGATTATAATTTTACCTTGTAAAGTATAAACAATATTCAATCATAATAAGCTAGACACAACTCTGAATGTCATTGAACTTATAACTGTTTATTTATGCTAATTAATGAATAGGTAAAGTATAGGTTAGGTTATTATAGGTACTATCTATTTTTGGTATGTATATGTAGTTATGTATGTATTCTGTATTTTTTGCACAACCCGCAACCATTGTTACCTATTTCTCGCTATTTCTTACCCTAAGGTTGCCTGGAAGATATTGCTACCTAGCAATAAGGCCGCCTGTTGCTTCTTATATTCTTGTTTGTGTCTGTACCTTATATCTTTTGTGCAATACAGAATATTTGTATTGTATTGTATTGTAGGTTACTCTTACTAATAATATAAATGTGCCGATAGATGGATGTAAGGATGTTTGTTAGCGCCAAAACACACTGTGAAACGCAACTGCAACGCAACTGAAACTGCTAGTTACTTTTGAGTTGCATCTAAGTTTCTGGTATAGACTCCTTTAGAAAACCGCGGATGACGCAACTAGTGTGGAACGTTTCAGACTAGTTGCCTGAACGGCTGGACCGATTTCGCTAATTCTTTTTTTAAAACGTTCATTGAAGTCCAAGGATGGTTCTTACGGTGAGAAAAATTCGAATAATTGCCGGGAAAGCCCTAAAACAGACCTTTTCTTTTTCCCATACAAATGTTTTCTTACTAAAATGTAGAGTCAATTTGAACTTTATTCCCATACCATAAAGTTCATTCTAAGGCGGGACAAAGTTCGCCGGGGGACAGCTAGTAAGTTATAAAATACTAGAGGCAGCCCGCGACTTCGTACGCATTTTTCATCATATCATGGAAAAAAAAGACAACTTAAAATAAAGCTATAGCCTATGTGTTAATCTGATGTATAAACTACAATATTGCTAAGTTCCATCAAAATCTATTCAGTAGTTTTTGTGAGAAAGAGTAACAAACATCCTCCCTCAGAACTACTTTTGTTTTATATCAAATAATGTGTTCTAAAAGAGAAAAGAAGTCAATAATAGAAGTTGATACTTTGGAAAGTATATTCAAAAATTTAATAACTACTTTTAACTAATTTAAAATTAATTAGATGAAGAGCTAGCTTCATAAAACATGAATCAAGCGTGTGAAAGGGAAATTATGTAAGTAAGTTAAGTAATAATGCATAATGTTAATAAGTTAAACTTACCTTCCACTATTGGCTTGAGGCGAAGGAGTCACGTCTGTATACAACAGGGTAATCTCCCAGCCATTCTGTGGAGTCCTCAAGAAGTATATCCTAGTCTTCCCATTGGCTAAAGTTCTAAAAGAAATAGCCATCGGCACCATAGTCGAGAGAGAAGACAGTTCCTTCCGAAGATCATGGACAGCTTGCCGAACTTCCGCCCAAGTGTACCTTTTAGGTGGCACTTTAGCGTATTCTCCTGCCGCAGCACCATCGCCAGCTTCTCTCACCTCCATTTTTCAGTTTCTTCCAAATATCCTCACAAAAACTTAGACACCACTTTTCATTGTGTTCAGAATTTGTGTGAGTATTGTCTAGTTTTCTAGATGTTTATAGCTAGATTATAAATCTATGACTAAATATTACGCTTCGATGCGATTACAGTCTCATTTTTGAGCGTATTTAATGAATATTTTACTAAGAAAAGAAATAATGGGCCAACAAAGGGGTTTTTGACTTTGCCAATTGTCCTGTCGGATCGGATGACTGACCGCTAGTTAAGACTCGGATACACGCGATCTTTAAAATCCACAAAACAAAACTAACTTCAACAGGCCAGGTTTTTAAAGCTGGTCTTTACTTTATTTTAAAATTTCAATTTAAAATAGTAAAAAGTAGTAATTTTAGATCCTATTTTCTACCCAAATTCAACAAAAATATAAGTATTTATAATACAGTATATTTTCAATTTAAAATATTTATGCACTGTATATCCAAATTTTCAAAACTGCCAACTTTACAAAGTTTTGACACTTAAAGATTTGTTCGAAAGCTTCTAATTCTTTAATATTTCGTTAATAAGACATCTCAATAACTATTTTATTTTAATGTTTCTTAAGAATAGTTTCTTAAAGAAATAAATCTAGTTCTTTGAGCAGCCATACTATACAAATTAACAAAATAAACACAATCTAGATTTTTGATAGTTAATAAAATAACTAATAAGCAAAAAAAGTTATGGTATTTTCGAACGCACACTATTCAAAGATGCATGCCATTTTTAGATACACTTTCTTTTTTCCTATTTTATGGAAATTATTGTTTAATAACAGTGTCTAAAGTATTTTTACTATAATATTTATTACTTCAATGGCATTTAATGACAATTAAATTTAACATTTAAATAATTACAAAAGTAATTTTAGCGGAAATGGCATCACATTTTTTTTTCAAATCTGCCGCATTTCCGGCAACAATTGCCGCTGAACTGTCAATTGAGCAAAACATGTCGTTATAGCTATACAAATACATACATTTTCTTGTTTTCTTTTCGCTTCTGCGTCTTAAAAAAATATGGCATCAGTGTTAAAAATATTACGGACTTGTGGTTTAATCGTGTTCATTGTTTTACAAGTGTGCGCTTTGGTGAAAACGGAGGCAGATCCTTGGATAGTCTCTTTCAAAGTGGAAGAAAAAATATGTGATGTGTATAATTGTAAATATTTACTGAATGTGCACGGTGGAGAGTTCCTAGGGCATCATTCTTGGAGATTAACTCTTCAGGAAGCTTCTAGAAGTAGTGGTTGTGGCGAATTGGCTCCTAATTACGAGTTATCTGAAGTTAAAACGGAGCAGTGGCAGAGCACTATAGAGCTTATAATTCCTAACGCAGAAGCTAAATTCTTCTTCTGTCTACGTAAAGCTGGAGTAAAAAGTAGTGTTTATGGAGGGAAATATGTGCACCAAGGCAGCGACTTGTTTTTGGACCCAAAAAACGATGTTGCTTCTCTACAAAGGGAAAATTCCAATTCGTAAGTATTTTAATTATTTTTTCAATTAAAATTCTAATTTAAACAATCAATTTATATTTAAAATTGTAATTTATAATATACATTGTAATTGGATACCTGATAAAAGCGCATTGCTTTCATATTTCTATTTTATATGAATATTAAAATTGACACATCAACTTATGATAACCTGGCACTTCACATTGCAGATTACATTATAAAAAATGGTAATTAGTGACTAATGTGTTTATTTAAGATAACAAACAACTTTTATTATGAAACTTAAAAATAAAATAACTCAAATAGGTACAATATGCCTATTAAAATATTTTTTTTTAAATGATACCTCCTACACCTCTCAAGTCAGTCTGAAGTTCTTAGTTTTTTTTTTGGGTTAAGTATTTGTGAAAACCTCATTAAATAATAAACGAGGACACATAGTAATAAATCAAATGTTTTTATTTGTTTTGCACATTTTATTACAATAATTAAATAATAGTTTTTCTAACATAAAAATTTTTCATAATAAATCTTACTCTATGGCAATGCCCAAAGTGAACCATAGCATAGAGTGAGTAAAAGATAAAGATACCAAGAAAAGATAGGCAAAGATAGAATACATTCATAATAAGCATGAAGACAAAATAATTTTTTAGTCCGTCACATAGATTATTTTGAAATATTCGACACATATTTTTCTTTTTTCTCTTAAACTAAAAATGACAAAGATACACTGGGTTAAAGTTAGTCGTGATGTCACGCCTAAGTAAAATTTTTACCTAAGAGTGACGTCAATACCCCCAACTCTGTAACTTTGATGCTCTGTATCTTTGTATTTATTTATGTATTTGATCAGGTAAAAAAAAGTTTCAAATATTTTTTTAATAGCCTAAAAGACGGACTAATTATTTTTTGAATTTTTGGATGTAGTCATCATTCCTATTCTTTAACCTACTATTATTATAAATATCAATATTTGTGCCAAAGTATGTACGGACAGATGTGAGGAAGATTTTTTCTCTTTCACACATAAACCACTGAACAGATTTTGATGAAACTTTACCATATTGTAGCTTACACTTCAGAATAACACTTAAGCTATATTATTTTAAGATCCTTTTAATATTATAAATGTCAATGTTTGTGCCGATGGATAGTTGGATGTTTGTTATTTCATCATGTAAAAACCAGTAAACAGATTTTAATGAAATTTTACAGTAACTTAGCTTGGACATCAGAATATCACATAGGCTATATTATTTTAAAATATTATCATAAATTTTCCAAGAAATGACGATAAATGTGTACGACGTCGCGGGCAGCCACTAGTAATTATTATAAACTAGCTGTCCCGGCGAACTTCGTCCCGCCTTAGAATGAACTTTATTGTGTAGGAATAAAGTTCAAATTGACTCTACATTTTAGTAACAAAACATTTGTATGGGAAAAAGAAAAGCTCTGTTTTAGGGCTTTCCCGGCAATTATTCGATTTTTTCTCACCGTAAGAACCATCCTTGGACTTCAATGAACATTTAAAAAAAAGAATTAGGGAAATCGGTCCAGCCGTTCAGGCGTGATGCCGTGACAACGGAAAACGGGTTTCATTTTTATATATATAAGATATAGATATATAGAAGATGTCAATATTTGTTAATAAAGTCTCATAGATTAATTAAAACACTATTTTTGGTGTACACAATTGACACTTCTTTCTCCTTATCACCGAATGCATTGTTTACAAGTGGCTGCCCGCGACATCGTACGCATTTATCGGCATATCTTGGAAAATTTACACAAAATATTCAAATTTAAATACCTATGTATTATTCTGATGCGTAAACTACAATATTGTAAAGTTTCATCAAAATCCGTTCAGTGGTTTTTGCGTGAAAGCGCAACAAACATCTATCCTAATATTGTCTCATTTATCGGCAAAAATGTATTACGCCACTAGAACGTTTTAAGATCATACTGACACAGAATGTCTCTCCTGTTCCTGAAAGTTAAGGACATTGGATGCTAATTTCTGAACTTAATTTATATCCACATAATCTGTGCCGGATGTAGTTTTGGCCTGTGTAAACATTTTGAGGATTACGATGCTCCAGTATCCTTAATCATCTGGAACAGGAAAGACAATTTTGAACCTAATTATGTGTATGACTCTTTAAGCAATTATAATTGAACGTAAACTAGAATCTTCTCACGCATATAACAGTTAATGAAATTTCACTTTTCAGACTTCTTTATTTACGTTTCACACTTTCTAATTGCGAAATATATCGATTAACTAGAGGCTGCCCCCGATTTCGTACGCATTTATCGTCGCATCTTCGAAAAAAATATATCTTGAAATAATATAGCCTAATATGTTTTCTTTTTGCATCCTAATCCTAATCTATCTATCTATCTATCTATCTATCTATCTATCTATATATATAAAAATGAAACCCGTTTTCCGTTGTCACGGCATCACGCCTGAACGGCTGGACCGATTTCGCTAATTCTTTTTTTGTTCTGTTCGTTATTATCAGGAGAAGGTTCTTACGGTGAAAAAAATTCGAATAATTGCCGGGAAAGCCCTAAAACAGACCTTTTCTTTTTCCCATACAAATGTTTTCTTACTAAAATGTAGAGTCAATTTGAACTTTATTCCTACACAATAAAGTTCATTCTAAGGCGGGACGAAGTTCGCCGGGACAGCTAGTAATATTATAAATGTCAATGTTGTGCCGATGGATGGATGTTTGTTACTTCATCACGTAAAAACCACTGAACAGATTTGAATGAAATTTTACAATAACGTAGCTTAGACATCAGAATAACACATAGGCTATATTATTTTAAGATATTGTGTTTATTTTCAAAGATATGACGATAAATGCGTACGAATTCGCGGGCAGCATCTAGTCATTATTAAATTCTTAAGTAAATGTGTACGACCTGTAACTCCCGTTACATAAAATGACTCTATGCGTAATTCAGATGTGCAAACTATAATATTGCCCATCAAAATCTGTTCAGTGGTATATATATGTGTGAAAGAGTAACAAGCTTTCACAAACATCCACATTATTCATTTACAAAGTTAGTTTCATAGGCATAAACATATTTTTTTCGTACAGTCAGCATCATAAGTCGATGAACACATTCAAATTTTCAAAAGTAAAATACACCATTATTAGAGGTAAAACCTTACTTATTTTCTTTATTTTGAACCTTATTAGATGGCCATTAAACCCTAGAGTATTTTTTGCTAAGCGATTTCGTCTAATAACGGTGTATTTTATTTTTGAAAATCTGAATGTGTTCATCGACTTATGATGCTGACCGTACAATACAAAACAGACTCATAACGATAGCAAAATTAAAAAGCACGAAATAAAAACAGAATTAAATAATAGGTAGTTTAAAAAACTAAAACACGCTTTAGCTCGCACTAAACATGCTCCATCATCAGATCTGTTTGAAAGTATCATATTATTGTATTGTCATCAGAACTCAGAGCGAGCATATTCGATGACCGGGAAGTGGATCAAATTATGATTCCAAGATTTGTTTACATACATAGTTAGTTACAAGTGAAGCTAATATAAAGCGTGTAAAAATAGAAACATTTTACGAAATAAGTTTTCACTGTGTTTTAGTTTGGTACCGATAGGGCTTTATTAGTATTCCATTACCTAATCATATTTCTGCGTAAAAGTATAAAAGTCATTACGCAGAATGGCGATCTACTCGAAATATGACACCGCCGCGACGTCAGTCTTGAGGAATTAGGTCAAGGTTGACGCTACGGAAAGCAATAGGCTGAGTTTTGGTGGCGTATTGCTATATCACAATTCACAGGCTAGGTATATAAGCGAGGGTTCGCAAATGGCTGGTCGTAAATGGTATAATATACCATACCGCAATAGCGGTGGTAGCCCAGTTGGTAGAACGCTTGCCTCGAATTCTGAGGGCGCGGGTTCGAAACCTGGCGCGGGCATTTCTGAGTTTATTTCTCATGTACGGATCAATTTCTTCGATTACCACTTGCTAACGGTGAAGGAAAACATCGTGAGGAAACCTGCTTACACCAGAGAATAAATTCGAAGGTGTATGTGAAACCCGCCAAACCGCACTTGGCCAGCGTGGTGGACTACGGTCTAATCACTCTCTGTATGAGAGTAGGCTATATGGGCTGATAACAACAACCATACCGCATTATTGAAATAATAGGTCGGAAAAGTTCAAAATCAAATTTAAGATATTCTTTATTTCGTAAGCAAATATGTATACATATAACAAATATAGCAAATGTATCTTGATGTTATTTTACTTTTAAAGCTATAGCTAGATTCGCAATGGAGTAGCGCAATGAATAGGTACCAAAAATTCAGTGCAAGTTGGACTCGCGCGCAAAAGGTTCCGGATCAGTTACTACGTTAAAAATAGCCTAATAATAATAATGTCTACCGCAACACCGGTAGAAATCATTGATATCGAGGAAAAAAGGCAAAAAAAAATCACGTTTGTTGTATAGCCCTCCTTTATTATTTAACGCCTTAACTATTGAAAACTTAAACTGTTCTTGAGATACAGCCTTGTGACAGACGGACAAACGAACTAAGGCTCGTCTGTAATAGTTTGTAATATTAATAGTAATAGGGTCCCGTCATCACCCTTTCGGTACGGAACCCTAAAAATAACTATCGGAATAGGTTCAGCTGGTCTCGAGATCTGCGCTTAGCAACATATTCAGAGATTCAATTTTATATTCGAAATTATATTGAAATCGTTCTATTTTACGACTTTTTAAGTTCATTACAGCCTTGAGTGTCGATCATTGTAAAATAAAGATGATATTTTTACGGTTTGCTAAACACGTCAGTTGTTTTCGTGCCCTTGGCTTGGATTTAAGAATGAAATTTACAGGGTGGCTAGCTCTTTATTTATTGTACCTATTTTTACTAGAGGCTGTAACTTCGTACGCATTTAACGTCATATCCTATTTCAGCAACGAACATATTTGTATGGAGCCTGGTATAGTAAAAAAAAAACGGTATTAATTAGACTCAACATCCCTATTCTAGTATGGTGAAAAAAAAGTTGGCGGCCACTGATGAAACTTACGTCAATCGATAGAGAAAAATATTATAAAACGATAGTATTTTGAAAATGTTCGCATGTAACAATTTTCAACGTTCTATAAGGGCCATGAGATACTGGTGACAGTCCGACAGCCGAGTCTTAATATCTTAATTAGGATTTTGTGTAAACTTTTCTAGACAACGATAAACGTATAGGAAGTCGCGAGCAATCACTCAGTGTAGCTCTCTCAATATAAGAACACCCCATCCCCATACAATGTAAGTACGTACATTTGGCTGTCAGCCAGCTAACGTATACGGTTGAGTTTGCGTTACGACGCGTTACGTAACCGTTACGTTTTTAGATTTGTACGCGTTTGGGATGTTGCTGATGATGGGGACGTATTTACAAAAAAAAGATATATGGAACATAACGTAGGGCCCTGTGCCGAAGGTTTCTTGCCGTTTTCTTCCTCTCGGCTATTCAGGTAGTGAATCGGCAGTAGTTTTAGATCAAAAAAGTGACATCAAAAAAGTGTAATGAATTTTGCCTATTTTTGAATAAACACTTTTCATTTTCATTTTTCGAAGTAATCTATGTATAGAGTCTTATAGTTGCTATTTTTAACCGACTACAAACTAAAAACCATCAAGGAGAAGAAAGGAGGAGGTTCTCAATTTTTTTTTCTTTTTTATTAATAATAGTGGCTGCCCGCGACTTCGTACGCATTTATAGTGATATCTTGAAAAAAAAACATGCTATCTTAAAATAATATAGCTTATGTGTTATTCTGAAGTATAAGCTACAATATTGCCAAGTTTCATCAAAATCTGTTCAGTAGTTTTTGCGTGAAAGAGTAACATCGATCGACACAAACATTGACATTTATAATATTAACTAGCTGTCCCGGCGAACTTCGTCCCGCCAGGAATAAAGTTCAAATTGACTCTACATTTTAGTAAAAAAACATTTGTATGGGAAAAAGAAAAGGCCTGTTTTAGGGCTTTCCCGGCAATTATTCGAATTTTTCTCACCGTAAGAACCATCCTTGGACTTCAATGAACATTTAAAAAAAAGAATTAGCGAAATCGGTCCAGCCGTTCAGGCGTGATGCCGTGACAACGGAAAACGGGTTTCATTTTTATATACAGGGTGTAACAGAAAGGGTATATAAAGCCGAAACACAGCGATAGTCCTCATGAAACTGAACAACTTTCCCCAAGGAACATGGGTCGTAACTCGAAAAAAATTTTTGGATCGCCCATACTTACACGATCAGCTGATCGGGCATTTTGTATGGGGAGGCGAAATTTTTTTTTCGAGTTACGACCCATGTTCCTTGGGGAAAGTTGTTCAGTTTCATGAGGACTATCGCTGTGTTTCGGCTTTATATACCCTTTCTGTTACACCCTGTATATAGATAGATAGAATGTGTGTTTATACCTTATTAGCTCTTTTAAAACGTCCCTACTTTAGAGACACGAGCCTACTCTCATACGAGAGTGATTAGGCCGTAATCCACCACGCTGGCCCGATGCTGGCTAGCGCTTTTTACATCACCTTCGAATTTCTTCTCTAGTGTGTGCAGGTTTCGTCACAATGTTTTCTTTACCATTAGCTAGTGTCAATCGAATATTCAGTGTATGAGAAATAAATCTCAGGGGTACAGGCCGGTGATCGAAACCGCGTCTCCAAGATTGGAGGCGAGCGTTATACCAACTAGGCTACCGCTTACTATTATATTTTTTTTTCTCCACAGATTGCCTGAAACAACCACCATAGACCTTTCCCATGATATAGATGTAAACAATCAAGCTGTAACCGTCTCACCATTCAAACAAAACGATATAGAAATATATCAGAATAATAAATACGTACCTTTAAACGAAATAGGTAATCATCGTAATAATTATGGTAAACATGGTAATGAATTGCATAGAAATGGTAATAATTTGGGTAATAATGGTAATATTTATTTCAGGTGACGGTAAAAGTGGTAATGGAGAACGTAGTGAAGGTAGTAATTTACTTGAAAATGGTAATGAATTACCAGATTATGGTAAAAATGGTAATATTAAAGATAGTAGTGTAAATTCTAATTTAAATAATGTAAATGAAGATAAATTAACAAAATTAAGTGAAGAAGATGATCAAGAAACCTATAATAATAAGAATACATTCGAAGTTTGGAATGAAAAAGCACATTTCTCAATAACCAAACGCAGTATCCCAGATCCCCATAGTAAAAGTGTTTTGAACAAAACTGATGATTTAATAACAAAACACGATGTAGAGAAAGCCTTGAAAGAACAAGAGAATGCTATAAAACCGATTTATAATCAAGAAAATCACGAAGACGCGTTAATAAAAGTTAGAAAAGAAAGACATGTACAATCAGATTCTAATATTAATCAAGGTCCTTCAGATTCAAAACTCAAGGAGAGTCGGACGCCTCCAGATTCAAAACTCAAGGAAAGTTCAGATTTTGAAAAACTCGAGGAATCTCCTTTAGAATTTATAACTTACGAGAAAGAAATGTCATCTTCAGATATTGGTAAAGGCGCTCATTCAAACCAACACAAAGAAACTCAAACGCCTTTAGATCTTAACTTCCTTAAGATACAATCAGATTATAAGTCACTCAAGGAAAACCAGATTGCCTATGATTCGCTCGACAATACTCAACTACCTTCAGATTTTAAACTCGAGGAATCTAAAACTGAAGGAAATCAATCAAATTCGATCAAAGAATCTCAAATACCTTCAGTTATAAGAAAAGGACGGCAAACATCAGATTTTTCTAGTACAAAAGTTGTGACTAATCCTATAATTATTGAAGGTATAAGGATCGAAATGTCTTCAAAAGACCCTAAAATTGTGGAAGATGGTGTACCTAGTGTTTTGGCTGGCTCGGGAGTTACTTTAAGGTAAGATTAGCTGTTGGTTGCATGAAAGAGCATTAAAGATATAGTATGTATTATTTATTATCATTAGTATTTAATTTAGTATTAAGATTGTTAAGTAAGTATACAGTAACGGCCAATAGGTGCAGCCACGCGAGAAGCCGCGCGCGGCGGACCTCTGACGAGGCTGCTCGGTCTGTGTGGACGTGCCTAATAAATAATGCACATCGGCAATCATCGTATTTCCGAATACAAACGAATGCTAATTTCCTAGCTACCTCCTATTCCTTTTAGATTCCTCTCTATAAATTTTCAGCCAAATCGGTTCTACCGTTCTTAAGTTATAAAAATTGTAATTAACACTCATCATCCTAAATTGTAAGAGCGTCGCTCTTGTTGGTGGAGTCTGCGCCACTCTTCTCTATTCTCTGCCGTACGTTTGAGCACCAGATACGACACAACTTCTATTCCCTCTTTTATTTGGTCTAAGTCCTTCGTGGTCTCCCCTCTCTTTCGTCTTTCTTCTACTTTTCCTTCCAAGATGTTTTTTTATAAAGTCGTCGTGTCGTATCAGGTGAGCCAGTATCTTTCCTAACCTTTCAGCGATGGTCTTTAAAATGTCTCTCCTCTCGCCCACTAATTGCAGAACCTCTTCATTACCTACTTTTCTTTTCCTTTCAGCTTATCCGTTCCATCCTCCTGCAACGCCACATTTCAAGTTAATTTCATTTCATTTCAAGTTAATTTTAAAACTTTGACAGTTAATTTGTCGATGTTCCACTTTAATCATCAACGAATTGTTTTCGCCATATCATAAGTAACTATCGAAGAAGCCGTTAACGTACTTTTCTTTTTAATTAATTGAATATTAATCGCTCTCTGATACAAAAACCATCAAAAAGTGGTTCTTTTTTCAAAAATCACTAAAACGGGTCTAACTCGATACTCATAAGACTTTTCTATGGGCATGTTAGGCTAACTTGATGCACCTTAAGTCCATCTACCTCCAGTGTCAGTTTGCAGGCCTATTTTTGGGACACCCTGTATATGTATGTAATTGTTTCAGAATATTCGCCGAAGGTATAACACCTAGGACGGTAATAGCGTTCACGTATAACCCTCAAGCGTTTGGCGAACCTTGTAAATTTCTACTCAAAGGAGAATATATGGTGAGCAAAATATTAGCTACCCAATGGCTACCAATACCAACTGCCAAACGGCGTCGTGGCAGACCACGGAAAAGGTGGCGGGACGAGCTGGATACCTTCTTGAGTACCTGGGCGGAGGAAGCTCGAGACAGAAAGTCTTGGCGTATGAGGAGAGAGGCCTTTGCCCAGCAGTGGGACACGAGTGGCTAAATAAGATAAGAAAATATTCAAATTCAAAGGTTATTAGCACACAATACCTATGGTATTACAGAGTAGAATATAATTCCTCATCAGCCCTTTTAAGGTCCATCTACACAGATCCGGGCCGTGCCCGGGACGTGTCCGGGCCGTGGCCCGTCAGGAGTGAAAACAATACGTCGTCGTCATGACAACGTGTGTGAACGAATCCATATAAAATGTATGGAATGATATTTTTTCACTGACACGTCCTGGACACGTCCCGGGCACGGCCCGGATCTGTGTAGATAGACCTTTAACGTCCCCACTACAGGGGCACGAGCTCTCATACAAGAGTGATTAGTCTGTAATCCACCACGCTGACAACGCGGGTTGGCGGATTTTACATAAACCTTCGAATTTCTTCTCTAGTGAATGCAAGTTGCCTTACAAAACCTATATCCTACTAATATTATATGTCAATGTTTGTGTTGATGGATGTTAGGATGTTTGTTTCTCTTTCACGCAAAAACCACTGAACAGATTTCAATAATACTTATTTTGAGTTAAATCTGAAAAGAAGAAATACGTGTCCAAGTTTTTTAATAATCTTGATAGACTTAAAAAATATGTAGGTACCTATATATTTTTAGTCATCTATCCTTATTTAAAATATAATAATCCCCTACTAAATATTCTCGAACTCATTCCAAACTCACTTTCAGGTGAAACCGGACTCGATAAAATCGAAGACAGCGTTATTCGAGATCGAAGCCCCATCGGCAGTTTTAGGCTCAAAACTTTACATATGCGCTAAGAATTTAAAAATCGGTGTCACTGACCCTTCGAAAGACGAAGAGAAATACATACACCAAGGCGCAGATTCTTTTAAAATTCTAGCTTTGCATAACAAGCTGTTACCTCTATGGGTTTCATTAATACTCATTTTAATCTGCCTTATGTTTTCCGCGTTATTCTCCGGATTGAATCTCGGTTTAATGTCTCTAGACAGAACTGAATTGAAAATCATTTCGAATACAGGCACTGAGCAGGAAAGAAAATACGCGCGCGCGATCATGCCTGTCAGAGACCACGGGAACTATTTACTATGTAGCATTTTGCTAGGAAATGTCGCAGTAAATTCGACGTTTACTATTTTACTAGATGAACTGACGTCTGGGTTGTTCGCTGTCATTTTCTCGACGTTAGCTATTGTGTTGTTGGGTGAGATTACGCCGCAAGCGATATGTTCGAGACACGGACTCATGGTTGGGGCGAAGAGTATCATGGTTACTAAGGTAAGTCGATAATAAATTATTTTTAATTTTTACACGCTTTATATTAGCTTCACTTGTAAGTAACTATGTATGTAAACAAATCTTGGAATCTTAATTTGATCCACTTCCCCGTCTTCGAATAGGATGAAATTTTGCACACGCTTTGAGTTCTGATGACAATATAATAATATGGTACTTTCGAACTGACCTGATGATGGAGCATGTTAAGTGGGAGCTAAAGCATGTTTTAGTTTTTTAAACTACCTATTAGTAACAATTATTTTAATACAAATATTTAACAAAGAACTTAGATTAAATGAAAGAGTGAATAGAACTTGTGTCGTATCAGTTACTCAAACGGACGGCAGAGAAAAGAACATGATAACAAACAACTTTTACTATGGAACCAAGTTTGAAATCATTAAAAAAACTGATCTCCCAAACATTTTACATTATCAGCTAATGCACATTGTATGGGGAGTTCGAATTTTTTTGAATGATATCGAACTTGGTCCTATAATAAAAGTTGTTTGTTATCACAAGTAAATATATTCTTTTTTTTTCCCACGACGGAACGGAGCAGGTATATGCGTATAGGGTGAGAGATGTTTGTTTGTTTGTGTGTGTGTTTGTGTAATGTTCCCACATAACTTCTAAACTAAGTATCCGAATTTGATACGGTTTTCAATAACGGGTTTGTGTTTGATAGGTGCATGTTCTTAGATAGGTGTCATGGCTGTAACTCACTAGGGGGCGCCACAATATCAGTGCAAAATAAAATTTCGATATAATCAAAATGAAATGTCCGATTGTAATGTTATTCTTTTTCTATTAAATTACCGTCGTGGGTTTTTCAAAATTTTTAATTTTGCAATGAAATTTTGTTCACTAATTAAAAGTCCCTGCTGTAGGGTGACTTTAAATTAATGAACAGTAGAAAAGGATATGCATGTACTCGTGATAAAAAACTACTTTTACTATGGGACCAAGGTCGAAATCGTTAAAAAAATTTGAACTCCCCATACAAAATGCATCAGCTGATAGTACGAGGAAACAATTTTTTTTTGTGATTTCGAAGTTGGTCCCATAGTAAAAGTTGTTTGTTATCGCGAGTAAATGCATATCGTTTTCTATCGTTCACTAATTTAAAGTCACCTTGTATGTATGTATTTATTCATGAAATAACCACCATATTTTGTTGACACAGGCTGTAATGGCGATCACAGCGCCCCTAGCGTTCCCAGTGAGCAAACTACTTGATTACTTCTTAGGAGAAGAGATAGGCAGTGTCTACAATAGAGAACGGCTGAAGGAACTTGTTAAGGTTAGTGTATACAACTATTAGTAACTATTAACAACTATTAGCTACTTAGGTGCTCGTATCACCACCTTCAGATAAAATTTATCTGCCAGATAAACCTGTGTCTATTTCATGAAACTGTTGATTTAATACAAAAGTTAATCAATAATAATAAGTTAAACATGGAAGTTGAATAAAACTATTTTGTATACTTATTCAATCTATTTAGAATGAGTTCAGTAAGTTACTGTTATCTATGTTTAACTCTATGGTCTATGTCTATTCTTCTTCTCTCGGTTCTGTTTTCGTGCTTCCTGAATATACTTTCTTAGTGACTAAAACCATAATGAATTGGTTATTTGTGTTTTACTGCGCGCTCATAACCTAATCCCAATAGAAACATGGCGTCTTAGACAGAGACACGTATAAAAATTTTTTAGTCATCATGCCTATTACCTACCTATGTGATGTATCTATCTATGTACGGCGCAGCTTTATGGACGTCCACTTTTCCAATATGCCATTAATCGATGTCATTGTTGTATTAGTATCAAATTAACCATTTTTTGAAAATATGACCATTTTTTGGCATAGTGTTTTTGTATAAGTTATTTCCTTAGTTAGAATAAGTCAATCAAGAAAATTGTATCGTTCGTTTCACCTTATAATAATGTTTCTACTAGCATACATTTTCAGTGGATTATAGTCTAGTTCATATAATCTTTTAACATGTACTTAACCTACTATTGACTGTAATCTGTTATGTGTGTTTTATAAATAAATACATAACCCCCCATTAACCCCGCCCCCCCAAATGCTAGCCCCCATTTAAAATGCATAAATTTATTCACATTTCACGTCTGTCTTCGGGCCGCCGACATAGCTCTGTGTAAGTATCAAAACTTTATCACCAACGGTTTAGTAGTTCTGAGAATTTTTTTACAGACTGATTTGGACTGACGGTATCGTATTAGGGATTCTTTTAATATTTAAACTAGCGGCCGCCCGCGGTTTCGTACGTTCCTATCGAAATACGAAATATCTTAAAATTATATAGCCTACCTACGTCATTCTAATGTGTAAGCTACAATATTGTTAAGTTTCATTAAAATCTGTTTAGTGGTGTGGCCTAAATTGATGTAGTTTCCATGCAGAAACCACAAGCATACCTAAAATACCTATGTAATAATATTAAATACCTAAGTTTTTACATAATTTTCCTCTTGCCCTAAAACAAGGTAAGAACAGGTAGGTTACCTCAATAAAGTAAAAAAAAATCGGCCAAATACAAGAAATATTTTAATAAGAAGGGTTTCATATTAATATCAATGTAGGTCAGGTCGACTCTATATTTATAAATGACCTAACCTTTTTATTAAAAAAAGACCCGACTGCGTTTAAAAAATACTGTTTTTATGTACCCAGTGTCTGTCTCACAGTAAATACGAATCTAACGACACCTCCCAAGCTCAAATCCATCAAGCCGATTAGGCTGTAGAGCGTGCCAAAGAATTATACTTACATACTCTCGAAAAACATAACCCTCCTTCAGGCGCAGTCGGGTAAAACTAAAAATAAAACGGACTGAACACAATGCCATTTTTTAAATAATCATCATCCCCAATTTTAATACTTTCAATTCTCCACAGGTAACCACAGACGTAAACGACCTGGACAAAGACGAAGTGAACATCATATCTGGAGCTCTAGAACTGAGGAAGAAGACGGTATCAGACGTAATGACGAAATTAGAAGATATATTCATGCTGCCGATCAGCTCCGTGCTTGATTTTGAGACCATGAGCGAAATTGTTAAGTCTGGTAAGTTTATCTTATCTAGCCATCGCTTTCCCACTGCTGGGCAAAGGCCTCTCTCCTCTTCTTCCATGATTCTCTATCCTGGGCCGCCTCTGCTCAGACATCCAAGTATCCAGCTCATCTCGCCACCTTTTCCGTGGTCTGCCGCGAGGTCTTTTGGCTGTTGGTTGCCATTGGGTTGCTGTGATTGCCCAGAGATCGTTCGGCATGCGGCAGTTGGACCGGCCCAATCCCACTTTAGCCTAGCAGAGATTTTTATGTAATTTTATTTATAAAACAATATATACATAGAATAAAATACATATAAAGAAGAAGTTGGTAGAGTAATGTAGTGCCTTTTTCCTAGTCTTAGTTACGTATACAGGCTGTAACAGAAAGGGTACATAAAGCCGAAACACAGCGATAGTCCTCATGAAACTGAACAACTTTCCCCAAGGCACATGGGTCGGAACTCGAAAAAAAATGTCGCCTCCTCATACAAAATGCCCGATCAGCTGATCGAGTAAGTATGGGCGATCCAAAAAATTTTTTCGAGTTCCGACCCATGTTCCTTGGGGAAAGTTGTTCAGTTTCATGAGGACTATCGCTGTGTTTCGGCTTTATATACCCTTTCTGTTACATCCTGTATATTCTAAATGTCAATGTTTGTGCCGATGGATGGATGGATGTTTGTTACTCTTTCACGCAAAAACTACTGAATAGATTTTGATGATAGGCAATACTGTAGCGTATTTAACACTTAAACTATATAATTTTAAGATAGCATGTTTTTTTTTCCAAGATATGATTATAAATGCGTACGAAGTTGCGGGCAATAAACTATCTTCGTACGCATTTATCGTCATGTCTCGAGAATAAAACATGTTTTCTTAAAATTATATAAGCCTATGCCTATGTTGAAGTATGTCAAAGGATAAGGGAATAATGGTGTTTTTTTTTTGTGTTTTTATAATTTATTTTTATTTATATACTTAATTTTGATATTGATGAAATGAATTAGATTGTATTATTATGATTATTTAGTTTTATAGATTATCTTGTATGTTTCTTTATTTTTAAGATTGTTTATGTATTATTTTCGTTAAAATGTGTTATTGTAGGGAACTAATGTAATTGGATTATGAAATAAATTTATAAGCCTATGTGTTATTCTAATGTGCAAGTTACAATATTGGAAAGTTTCATTACTATCTGTATTTGGTTTTTGCTTGAGATAAAAAAACATCCTTACCTCCATCCATCGGCATAATCATTGTCATTTTATAATATTAGTAGGTTTATCAGGATGAATATAGTTGTAACTGGTAATTTAAAAACATAACAAATATGTTTATGGAAGCGTTATCCATAAATAGTGCACGAAGAATGCAGTTTCAACAAGTTTGGAATGACTCCAAAAGTTCTAAGTTTACTCCACTCTAAATATAAACATGTGTTATGAAATTAAAAGACGCGTTATTTAGGATGCCTTTCCACTAGAAATGTGCTATGCTAGGTTTGTGACGAGGCATACAACCTCGTCGCGGTCTCTTTCGGTATTTTCTTTTCGGCTTCTGAATTTAAATTCAAAATTTTGACAATAGAATTGTCCGACATTGCCTCGCCGAGTGAGCAGAGTCAGCCGAGTTGAGAACCTCCACAGAGATTTTTGTGTTTTTATTACAGTCTACCTCCTATCTTATTCCTATCATCATCGGTTCTAGTTTACTTGTCCATATTCTGTTGTTTGTTCTGCGCGGCCCACGGCCCGTTCCAACCCGAGCAGAGTCTCACGTTCCTACTTTTTTGATATCACCAATCATAATCAGGGGCTCAAATCTGCTAATTTTTAATATTTTCAGATGTGTGTCGGCAGTGTCAATGGCATTTTTTTTTAAACATTTGGTCGCAATCAGTGTAAGGCCTAGAACACACAGGGAAACGCAACTGCAACGCAATTGCAACTTCTAGATACTTTTGAGTGGCGTCTAAGTTTCTACTAAAGACTCCTTTAGAAAACCACGCACGATTTGTTGCAGTTGCAGTTGCGTTTCCCCGTGTGTTCTGGGCCAAAGCCATTGTTTAGCAGAATACCAAATGTGTCAAAAAATACCATTGACTGACACTCTGCCAACACACAACTGAGGCTATTTTAAATTAGCAGACTCGGGCGCCTGGTTGCCCTCATATTCAATGAGTATGATTGATGGATGTCAAACGCACCCCTAGCAACGTAAAATAGCGCATCTCTAGTGGAAAGGCATCCTTAGACTCAACTTTTTACCCGACTGCGCCAGAAGGACGGTTACGTTTTTCGAAAGTATGTATGTATAATTCTTTGGCACGCTCTACAGGATCAGCTTGATGGATTTTAGCTTGAAAGATGTCGTTAGATTCGTATTTACTGTGAGAGTGACACTGGGTACATCAAAATCCTTCCTCGGTTTCTTTTTCTTTTTGTTACTAGCCTATTGTATGTGTCCCACTGCTGGGCTTGGGCTACTGCTCTTTTTCCTTTATTTTCCTTTAAATCTTACAATATTGTAGTCAATAACACATAGGCTGTATTATTTTAAGATAGAGTGTAAATATAAGATTTTACATTAAATGCATATGAAATCGCTGGCAGCCTTTAGTACCTACAAACATAATTATTATAGTAAATTGAAATGACCTAGGTAGACTTTATAGTGTCATATTATTAGGTTTTATAGTAATTTATACCTAAGCACTAGCTAGATTATCGATATTAAAAAGCTATTAGCTATTTTAATTAAAAAAAAAGACATTTCAGTAAGCTAAAAGATTTCTGAGCAATTATAAAATACTTACGCTAAAATTAAACTGATTTGAGGAAAATTGAGAACCACTTCATTTTTATTTGTTTAAGTTCGAAGTCGGTTAAAAATGGGGTTAAAGTTGCTCGTACTCCTCAGTACGATTTTAACCGAGGAGTGACGTCAATACCCCCCACTCCGTAACTTTGATGCTCTGTATCTTTGTATTTATTTATGTATTTGATCAGGTAAAAAATGTATTTCAAATATTTTTTAATAGCCTAAAAGACGGACTAATTATTTTTTGATTTTTTGAATGTAGTCATCATCCCCATTATAGTTGTTTGGCTTCTGTCTCTCGCATTATTTAACTGCTTAATTAATATAAATGCCATTTTACATGAAATACGTTATCCAAGATATGACGATATACATTTTTTGTATAAAAATATATATTTATCCTTCAGAACACAGATATACATTTATAATTTTAGTAGTATGTGTTATTTTGATGTATAATCTGTGCATTATTTGTTTAGTAGCTTTGTTGAAATAAAAAATAACATACAAGAATGATTTCCTTCCCCAGGCTACTCCCGTATCCCGGTGTACGACGGCAACCGCGGCAACATAATGACGGTGCTGTTCATCAAGGACCTGGCGTTCGTGGACCCTGACGACAACACGCCGCTGCGGACGCTCTGCCAGTACTACCAGAACCCTTGCAACTTTGTCTTCGAAGATGTCACCTTGGATGTAATGTTTAAGCAGTTTAAAGAAGGTAGGTTTGTTTGGCTGTTTGATAGTTCTTTTTAAGTAGTCTGTCCAAAAAAAGTAGATATTAAAAAAGTGGCAACACTGTAGTGTTGTCTCGTTTTTAGGGTTCCGTACCCAAATGGTGAAAACGGGGCACTATTACGGAGACTTAGCTGTCCGTCTGTCTGTCTGTCTGTCTGTCTGTCTGTCTGTCTGTCTGTCATTAAGTTCAGAATGAAAAGCGTGGGGTGCATTTCACTATATTTCCATAACTCTCCTCTCAGAGATAGTTGCCAATAGATTGATTGTAACCTTCCATATACCAAGCACCCCACGACTTTTCACTCTGACCTTAATGATTCTGATTATAACTTAAATTTGACTATAATTTTATTTTAAAGTAATTAATTATGATTGATTGTTTGACCTTCTGCTACGGTAATATAAACTCTTTGTTATTAAAAAATATTTTCTAGTTTTTAGTTCGATTTGCTATAAAAGCGTGTTTTTTTAGTTTTTTAAACTATTATTTTTTTAAATCAACTTCTAAATCTTTTTTTTTAACGTCCACAGGCCACAAAGGACACATGGCGTTCGTCCACCGAATCAACAACGAGGGAGAAGGAGATCCGTTCTACGAAACTATCGGATTGGTGACGTTGGAAGACGTCATTGAAGAGATGATTCAAGCTGAGATCATTGATGAGACTGATGTGTTTAGTGAGTATACCGGGTGACTTTTTAACCGACTTCGCCAGAAGGAGGGTTATGTTTTTCGAGAGTATGTATGTGGGATGCTCAATAGAAATAAAGGGATGGCCGGAATAATCATTTAATATTCAAAATCTTAATCTACATATCAATATCGTTTTATTTATTTTATATTTTTCTGACCTCTGACATCTGACACAAAGACAGTTCAATTTATGAATAAAACATTAAAAATAGTATTCATTCCACATGTATGTATCCTACTAATATTATAAATGTCAATGTTTGTGCCGATGGATGTTTGTTACTCTTTCACGCGAAAACTACTGAATAGATTTTGATGAAACTTGGCAATATAGCTTGCACATCAGAATAGCACATGAGTCATACACATAATTAGATTCAAAATTGTCTTTCCTGTTCCAGATGATTAAGGACATTGGAGCATCTTATCCTCAAAATGTTTATGCAGGCCAATACTACATCGGGCACAAATTATGCGGATATAAATTAAGTTCAGAAATGAGCATCCAATGTCCTTAACTTTCAGGTACAGGAGAGACATTTTTTGTTTTCTGTACCTGTATGACCCGACCCACATAGCTATATTATTTTACGATTTCATGATTTTTTTCCAAGATATGACGATAAATGCGTACGAGGTCGCGGGAAGCCATCGAGGGCGCTAATAATTCGAAGAACTTGCGTATTCATTCTGAAATGTATACTCGCTTCACTACCATTAATAACCATTAATAAACTGGAATAGTACTTAAAAGTCATTACATTAGTATATTTAATGTAAGTTGTTTTGTGTAAAATTTGTATTATTTTCTTATTATTATTTTCTTTCTTTTTTTTTTAATTATTATTAAGTTGCTAAGATTAAGAATATATTCGATGTAAAAAATGTTTTGCTATGAATAAAATAAATAATACTTTAAACTCCCAAAACTTCCAATAATCGAACCTACCCCACTCTCCCCACTAGTGGACAACCGCACGAAACGCCGCCGCAACCGTCCACAGAACAAGCTACATCAAGACTTCACTGCGTTCGCTGAGAGACACGAGAATCAACGCATACATATATCGCCACAGTTGACACTCGCTACGTTCCAGTTTTTGAGTTCGAGTGAGTATTCTTGATTCTCATTTACGGATCAATTTATTCGATTACCACTTGCTAACTTGTGATTCTTAAGTACAATTATAACACCCCTCTTTTAGCGTCGGTGGTTAAAAATTACACATTGAATCACCTTGCCTTCAAATAAATAAAAAAACTACTAAATAACTTATATTACAGGCGTAGACGCATTCCGGCCGGACACTGTATCAGAGACCGTGCTGCGAAGACTGCTCAAACAGGACGTGATACATCACATCAAGCTCAAAGGGAAGACCAAGAAGGACCCCACCACCTACGTGTTCCATCAGGGGAAGCCGGTAAGAACGGACGAAAATAATATAAAATAAATAATTGGGGGACATTTTACACACTGTCACCTGACCCCAAACTAGGCAAATCCTGTACTATGGGTATCAGACTGATAAACATACATAGATAAATATATAACACCCAGACACGGAACAAACATTTATGCTCATCACACAAATGTTTGCTAACCGGCGGGGATCGAACCTGCGACCCGTGCGTATGAGGCAGACTCACTACCGACTACGCTAACTGGCCTGTGTGTTATTTAGTTACGACCCATGTTCCTTGGGGAAAGTTGTTCAGTTTCATGGGGACTATCGCTGTGTTTCGGCTTTATGGGGTATAAATTTTATCTATTTTCTGTTAGTTAACCCTGTAGAAAAAAAATTCATAGCGCGGGGTCGAAGTCAGAGACGTGGAGAGGTTGACTCCGCCCTATTTATCTTTTGCCATCTAGTGGCGGAAAGCAGAACTACGTGTTACGTTCGAATAGCAAATAGCTACACTACTCACCACTAGGTGGCGTAACTCGTCAATGTATAATGCTACAAGGATCTTTTGGCACGTGACGGAAATCGGACCTAACGATATCATCTTGTAAATTGTCATTATTTTGAGTCATTTATTCACCACCCACGCCCTCCTGAAAATGTCACTCAAGTGCCAATAGATCCTTGTAGCACTGTATGTAAAATTTTAAATGGCGTCGATCCCTCCCATCGGGATAGGCAGAGACCACTGAAAGGTACTTAGTTAATTAACCAAATGCTCTCCATCCAGGTGGACTACTTCGTGCTGATCCTGGAAGGTCGCGTAGAGGTCACAGTCGGCCGCGAGAACCTCGTGTTTGAAGCTGGACCCTTCACTTACTTCGGAGTGCAGGCCCTGACGCAGAATGTTGGAGTTGGTGAGTTATTACTAATCCAATATATCCATTTGTGTCGCACTGCTGGGGAAAGGTTTCTCTCCTCACCCGCCATGACTTTCGGTCTCGAGCTATCTCCGCCCTGGGGCCCAAATCTGCTAATTTAAAATAGTCTCAGTGTGTGTCGCGGATTCCTACGATCCACGATCCTAATATAGGTGAGATTTGACGTATGTGGCTGGTAGCTAGGTGAATAGGCAGAATAGGAAATAAGTAGTTTTAGTTGCTTCATACTGGCAACACTGGTAGAAAAAAGTAAGTAGAAAAATGAGCGCGAAAGGAGAAGAACTTGTGAGTAAGAACGGGATTGACGCCGGGTGCATGCGGAGGAAGAATCCGTGATGCAGCCGGGAGAATAAGAACAGGAGAAGACAGGTGACAACTGGACATCGGTGAGTTCGTTCTATGTTGTTGTCTGTTGGTTATGTGAGACGATTGATACTTCAATAGAACTAGAATCAAGAACGTACATAATCCTGGTTGGCGATTGGTAAGAGGATGGAGGGGTGGTGGATGCATCCTCCCGGGGCCCTATGGGCTCCGGTCATGTTAAGTTGATCGACTCACATAGTAGAACATGTTCCTTGTACCTATGTCTCTAAATGCAACTACTGTGCGCGCCGCCATGATGGCGCCATGTCGGTTCGAATACTTTACGGTTGATATCTATAATGTGTGTACAATACAATTACAATTAGAAGCAGATACTCTAGAACCTAGAAGGCGGAAAGAATATATTCCCCCATTAAATAAGAACCCAGGCATACAAAACTCCGCCACAGTGTGAGTGTCAATGGCATTTTTTGACACGTCTTTGGTATTCTGCTAAACAATGGCTTACACTGATTGCGACCAGTTGTGTCAAAAATGACATTGACGCACTGCCGACACACAACTGAAATATTGTAAATTAGCTTGAGCTTGGGCCTCAGGTACTATTACTAGTGAATGAATTTAACTTCTTGACATATTTAAGTGTAATTTGTCAATTTCATGTATATTAATTTGTTTATGTTCCCCTCAAGTCGAGGTACCACTTCGTCCCTTTTGCAGTGGAGGTAAGTGGGACTTGGTGTGCGGAGGCTAAGGGTCTGGTGCGTGAACTAGGGAGGCGCCTAAGAATGAACAGTGGGGATCCCCGTGCCGAATCGTACCTGGTGCAACGCATTTCCCTCGCCATTCAGCGTGGGAATGCTGCTAGTGTCATGGGCACTTTTGCATCGGGTTCGATTCGGCTTTTGACATAGCTAATACTTTAGCTGTTTTATGTGTTATTATTTTTTGTGTTTTTAAATTGTCATTTTTATGTAATTTGTGATAATAAATATTTGCTAATTTGTTTATTGTAAGTATAAAATTCTGTTTATAAAATTAAGAAATTAAAAAAAATTGCAACGTCCAACAATAAGTTTTCACAATATTTTATTTGACCAATTCTGTTCAAACCAGCTTTAAAAAAAATCATTATGTTTTTTCCAGCGGAATCCCCCACTCCTTCAGCAATGGGTTCCTTACAAAACATAAACATGGACTCGATGTTACGTCACACATTCGTACCAGATTACTCAGTCAGAGCTATCACTGAGCTCTTCTATCTTACAGTTAAACGGTGAGTCTGATAACGGTCATGTGTGATCAGAAAGTGGTCATGATTGATCAGAAAGTGGTCATGAATGATCAAAAAATTTGAAGTTTGTATCAGGTTCTGAAGGTTGTGATCACTATCACCAGATATTTCTGATACCACTATCAGAATGGTCAGAAGTTACTAGAAATTAATCGGCTTTTGATCAGATATACAGGATGAATTTGAATTCGATCGATAAAATTTAAGGCAAGGTTACTTCGGTAATAAAAAAATAAAAAAATGCGAAATAAATAAAAAATTTGAGTGACTTTTGGTTGACATTTAATATCACTTTTCTGACATTTAATAAAAAAAAACCGATATTTTTTAAAATTATGCAGAATTATTCTAAATCGATATCACAACATCGCCTTAAATTTTGTCGACTGAATTCAAAGTCACCCTGTATGTTGTCTTAAACTTGTTAACAGCCTGTACCTTAATTTCAAAATAATAAAGGCTGCATTTTCTCCCTCGCTTTTATTGTATTCTCCTGGATTTAGTAGAAATAATTCTTTTTACATTAGGTAACATCTTTGAGTTTAGCAAAACCTCACAATTTTTTTTTGTGTGTCTTGGGGAAAGTTGTTTAGTTTTACAAATACTAAACTAATAATACTCTATCTTTCAGATCTCTCTACCTAGCTGCAAAACGCGCCACTCTTATGGAGAAAGGAGCGATGTCTAAAGGCGCTACGAACGAGCAGTTCGATACTGAAGTTGATAAGGTAGGCCACTTTTTACAGATACCTACACAAAAAGATTTAAAAAATATATCTGTTGTTTATAGCGTGTAACGGAAAGGGGGTATCAAGCTGAAATCCTCTTGAACCTGAACAACATTCCCCAAGGAACATAGGTCGCAACTCGAAAAACTTCCTTGGGGAAAGTTGTTCAGTTTCATGAGGGCTATCGCTGTGTTTCGGCTTTCTGTTACACCCTGTATATAACGGCAGATCTTAGTCATTTAAAAAACTTAATTGAAATCGTGCGGGACTTAGTGCCTGCTTCACCATCTAATAGATAAAATTTATCTGACAGATATTTTATATGTCTCTGTTTATTTCATAAAACTTCATGTTTTATGAAATGGACATAGGTTTATCTGTCAGTTAAGTTTACGGGTACTTGACCCACAGACAAATACACAACCAGGTTGATAAAAACACATCTATAACACCCCTCTTTTTTCGTCCGATGTTAAAAACATGAAGCGAGTCTATCCTCTCCCTCCATCCTACATTCCAGCATCTCTGCAATTCGTCCAGTGCAAACATACCAATTTCAATGATATCTAAGAAACTACTCGGAAAGAGCACAAGTACAGCGTCGAGTAGAGACGATTTGGAGTCTTGTTCGCATGGAAATAAGGTTGTGTTTACTTATTTTAGTGTTTGGTTTTTACGTCGAAATGGTATAGTTTAGAAGAAGTATGTTTGCTTCGTAGCAAGTGGAGGGAAGTCTCTGCCTACGGGAAAGCGTCAAAACACACGGTGAAACGCAATTGAAACGCAACTGAAACTGCTAGATACTTTTGAGTTGCATCGAAGTTTCTTCTACAGACTTCCTTAGAAAACCACACACGACGCAACTAGAACCGAAACGTTTCAAACTAGTTGCGTCATGTGTGGTTTTCTAAGGAAGTCTATAGCAGAAACTGCGATGCAACTCAAAAGTAACTAGCAGTTTCAGTTGCGTTGCATTTGCGTTTCACCGTGTGTTCTGGGTCAAAGAGGTGTGATTGTTATGTATGTATGTTAGTAGGCACAAAATCGAAAATAGAATATATCAAGCCAAGTCAACAGAACCCTTAAGCGATGTGCATGTATGAGGGCCGGCGCGCATCTCACGGAGCACAGCGCAGAGCATTTTTGATTGTCATATTATTGTCGACATTGTTCTCGTTATACAGGGTGACTTTAAATTTGTGAACGATAAAAAGGGATATGCATGTACTCGTGATAACAAACAACTTTTACTACGGGGCCATGTTTGAAATCATTAAAAAAAATTGGTCCCCCATACTACCGGCTGGTGCATTTTGTATGGCGAGTTCAAATTTTTTTTAAAGATTTCGACCTTGGTCCCATAGTAAAAGTTGTTTGTACAACAAAACACGAGTACATGCATATCCCTTTTTATCGTTCACTCATTTAAAGTCACCATATAGAATAAAATTCAATACCAGTTGACACAATATTCGCTTGTAGCCACTACGATGCTTCGATGCTCATTTGTAATATCAACTGATTTTGAATATTCTAATGAGAACAATATCGTTAATGGGGATGTTGACTACTTTCAAAAATTTAAAAAATAATTAGTCCGTCTTTTGGGCTGTTAGAAAATATTTGAAACACATTTTTTACCTGATCAAATACATAAATAAATACAAAGATACAGAGCATCAAAGTTACGGAGTGGGGGGTATTGACGTCACTCCTAGGTTTAAATCGTACTGAGGCGTGACGTCACGAGCAACTTTAACCCAGTGTATCTTTGTCATTTTTAGTTTAAGAGAAAAAAGAAAAAATATGTGTCGAATATTTTAAAATCTATGTGATGGAATAAAAATTTTTTTTAGCCATCATGCCTATTATACGACAATCAAAAATGCTCTGCGCTGCGCTCCGTCTGCGCCGGCCATTATGAGTACCATAATTATTGAACTAAATAATTTATGCTTGTTTTGACAGAAGTTCCCCGTACAATCAATTATTTTTGTAAATATGGAGTAAAAAAGAGTTTTTGTTACCATAGTCAAACTTTTTTTATAGGTATTTTTTTAATTACTTACTTAAAGTAGTTTTTTTTATAAATAGCTATCGCCCCGATTGAATATAATTGAGCTATTACAAGTCAGAGATAGATCCCCGAGCGCACCTAACTCTCGTCCGCATACGCCGCCCGAGTTTAGATCGCCTATACCTAATTCTTACACGAAATCCATCACTAGTTCTTGGGAAAGCTCGAAGTGGTGTTTACAAGGTTAGATTCGTAGGTTTCTGTAGTTTGGAATGTATTAATTTGCTCATTGTGATATCTTAGAAATGGCATCGAACATATTTGTATGGAGCCTGGTATAGTAAAATTTTCGGTATCAATTACACATCCCCTATTCGAGCTAGTATGGAGAAAAAAAAGTTGGCGGCCACTAAAGAAATTTACGTCAATCGATAGAGAAAAATATTATAAAACGATAGTATTTTGGGCAATTGTCGAAAGTGATATACTTTCGGAGATATAGAACTTTGAAAATGTTCGCATGTGAATTTTACTATACCAGGCTCCATACAAATATGTTCGATGCATTTATACGATATCCTAATTAAATTAATTTAGCCTTCTAGAGGCTGCCCGCAACATCGTACGCATTTATCGTCATATCTTGGAAAATGATCATGATATCTCAAAATGATATAGACTATGTGTTATTCTGATGTCCAAGCTAAGTTATTGTAAAGTTTCATTAAAATCTGTTCAGTGGTTTTTATAATATTACCTAATAGGATTAACGTTTAGAAATATAAAAATATACTAAGTTGCTCATTGTCATCATATTTTAGTAAATTTATACGATATTCTAAAATACTATAGCCTTCTAGATGCTGCCCGCGACTTATCGTTATATAGACTTAGGGATATTCTGATATATAAGCTACGATATTGTTGAGTTGCGTTAAAATCTGTTCAGTGGTTTTTAAGTGAGAGGATGACAAACATCCTTACTATCCATTGGCAGAAAATTAACATTTATATTAGGTATTTATATGTAGGATTTAGCAGCATTTAAGAAACATATCTACGTTTTTATGTGATAAGTTCATGATTTATCAGTCTATCATATTACATCAGAAAACCATCACATTTCATCAGAACTCATTCTTACTCATCACATCACATCAGAACAACATCAGAAACTAATCACAACTAATTTCAACCACTATAGATCCACAAAAATCATCATACTCGCCGCAAGATCTAACGAAATCATTTAACAGTGCGTGCGCGTCGAAACGCATAGACAAGGATCTAGATCCGCATACTTGCGTGGAGTGCGTGCGCAATAATTTCTGGACGAAATCGGTTCTGAATAAAAGTGCTGATGATGTTAATAGAAATGGTTAGTTATGTTGTTTATAGTTAGGTTCATTTTTCTATAAATGAACACTAGTAGAGGCTTATCTTTCTACAGGGTGTAACAGAAAGGGTATATAAAGCCGAAACACAGCGATAGTCCCCATGAAACTGAACAACTTTCCCCAAGAAACATGGGTCGTAACTCGAAAAAGAAAATTCGCCTCCCCATACAAACTGTCCGTTCAGCTGATCGAGTAAGTATGGACGATCCAAAAATTTTTTTCTAGTTACGACCCATGTTTCTTGGAGAAAGTTGTTCAGTTTCATGGGGACTATCGCTGTGTTTCCCCTTTCTGTTACACCCTGTATAGGTATACTAAAGGCTGCCTACGACTTCGTGTACGCATTTCATATCTTGGAAAATTTTACCCAATATGTCAAAATGTAGCCTATGTGTTATTCTTATGTGCAAGCTACAATATTTGAAAGTTTTATTGAAATCTGTACAGTGGTTTTTGGGTGAAAGAGTAACAAACTACCTCACATCCATTCGTCAGCACAATTAACATTTTATAATAATTAGTAGGATGTTCTTTAAGGCCCGATTTTTCAATGATCAGTTAAAATTTGTTCTTCGGAATATTTTATACCTGTCTCTGTCTAAAACGTCATGATTTATGAAATAGACATAGGTTTATCTGTCAGTTAAATTTTATCTGTTGATGGCGAAACAACTCCTTAGTATTGGCATCTAATTAATATTTCAAATCCCAGAAAAAAAAGAACAATAGAAAATCTATTGTGTCTGGGTTTATAATGGGTCAGTGGGATGTGAGAGGTTAAATTAGATATTTTTAATAGTCTAATTTTAATTTCTGTTTCTCTCAGAAACAGACTCAAGTTACAAGAAAAAGAAAACGACATTTCACACAGACTCTTCCCTCCTTACCTTCCACCCTGTGTCACCTCCCCACAACTTTTCCTATGGACTCAGTTCCACTACAAACACGTCGTCAGATCTTAATGACTTCAAAATAAGTTCGAAAAACGCTAACTCTGTTCCTTATAATGAAGAATTGAAATTAGTTACAAAAGATGTTACTGAAAATACAGAAGTTGTTACTAAGCTATCAATTACTGCTAATACATATAAATCGACGAACGCAACGATAAATTCGGATATACATAACAGTGCAAGCGAAAAGGAAATTGAATTAATAACGAACGACTCGGAAAAACTCATCACGGATTTACCGAGTAAATCTAGCAAAATACATAAAAATACAAAATGTGTTACTACAAATGCGGAAGCTTCTAGAAGCTCAGAAAGAGACGACAAAAATTGTATAGAAGAGAAAGAGATGGAGAAACATTTGATTGATTATTCGGATTGGAAAGAGGACAGAGATATGTTAGAGAGAAAGAGGATTGCAATGGAGGAACAAGTTTTGAATCAATTGTCGAAGATTCTAAGGTTATTGGAAAGGAGGGATGCCACATGATTGTGAGCATTTCAAGTGTTTTTTATAGGTATCAGGCTGCCGGCAACTTCGTATGCATTTGACATACTAGAGGCTGCCCGCGACTTCGTACCTACGCATTTATCGACTTATCTTGAGCAATTTACGTATTATCTTAAAATTGTTGTAATGTGTGTTATTCTAATGTGCAAGCTAAAATATTGCCAAGTTTCATCAAAATCTGTTCAGTAGTTTTTGCGTGAAAGAGTAACAAACATCAATCTATTCATCGGCACAAATATTGACATTTATTATATTACTAGTGGCTGCCCGCGACTTCGCACGCATTTATCGTCATATCTTGGAAAATAATCATGATATCGTTAATAGCTTATGTGTTATTCTGATGTGCAATATTGTATAGTTTGGTTAAAATCCGTTTAGTGGTTTCCTAGCATTCGTGACGAAAGGCACTGCTGACACCTCCAGTGAAATGGCATTTAATCCCTCGAACTATTTTATCTCGGAAATTAAATGATAATTTCATTCTTCGTGTAACAATGTACCAATATTTCAGAAAATAAACTTGTATTAATTTATTCGACAGCTCCTACAATCAGTGGATGAGGATATAAGCATCAGCGGGGATCATAAAACTCCTTCTAGACAGGTAACTTCATCATATCTAATCATGGATAAATAAATCTGATCAAGGAGGCCCTGATCTGATAATCAGGGATCATCAGATCAGGACTTTACAAGATAAAGGCCAAGTCGTATCTGATAATCAGGGATCATCAGATCAGAGATTTACAAAAGAAGTCGTGAGTACTCTAAACCAAAAGTCAAAACGGCCTTTGTCATATTGAACATATTGTTGTTTTGTAAAATACTTAAGCGCGCGTTTGTTTTATGCGTTTCTCGCAGCGTCTGCTAATTTAAAATAGCCTCAGTTGTGTGTGTGTCGGCAGAGTGTCAATGCCATTTTGTGACACACTTGGTATTCTGCTAGATAATTTCTTACATTAATTGCGACCAAATGTGTCAAAAAATTACATTGACACTCTGCCGACACACAATTGAATTTATTGTAAATTAGCAGACTTTGGCCCCTGGTTAATCGTTACATAAACTTATGTAAACGTGTTTCTACATAATTGTTTTATTGAAATAAATTGCTTCAAAAGTAATTTTATCCCCCCTCAGGTATCCCCCCACCCGTACGGTATAAGTTCGGTCCCCCGCGCGTCCCTCGCGTCTCGCGCCTCCCCCGAACCGAGTCGGCGGTCAGAAGAACAGGAGAAACTGCTGAAATCACCTTAGGTAATGATGTTCATGCGTGTAACATCTTATTGACATTGGTAACTTAAGGTAACATAATGTAAACTTATACAGGATAAACTGCTAAAATCACCTTAAGTAATGATGTTTATGTAGGCAACATCTTATGATGTTGACATCAGTAACTTAAGGTAACAACATCTGTGAAATAAACAGTTGAATCTGGTGAAATCACCTTAAGTAATGATGTTTATGCCTATAACACCTTCTGATGTTGACATCAGTAACTTAAGGTAACATCTTTAACATTTTAAACAGGAGAAACTGCTGAAATAACCTAAGGTAATGATGTTTATACGTGTAACATCTTATGACGTTGACATCAGTAACTTAAGGTAACATATTTTGTAAACTTAAACAGGAGAATCTGATGAAATCTGTTGGATTACGATGTTGATATGTAACATCTTGTAATGGTGATGTTCAAGCGTGTTGATTTTGGTAATGATGTTAATTTGAGTTACATCATCAAAATTTTGATGTTAACATCTTTCTGTACCTTGTAACTGTAACAACTAGTTTCATTTGAACCAACTTTAAATTAACATCAGTAATGTTGATTGCGTAATTTATTCATTTCTGCGATAATTAAAGAAGATTCTGAACATCTATTAACATCTTATTAGTAATGATGTTGACATCTGCAATATCATAGCAATGGTGATTACATCAGTAAAAGACAAGGACATCAATAAAAGACAAAAAGATAATGTGAACATCAGTAACATCATTACCTACTGTAACGTTAAAGACATTTATGTTATAAGTACAGTGCTACAAGGATCTATTGGCACTTGAGTGACATTGTCAGGAGGGCGTGGGTGGCGAATAAATAACTCAAAATAATGACAATTTACAAGATGATATCGTTAGTTCCGATTTCCGCCACGTGCTAAGAAATCCTTGTAGCACTGTAAATCTTGTATCAAAACATCTAGTGAATAAATAAATACAATAAATCGAGTTGCAAGAAAGTCGATTAAACTAATGCTCCATTACACATACATGATGTAACAGCAAGGGGGTATAAAGTCGAAACACAGCGATAGTCCTCATGAAACAGAACAACTTTCCCCAAGGAACATGGGTTGTAACTCGACAAAAAATTTTGGATCGTCCATACTTACTCGGTCAGCTGATCGAACATTTTGTATGAGGAGGCGAATTTTTTTTTTTTCGAGTTACGGCCCATGTTCCTTTGGGAAAGTTGTTCTGTTTATAAGATCCCTAAGGAACATGTTCCGTTCAAAGTTGTTCAGTTTACTATAGCTGTGTTTTGGCTTGATACCCCCTTTCTGTTACACCCTATATATGGTGACTTTAAATTAGTGAACGATAGAAAAGGATATGCATGTACTCGTGATAACAAACAACTTTTACTATGAGAACAAGGTCGAAATCATTCAAAAATGTTTTGAACTCCCCATACAAAATGCATCACAGCTGATAGTATGGGGGAATTTTTATTTACGATTTCGAACTTGACCCCATAGTAAACATTTTTTGTTATCACAAGTACATGCATATCCATTTCTATCATTCACTAATTTAAAGTCACCGTATATAGGGTGTAACAGAAAGGGGGTATCAAGCCGAAACACAGCGATAGTCCAAATGAAACTGAACAACTTTCCCCAAGGAACATGGGACTCGAAAAAAAAAAATTCGCCTGCTCATACAAAATGTCCGATCAGCTGATCGAGTAAGTATGGGCGATCCAAAATTTTTTTCCGAGTTGGAACACCTTATATAAATTACCAGTGATAAGTATTAAATGATGCACTTTATCGGTGGGTAAATAAAAACGAAGTTTGTAAGCACTGTTTTACTAGTATATAGAAAAGCACGAAATTTTAGACGAATATAATCGAATAATGTTTTATGAATAAGTATCAGCTAGCTTAGCATGCACTCCGTGACAAGACGTTGTCATAGTTTGTCACGCTTACGTCTCTGTCCATAGTTTTAAATGTGATAAGGACAGCGTGACGTGAGATAATTGTCGCGGCACGTATGCTAAGCCCCCAGGAGTACCCTAAACCGACGTGCATGTATGAGGCGACTGATGAATGTGGATGAAGCGAGAATAACTTAGTCACTTAGGTGTTAGCCTATATATGTCCCCACCGGGCACGAGCCTACTCTCATACAGAGAGTGATTAGGCCGTAATCCACCACGCTGGCCAAGTGCAGTTTGGCGGATTTCACATACACCTTCGAATTTCTTCTTTGTATACAGTATGACGCGGTGGTAGCCTAGTTGGTAGAACGCTTGCCTCGAATTCTGAGGGCGCGGGTTCGAAACCTGGCGCGGGCACGTACCTCTGAGTTTATTTTACAAGCTTTTATTTACTTTCACCTGTCCCGTTGTCTGTAATCAAATCTTGCAACTTAAATTTGATCCACTTCCCGGTTTCCGATTGAGCTGAAATTTTGCATGCTTATGTATATCGCGTGACAATGCAATATTATGGTAACATGGAGCTGATCTGATGATGGAGCTGGAAGGTGGCCATAGGAACTCCGTAATTAAATGATGCAACCCTATCGAGTTTGGGCTCATTAGATTCGTCTTGACAAGTACTTTGATACTATATGGTAACCAGGGTCTGATGATGGAGCCGGAAGGTGGCCATAGGAACTCCGTAATTAAACGATGCAACCCTATCGAGTTTGGGCTCATTGGATTAGTCTTGACGAGTACTTTGATACTATATGGTAACCAGGGTCTGATGATGGAGCCGGAAGGTGGCCATAGGAACTCCGTAATTAAACGATGCAACCCTATCGAGTTTGGGCTCATTGGATTAGTCTTGACGAGTACTTTGATATTATATGGTAACCAGGGTCTGATGATGGAACTGGAAGGTGGCCATAGGAACTCCGTAATTAAACGATGCAACCCTATCGAGTTTGGGCTCATTGGATTAGTCTTGACGAGTACTTTGATACTATATGGTAACCAGGGTCTGATGATGGAGCCGGAAGGTGGCCATAGGAACTCCGTAATTAAACGATGCAACCCTATCGAGTTTGGGCTCATTGGATTAGTCTTGACGAGTACTTTGATACTATATGGTAACCAGGGTCTGATGATGGAACTGGAAGGTGGCCATAGGAACTCCGTAATTAAACGATGCAACCCTATCGAGTTTGGGCTCATTGGATTAGTCTTGACGAGTACTTTGATACTATATGGTAACCAGGGTCTGATGATGGAACTGGAAGGTGGCCATAGGAACTCCGTAATTAAACGATGCAACCCTATCGAGTTTGGGCTCATTGGATTAGTCTTGACGAGTACTTTGATACTATATGGTAACCAGGGTCTGATGATGAAACTGGAAGGTGGCCATAGGAACTCCGTAATTAAACGATGCAACCCTATCGAGTTTGGGCTCATTGGATTACTCTTGTAGAGTACTTTGATACTATATGGTAACCAGGGTCTGATGATGGAGCCGGAAGGTAGAAATAGGAACTCCGTAATTAAACGACGCAACCCCATCTAGTTTGGGCTCATTGGATTAGTCTTGACGAGTACTTTGATACTATATGGTAACCAGGGTCTGATGTTGGAGCCGGAAGGTGGCCATAGGAACTCCGTAATTAAACGACGCAACCTCAACTACGGACTTCATAACGGAATAACGCTGCTATGCGCTGCGAACTACGTCGTAGTAAATCTCGAATTAAAAATAGAGGTACTAAAAAGTTAAAAATAAAATTAAAGAAAAAAAAAACCTTTTTAAAAACAAGCTTTTATTATTTGTTTATAAAATGAACTAAAAAGTTAAAAATAAATTAACTCTAAAAAGAAATATAACACTTTGTAACTTGATTGTAACCTTTAACGACAAATAAGCGTCTTCGTCTAGGACAAAATAATTCCATATTGTACAAATTTATTTAATTTTAACACTAAAACTTTTCACCATACATAATTATTCAATCTCGTCCCCCCTCTTTATCATAGTCCCCATTTATAAATGAAAGCGTGTTACATTGTGATAGCCTGAGGAAAATGTTGTGATGTATTAATTAAATACAACTTATATGTTGTATTTAACAAATTAAAAAGAAAAATGTTGTGTTGTATTAATTAAATACTCATTTTCCTCAAGCTATCACAATGTAACACGCTTTCATTTATAAATGGGGACTATGATAAAGAGGGGGGACGAGATTGAATAATTATGTATGGTGAAAAGTTTTAGTGTTAAAATTAAATAAATTTGTACAATATGGAATTATTTTGTCCTAGACGAAGACGCTTATTTGTCGTTAAAGGTTACAATCAAGTTACAAAGTGTTATATTTCTTTTTAGAGTTAATTTATTTTTAACTTTTTAGTTCATTTTATAAACAAATAATAAAAGCTTGTTTTTAAAAAGGTTTTCTTTTCTTTAATTTTATTTCATGTACGGATCAATTTATTCGATTACCACTTGCTAACGGTGAAGGAAAACATCGTGAGGAAACTTGAGAATAACTTACTTGAACCCATTAGTGGTGATGCATTCTGAAATTTTCGGCGCAATTTTCTTATTTTTTATCCGACTGCGCCAGAAAGAGGGTCATGTTTTTCGCGAGTATGCATGTATGTATAATTCTTTAGC
This sequence comes from Anarsia innoxiella, assembly GCA_947563765.1. NCBI lineage: Eukaryota > Metazoa > Arthropoda > Insecta > Lepidoptera > Gelechiidae > Anarsia > Anarsia innoxiella. The sequence continues at coordinate 1,349,322 of OX387418.1, read as the reverse complement.
TCGCCCTACAGCCTGAACGGCTTGATGGATTTCAGCTTGAGAGGTGTCGTTAGATTCGTATTTACAGTGAGAGTGACACCGGGTACATTAAAAAGTATTTTTTAAACGCAGTCGGTTTTTTTTTTCATGAAAAGGTGAAAAGAACGTTCTGGCAATAACAAACAAAACAGAAATATTGGCTTAAATGTCGTAGCTACCAGGCCACAAAATTTAAAAAAGAAAAATATCGGCACTTAGTAACACATTTAGCGATTCAATTTAATATTATAAATAACAAAACTAGATACTTATTTATAAAACATGTTTATTAGCCAAAGGAAGTCTTCAAAATGTATTTAAAAATAAACATTATCTAATATCGAAGAAAAAAAGAAGAATTTATAATTAATTGGCGAAATTGTATTTGTATTAGAAAAATTACTAAGATTTTTTTTTCAATCTGATTTATTGGCCGTAGGTATATCATTGTCAATGTTTTTTTTTTGTTAGTTTTATGAAAAAAAAAAAATTGTTGAACAAAATCGATGGAATATTCAGTAAAGTGCCGACTTATCGTTTTTAACATTTATTGTGCTTACGCACGGTAATATGTGCGTTATTCTGATTTTCTTATGTTCATTTTGGAAATTCGTTTCGACTCAGCGTCAGTATGAATCGAGCGTTATCATGATCAAAATCAGTGAAGATTTGTTTTACTAAGGGCCTATTTTACCTCTCACTGATAAAAACTTAAATGACAGATATTTCATACCTGTGGCTGTCTAAAACGTTATGTTTTATGATATAGGTTTATCTGTCAGTTAATTTTTATCTGTAAGTCGTCAAACGGGTACTTAATCCAATAATAAATAGATTTTAGCATTTAAACCTTTGGCATAATAACATTTGGGTCATGACAGAAAAAAATTAAAAAGTACAATTGAAAGAATCTCTCTTTAAAAAAAACTTTTGGTTCCTATTTTTTGCGTTGTTATAGTTTAGCTTAGACTGATTTTATTTTATGTTTAATATTTTTAAATTCTTGCCATTTCCAAAATTACTTAAATTATGAGTAAACGCGTTGTAAAAACATTCACTTAGCTAGACCTATAGCTGTCTCTGTTTTTGTCATAATTTCTGAAGAAGACTAAGGCCGTGGCCCCAGTAGGCAAACTGTTAGCGGCTGACTAGTTTGCGGCGTATCGATTTAGTACGCCTTTCCATATATTTGAAATGGAGTGTCCACAGTCAGCTAGTTTTCGCTCACTGTACGCAGTTTGCAGCGTTACGCGCGCTAACTATCTCAGACAGCGGCCGACTCCCACCAAAACCGGTGATTTCATTGATTTGAGTTTGCAGCTAACTCAAATTTCAGTTCGCTACTTTGCGACTCACTCAGTCGGCCGCTAACAGTTTGCCTACTGGGGCCACGGCCTTAAGTTTTCGCAACTGCGGGTTTTATTATTTTTGTAACTATTCGTTAAGCAAGTGTAAAAACAAATCATAGGTACTTAATTATCTAGTCGAGATGTCTTTTTTGTATAATTTGTGAATTACAAAACTGAAATTTTAATTTTTAAAAAAGTGTTCTGTTATGTTTAATTTTTTTGCTTATTTTTTAATTAATTTATATTGAAAATAATCGTAATTATCATAAAAATGGTGCGAAAGTTTAATTAAAGTAATTTATTACGACCAAAACTCGCTTACCTATTGTACAACAGCTTAAGGTAAATAAAAGAAAATAGCCAAAAATACTTATTTAAGTAGTTTCAAGGAGTTCGGAATTATTTTGGTAATTATTTAGTTCAATAATTATAATTATCATGTTGATTATTTAATAATTATACTACGTTCAGACGCTATTGCAGTCTGTCCAAAAAGAGTAGGAATTAAAAAGTGGCAACACAGTAGCGTCGTCCCTTTCGAATTGATCTAACAAAAACGAGACGACATTACAGTGTTGCCACTTTTTAAATCAGCCAAAACCGCCTGGCGATTCATCCCGAGTGTAGTAAAAACTGTTATTGAGAATAATTGCGAATAGATATTAGAAAATAATTTAGTTTTCAATTATTATCGAACCAAATTGAATAATAATTATTAAATAATCAATTATAATTTTTCAAAAAATAATTATCAACTGAACTCTCGTAAGAAATCAAGGATTTTCAGTATTATTATACATTTTGTATTGTTAAATTATATTCCTGTGTATTATTAGATGCCATTGCAGTTTGTATGAAATAAATTGGTTTTCGCTTAAACGAAATATAGGTAGACTTTTAATTACTGAACGATAGAAAAGGATATGCATGTACTCGTGATAAAAAACAACTTTACTATGGGACCAAATTCGAAATCATTAAAAAAAATGTCGAACTCTCCATACAAAATGCACCAGCTAATAATAGTGTTTAATGTACTGAAGACCAATTTTTTTTAATGATTTCGAACTTGGTCCCATAGTAAAAGTTGTTTGTTACAACGAGTACCTACATGCATATGCGACGCTTAAAAAGCCCGACCAACAGTGGCATTAACTTATAATACTGTCGATGGTGTGCTCACATACCGCCACTGTGGCAAAACATTTTCTAAAAAGATCGGCTACATCAGACAGGAGAGTTCGGCGTAAGCGGTCGCCGTGACCGAAATCGGTCGGATTCATTCAGTTTTTCACATGCATATCCTTTTCTATCGTTCAATAATTAAAAGCCACCCTGTATTTGTAATATTTATCAATTTATTTCATTATATGCAATGGCGTCATCCCCAATCAAAGATTTTTCAAAGTATATGTAAGTAATTTTATTTATAATTAATTATTAATCGGCCTAGTTTTATTATTCTAATTATTATTGTAATAAATAGAAATGATGTTAAATTATTGATTAGTTGTAAAAATAAACAACGACAATAATATTATTTTGTTTTCTTATATATATAAAAATGAAACCCGTTTTCCGTTGTCACGGCATCACGCCTGAACGGCTGGACCGATTTCGCTAATTCTTTTTTTTAAATGTTCATTGAAGTCCAAGGATGGTTCTTACGGTGAGAAAAATTCGAATAATTGCCGGGAAAGCCCTAAAACTGACCTTTTCTTTTTCCCATACAAATGTTTTCTTACTAAAATGTAGAGTCAATTTGAACTTTATTCCTACACAATAAAGTTCATTCTAAGGCGGGACGAAGTTCGCCGGGACAGCTAGTATTTTATAAATTAGGTACTAGAAGCTGCCCGCGACTTCGTACGTATTAATCGTCATATCTTTGAAAAAATACAAAATGTCTACAAATAATATAGCCTATGTGTTATTCTGATGTTCAAGCTAAGTTATTGGAAAATTTCATCAAAATCTGTTCAGTAGTTTTTGCGTAAAAAGTAACAAACATCCATCCATCGACACAAACATTGACATTTATAATAATAGTCGGATGTTATATTCTTATTTTATACCAGAAATAAAAGAGAATATATCCGAAAGGTTTACAATAAATAAAAAGACAATTAATAATTTATTAATTTCAAAGTTTATTGTAGTAAATTATTAATTTTACAAGATAGGTACCACTTATAAATACTAAAAATTACACGAAGAATGTATTAGACTGAATAGAACCTACTTACTTATCTAGTATACATTAAATACCTATATTAACTATATTACCTACTACAATAATTATACGCAAACCAATGATTTTTATGCCTACAGATATGTTATATTTATAGTGATTGGCGTTTTAAATCTGTGCCGAATGTGGTGCCGAACAATGATTACATGAATGACAGCACTTCAAATCATACTTCAAATATCTTCAGACTAACTACAACTTTGAGTATAGAATATAATATAAGGAGGTGCCATACCGTCTGGATCTGCGTGCCTGGTCTGGCGTAAAATGGCTACCTTTTTGTATGGAATTTCTTATCGTTTGACAGGTCATCTACCAAGAAAACTATGAATAACTTGCGCCAACCTTGGCACGCTGTCATATACTCATTTGTGTAAGAAAAAAAATGTGGCACCTCCTTATATTCTATACTCAAAAACTACAAGTTGTCCTAAATAGACCTACAATAGTCTTCAAAATGTGCGCGCATAAAACATATCTGCACCTAGTATTTAAATAATATCATAGATGCAAATGCTTTACCTATTTACTCTGAAAGTTTGGGTAATTACGACCACTTCGTTTTGAAGGGGTAATTCGTGTACAAGGTAATGCCGGCAAAGTTATGGTAACTCCGTCTATCTAGTTTAAATTCCGGCAATGTTAGGGTAAATCCGTCTATCTAGTTTAAATTCCAGCAATGTTAGGGTAACTTCGTCTATCTAGTTTAAATTCCGGCAATGTTAGGGTAACTCCGTCTATCTAGTTTAAATTCCAGCAATGTTAGGGTAACTCCGTCTATATAGTTTAAATTCCGGCAATGTTAGGGTAACTCCGTCTATCTAGTTTAAATTCTGACCAAGTTGAGGTAATTTCGTCTATCTAGTTTAAATTCTGACAAAGTTAGAGTAATTCCGTTAAGTGAACGAGAAAGTTAACGTCACGTCGTATCAAGAAGTCAGAGCACTGGCAGAGGATAGGCCTAAATGGCGAATGCTCCACCGACAAGACTCTTAACTCTTAAATGAAATTCCGTCTATCCACTGCCAATTTAACGCTAGAGACAGATTTGTCCAACACAGGTACACTGTTACCCCTGAAACGAAGTTATCCCAATGTCCCTTATTATACAGGGTGTTTGGAAGGGAGCTGTACATACGCCTACGGTAGACACTAGAGATAGTCTGCTACCTACCCCCGCCCATTATATTGACCTTGGCCTCAAGGTTTTTTTTTAATTTATTTTTATTTTTTATTTGACTTTTTTGTGAATTTTTTACTCAAACTACCTGTAGCTCAAAATCTATCCATGGGACCGGTCTACTAATGGTCTTGTTTTAATCGTTAGAGTCTTAGGGTCCTGCAAAAAATTATTTTACACCAGAAAATTGTGGAGAAGAAAAGTTATGGGGCCTGAAGTACCGTAGTAAGGTAAAGAAATAATTTTAAGGGCAACTTTCTATGGGGTTTAAAAAAAAACTAACAGGGTTGGAGTACTTCTGATTTTTCTAAAACATCCTCAGTCCATGCCCTTTCTAACGATATGCTAAAAGTGTAATTATCAGTTTCAGTTTTAAATTTATTAATTAATTTCCGCAACGATTTAAAGCAAAAATTTCAACTAATGAAAATTAAATGTGTTCGATCGTAAAAGGATGGCAAATGAAACAAAAAATTTGGTAATGACTAATGTCATTAAATTACAAATTTTAATTAATTACTAATTTAAATTAATTACAAATTTTGTTCAAATTGATGACCATTGACCCGTAAACATGCTCGGCACCTCTTCCTCATCTCCACGGTCACCGTTCTAAGCAGCAGTTCCTCGCGCATTGTATCGAATGCGGCGTGGATCCTGTTAATTAAAACCTCCCTTGTTGGTACTTCTTCTGCGTACACCAACTCTTTCGCCCTTCCCCAGACGTAGAAGTCGAGCGGGGTAAGGTCAGGCGACCTTGGGGGCCAGGGAATTGGCCCACCCCGACCAATCCAAGAATTAGGAAAGCAGTTGTTCAGAAGCTCCCTCACTGCTAGGCTCCAATGAGCAGGACAGCCGTCGTGCTGGAAGACTATGGGCCGATCTTCGTCAAACACTTCTTCCACTAAATTGGGCAAATCGTTTTCGAGGAAATCTAAGTAGTTTTGCCCGTTTAGGTTGTCTGGCAAAAAGTGCGGCCCTATCAACCGATTACCGATGACGCCTGCCCATACGTTCACGGAGAACCTTCGTTGAAAACCTCTGTGCCTCTTGACTCTCGGGTTTTGATCTCTGGGTGCCCAGTGATGGAGATTGTGGTAATTTACAATTCCTTCCTTGTCAAACTTGGACTCGTCAGTCCAGAGAATACTCCGTAAAAAATTATTATCTTCCACGTCCGTATGGAGCAAGTGGCGGCAAAACTGCATCCTTCTTGCATAGTCGTTATCCTCTAAGCCTAAAACAATAAAAATATCAACATTAGCGGTTTCCTATGAATTAGTAGCTATGTAACATTGATTGCTATCTCTGTCTTTCCATTTCTCTCTCACACACATGCTCATGTTAATTTAAAAATTGCCTATGAAATTCACATGCTAGTTCATTACATAAGAGCTAGAAACAAAATTTTTATGTAAAAAAATTACCTTGAACAGGGGTGTAGTGGAAAGGATGACGTCCATTTTCGCGAAGAACCGACCAGACTTTCCACACGCTTAAACCAAGCGTCCGGGCTACGGTTCTTACGCTTCTGGTCGGATCTTCCTCAAATTCAGCCAATATGCGTTCTTCTGCAGCCAAATTTGGTTGAAATTTGTTCACGGCTGGTTCCCGGAAATTTAAATTTCCGGTTTCTCGCAGACGCCGATAAGTTGAACCAAACGTTTGGTGGTTAGGCACTCGCCGGTCAGGATACCGTTCTTGATAAATCCTCCGTGCCTCGCGCCCATTGCAATCAGCCATTCCATACACCACCAGCATGTCGGCGTACTCTTCACTGGTAAATCCAGCCATTTTGCCAACAACAAGGTAACAAATAACAAAACTTAACAAAAACGAAGTAATAACAAACTCAACAAAATTAACAAAAACAGTGGAGCGTCGCAACGGCAAGTACGTAAGTTAGCTAAGATTGGGTAAATCTCGACTAACAAAGACCCCAACGAGTCACCTGCCCGGCCCCGTCGACCCAAGAGCGAAAGAGACAGAAATACGTGTTGCTCTCGTGTAAGAGTGAGACAACAAATTTTACCTGCCAACTGTAGGCCAAACTGGTTTCAGTTCTGGAAATTACATTTGTCTTACAAATGTCGACATGTGGTAGTAAAAGTGCCTTAGTTGCGGAAATTAATTAATAACTTTAAAACTAAAAGTGATAATTACACTTTTAGCATATCGTTAGAAAGGGCATGGACTGAGGATGTTTCAAAAAAATCAGAAGAACTCCAACCCTGTTAGTTTTTTTTTAAACCCCATAGAAAGTTGTCCTTAAAATTATTTCTTTACCTTACTACGGTACTTCAGGCCCCATAACTTTTCTTCTCCACAATTTTCTGGTGTAAAATAATTTTTTGCAGGACCCTAAGACTCTAACGATTAAAACAAGACCATTAGTAGACCGGTTCCATGGATAAATTTTGAGCTACAGGTAGTTTGAGTAAAAAATTCACAAAAAAGTCAAATAAAAAATAAAAATAAATTTAAAAAAAACCTTGAGGCCAAGGTCAATATAATGGGCGGGGGTAGGTAGCAGACTATCCCTAGTTTCTACCCTAGGCGTATGTACAGCTCCCTTCCAAACACCCTGTATTAAATACTTAAAGCCTATGTAATCGAGTAATTTATGTTATTTACTACAACGGCAGAGAATAGAGAAGAGTTACGCAGACTCCACCGACAAGAGCGATGCTCTAATAGTGATGACTACAAAAAAATATAAATACGTTCTAGTCTTGTTATTTGGAAATACAGAAACGCTAAGTTTACTTTTATAATTTCTATTTACTCACAAAACCTATATTTATTATTAATATTCTCTAATAACATTAAATTTTTCTAAAATATAATATATTAACATCCGTAACATGGCACGCATTATAACTTTAATTTGTGTTAATAAATATATTCTCTTTTTCGTTACTAGGTAAGTATCGTATTCCGGAAGATTTTACGTTTAGGGCCGGCGCACACCTGACGGAGCGCAGTGCAGAGCACATATAATTATCGACATTGTTCTTATTCGAATAATATTAAAAATTAGTTGACACAACATATGAGCATCGGAACATCGAAGCGAATACATGCGAATTTTGTGTCAACAAATTTTGAATATTATTCGAAAAGGTGGCGGGACGAACTGGATACCTTCTTGAGTACCTGGGCAGAGGAAGCTCGAGACAGAAAGTCTTGGCATATGAGGAGAGAGGCATTTGCCCAGCAGTGAGATACGAGTGGCTAAATAAGATAAGATTCTAATCTAATGAGAACAATGTCGATAATAATATGACAATCAAAAATGCTCTGCGCTGCGCTTCGTCAGCTGTGCGCCGACCCTCAGGCTTGTTTTAACGTATAGTTTAGTATAAATATTTAGGTAATTTCGATGTTTAGTGTGACCAGGGTGGTAATAAATAATGAATATTAATAAATAAGTAACCGCTTCTATTAACTTTAATAAATTAGATTTGCTTTTGTGAAAATAGTATTTACCAAAAATATACGATCTCTTCGGCAAAGAAAGAAGTGTTTTTCTGTAAGTTTTCATATTGTATAACGGATATTTGTGTATTACTGGCTATTAAGTGACTCGCGGATTTTAAATACTAAACTAATACAAACAAGCCTGCATTGTTAACTTTCAGCGTATCAAGTTACATTGGTCAACGTAAGAAATACATACCAGACCAGTTAAAACATTCTGGGAGGTCTAGTTATGCTGGTCAATTGAAGTATTTGGTACTGCGACCAGTATAACCAACGCTTGCTTTTATTAATGTTCGCCGGCGTCAAGTGTGAGTTGGGGTAGCGGCCACAACGGGAGAGGGGCGCGCTATGGCGGTGTCATACTACCGCCATACTCAGGGGATGCTCCACGACCTAAGGTATAGCAAGAATTTTAAATAAGAGCTTGAAGGCAAAATTATGAAATGATCAGCTAAGTTGCCTATGTGGTTTATCTTCAAGATGATACATAAATGTTGTGAAAAAGTTTTATAGATGAACATGAACGTGGCTATGGAATAGAACGTTCTTATAGTGCTACAAGGATCTATTGTCACTTGAGTGACATTATCAGGAGGGCGTGGGTGGTGAATAAATAACTCAAAATAATGTCAATTTACAAGATGATATCGTTAGTTCCGATTTCCGCCACGCGCCAAAAGATCCTTGTAGCCTCGCTTGTAGCACTGTAGGTATCTTAGTTTATTTTTTATGCGCCGACACGCCGACAGAAAACTGTCAAACAGCTTCTTAAAGCATGTCTTCTGCCCGAAACTATCAAATAGCACCATAATACCACTAAAAGAAGTTTAAAATATTTTAAAAAGTGCTCGCCTCGACCTCTGCCGCGGCCTCGACCCCTGCCCCTCCCGCGGCCGCGTCACCTCCGTCCGTCACCAAGACCCACCATATCTGAAATAGAATAACACAATTAAGTATTACTCAAAAAGGTGAGAAGAACGAGAGAAGTAATGGAAGGCCAAGGCGAAATACATAAACTATTTATTTTACGTTAAGTTTTTCAAGGTATTCTAATAATATGAGAAGTGTAAGAGTAAGTACTTAGTGGAAATAGAAGTCTATCTCATCATAAAATTAAGAGCATTGCTTTTGTCAACGGAGTCTCTGCCATTCCGTTATATGAAGAAAATAAGTAGTCATGATATCATTATCATCTCAGTCTAAATCTGCCCACTGCATAGGCCTCTCCAATAGCTCTCCAACGCGACCGTTTCATTGCCACCTGCATCCAACGAGACTCCGCGGTTTTCACTAGGTCATCGGTCCATCTCTCAGTACCTACCTAAATGGCATGATGACTAAAAAAAAATTGTTATACCATCGCATAGATTATTTTAAAATATTCGACACATATTTTTTCTTTTTTAGCTTAAACTAAAAATGACAAAGATACACTGGGTTAAAGTTGCTCGTGACGTCACGCCTAAGTAAGATTCGTCTCCGTAACTGTGATGCTCTGTATCTTTGTATTTATTTATGTATCTGATCAGGTAAAAAATGTGTTTCAAAGATTTTTAAAAGCCTAAAAGACGGACTAATTATTTTTTGAATTTTTGAATGTAGTCATCATCCCTATGACAGATACCTAAACTATAAAACTCCACGTACCTATATTAGTGGCAGTCTTCTCCAAGTAAGCGAGTGGACCCTGCAGCGCCGCCCCCGCGTACCCCCCACGTCCCCCCGCCAGGAACATTCCCTGCGCGAGGCTGTTCTGCATCTGGATATACAATTTTTGAGGTTACCATTTTGTGAAAGAGTATCGGTGTGTCGGTATTACCCATACTTGGACGGAATTACCCCACAATGTATTTTTTTTTAAACTAATGATTTATTTGTTTAGTTAGGACAAAGCTTTTTTAAGGATAATAAAAATGTGACTAAAATTAAATATTGTCATTTAAAATTACAATAGAGTACAATGGCGGAATTTTTAACATATTTTATACTAAAAACAATCCAACCAACAACAATCAAAAAAAGGAGGTGGTTCTCAATTCGGCTGTTTTTAATGCAATTTTTCGAGGGGTAATTCCGAAAATACAACGTAAACCACTCATTTTAAAAACAATTATTGCAATTACCCATTATTCCAAATTACCCAAATGCAATTGCAATAAGCCTTATTATTTAAAAAATAAAATTAAAAATCTACTAACCTGCGTGCAGCAATAATATTGTGGGCAACTGAAAAATACTAGAATAAAAAAATTAAAACTACAATTTTAACTTTTCAACAAATAAAAACACTACAAAATAAAACACAAAAACAAATACAAATTAAATATTTATTTTAACTACTAAAATTATAAAATTAAGTTTAAGCAAAGAAAATTAACTTAAAATTAAAATGATTCAGGCCCGTGTTCATAAACCGCTTTTAATTATGATATCGCTCTAAGGTAGAAATCTAGGCTTTACTTCTCTTCACATAGGCAGAGTCCACAATGGTATTTGTCATTTAAAAAATAAAAGTTCGCTTTACTTGAACACATATTTACATTGACTTTACTTCATTAGTTTCTAACAATTTTAAAAGTTACTATTTATGTATTTCAAAAAGAAAATAGTTTGATTATTTTACTCCAGCTATCGATGTAGCTAGTTTATAAATACGGACTTAAATCTACTTATTTCAATTACAAGATTTTAATTTAAATTATTTTATAATCCTCATATTATTTACACATGCCTCGTAAGATTCATAACAGTTTCTACTCAATCAAAATTAAGAGCATTAGAGGTTGGGTCCCATTCACACTTAAGAGTTTTACACGGTGACGTAGAGCTTCGACGCAAATGGAAATACGGTTACCGCTTGTACTCTACACCACCTGTCTATTATGCGTCACAAATCTCAAATACTATGGATTGCTGACCCATGAACAAGTGACGTTTAAGAGTATAAATACTACCGCCGCTGCACATTGGTGGGGTACGGCGGTAATTGCGGTCGAGGTACCTGTTGCTGCTGCATCGCTTGTTGCTGCAACGCTGCCTGTTGGACCGCCGCCGCTGCAGCCATTTGTTGAGCCTGAATAAAGAATTACACATCTTTATGTACTATTTAAATGTATAATTAAATGCGCCAGGATGACAGCTAATCGAGAGAAATGGCGAGGCATCGTGAAGCGAAGCGTGTTCTACCCTTTCCGTCAAGAAAACAAATTCATAGCGACCACGACCGCTCTTTCAAGAATGCATCGATGAAGAAGGAGAAGATGTACTATGTTACTAGTTTTATATATAGGGAGAGAAGCATGGGAGAGGCTTTTGCCCAGCAGTGGGACGAACTAGGCTAATAAAAAAGGCAGCTTTTCCTGTTATTCGTATTTTATATATCTGATCCGCATGCGGGTGATCTCACGCTACTGGCCAGAACGCTTCCTGCCCGCATGATAGGGAAAACATGATATGTTTGAATGAAATTTTAAGTTGTGGGCGGCACGCATGCGGATTAAAACACGCATGACAGGAAAAGGGCTCTAAGAGGAGATGGCGCGACGATCTGGATACATACTTGGCAAACTAGCCAGAAGTTCCCGGAGATAGGGATTAGGGATGGATTGAACGATGCGAGGGAAGCCTTTGCTCAACAGTGAAATACAACAGGATATTTAAAAAAGTGGAGGGAAGCGGTCTCTGCCTACCCCGATGGGTCATCATCATATATTTAAGAGCCAGGCTCTTGTCGGTGGAGTAATCGCAATCTTTGTCTCTCTTCTGCCAACAATTCGACTTCCTGATACGACACGACGTTAATTTTTGATGGGTAAATCCGCCAACCCGCACTTGCCCAGCGTGGTGGATTACGGCCTAATCACTCTCTGTATGAGAGTAGGCTCGTGCTCCTCGATGGGGACATATATGGGCTGATAACAACAACAAGTAATAGATAAATAGATATGTATGTATGTAAAAGACAATCACCTGCATATTCTGCTGCAAACACTGCTGCGGCATCGGCGACGCTGCTTGCTGCATCGGCGGCGGCTGAGCCTGTTGCTGCTGCACTTTATTGTAGACTGTGTGTCCCTGGAAGATGGTTGATATTCGTTTGAAGGGTATAAGCTTTACATAAAAGGGTTCTCAATATCACAATACAATATCCCACGATAACTACTTAAACCCACGGCCATTTTGTAATTTATCTCGTGGCTAAGTGTTCTGAAATTTTCGGCGCAATTCTCTTAATTTTTGCTTTCTTAGAAAAACCTTCTCCTGACAAAAACAAACACATTAAAAAAAAACTTATCCAAAACGATTTAGATGCTCTCGAGATTTACGCTTAGCAACATATTCAGGGATACTACCTACTTATTATTTTAGTGATAATTAATTGATCAATCATTTCACAAAAACAATTATATACTATAATATTATTTTTATTTATTTATTTAATAGTTTATTGTAAGAAGAAAGTAGGTACACAGAGATAGAAAAGAAAACAGAAATAAAAATAATAAAAAAAAAAAATAATTTAATAATTTATATTATAAATTATGAACAATTGATACACTATACCTTACTAACCTGTAAATCCGCCAACAGCGTCTGCCACTGTCCGATCTTATCGTAATGTCGCCGTAGTAGCTCATCCTTCCTTTGTAGTTCACATTTCAATTCGTTGTTGTCTTCTTTGACTAGGAGTTCTGGTTTCATTGCTGATAAGAGGAAGCTGTAGATAGAATTGGATTTAAATAAGTAGGTAGGTAACTAGGTGTGGATGAAACAGTGGTGTTAACATCGTAGCAAGTGAAGGGAAGCGGTCTCTTCCTACCTTGATGGGAAAGATGCGTGACAGATAGGTATTATTATAAATCATTCATAATATCATCTTCTCGACTGTAGCTGCCCACTGATGAATATAGGCCTCTCCATTTTTTCTCCAACGCGACCGTCATTCAAATGAGAGTCCGCGGATTTGCTAGGTTGTCGGTCTACCTGGCAGATACTATACCCATTCTTCCTCATCAGACCTAAACATCCCTAATACATAGGCACAAGCCTACTCTCATACAAGAGTGATTAGGCCGTAATCCACCGCGCTGGCCCAATACGGATTTCACATACACCTTCGAATTTCTTCTCTTGTGTATGCAGTACCTATTCCTCACGGTACATGAGAAATAAATCTCAGAGGTACAGGCCTCAGAGGTACAAGATTGGAAGCGGGCGTTCTAACACTAGGCTACCGCTCACTACTATACTAGTATAAGTATGTAAGTAAAAATCACAAACCGTTTCTGCAAAAAGAAAGCTTCCATTTGCCGCGCTAGATCTATGAACCTCTCAACTTCAGCTTTGACTTCCTCTTTCTCCACGCACGGGGCTGCTTCTTGCTTCGTCAGCACGTTCAAGCATGCCTGTAAGAGATTTATTAAATAAAGTAGCTAAGCGGAAATTTTATAGTTTGCTGCAACAAGATACCTAGTATAACAGATGTTAAGAACCACCAGAACGCAGTACGAGAATCATCTTCCTCCCGCACCGCAGCCTATCCCCTCATCGGCCCGGCAAACGGATTTTATTCATTCACTCGATTCGACTGACTGGTTCGACACTAATATTATAACTTGTTGTAATTATTTTCAATTTTCATTAAAAGTATTGCATGTTAATAAACAATTTCATTGAAGAAGACCCAAGATCCCCAACAACAGAATCAGAAAAAAAAAAGAGTAGTACCTAATACAAAAGCATATTTATAAAAGAAACATTTGTCTATTATAGGGATAGATTCAATTCAATTTTTGGTGGTATGGGTAGGGATAGATCACTTAATATTTGTCCAAACAATCAAAATTGGCATTTACATAAAAAGAAAGCTCGGCGGTTGGATAATTTGGAATAGTGGGGTAATTTAGATTAGTACTGAGGTATTTCAAGACAGCGGGGTAATTAGAAACATCTGTGTAATTTGCAATGGGGTAATTCTGGCATTACTGGGGTAATTCGGAACAGCAGGGTATTTCCGTACTTACTTAAAAGTGATTCCAAATACGTAACCTAAGTAAGATTATTTATTTGAACATTTTTTTTTAAAGGCTGACTAGCCTTTATTTTTTTTACATGCATATTCTTTTTATCGCTTATACAATTCTTCCAATGATTAACTTCCCCGATTATTCTAAGAATTCGGCTAGTAACATTGTATATATGTGTGTGCGCGTGTGTGTATGTGTTTGTGTGTGTGTCTGTCTCCGTGTGAGGCATAGTTTCTTAAGGTAAAGGATAAAGTAGAGTGCATTTTACGAAAGAAGTCCCCCAGATATTTTTGGAACTAAAGTTGACAGATCTATTTTCCCTATTTTCTAACCTTTTCCCTGATAGTACGTAGAAAACCCAGTACTTATCTTAATAAAAATACACTTTTTACATAACAGAAATATAGCTTAGTAGACATTTTTATCAAAATATATACCAACCTACTCATGGAATGACCAGAACAGTCAAAATATGCAGGAAATAACATTATTTAATAAATTACAAATGAAATAAACATAATGTAGGTAGATGTTGTACTCATAAATGGCAACATTATCAATTTTGACATGAAATACAGCGCCTCGGCTAGGGGACTTCTTTCGTGAAATGGACTTTAAAGGATTTTTGGGTAATTTTTTAAGAAATAAAAATCTAAAATCATATTATTAATCTTTTATTCGACAGAATTCCATCCAAAACAGTATTTAAATTACTATAGTATCACTACGTTGCACTTCTTTAATTCTTTCATACATTTAAATTAATTATTGCAATATATTTATTTTACATTACAAACCTATATTTATATTAGAATGCTTTTTATGAGGTTTTAGACCCAGAACACACGGTAAAACGCAAAAGCAACTCAAAAGTAACTAGCAGTTTCAGTTGCGTTGCAGTTGCGTTTCACCGTGAGTTTTGGCGCTTAGGGTCAGTTCATACTGAGACGCGACGCGAAACGCGACGCTTTGCGCCCGTTTTGTTAGACCGACTCAGAATGTACTTTATTTACTACACTAGAAGGTAGACATTTCATTATGATAGTTCAAAATTCGAATCAATCTAATTATCACAAAGAAATAGGTATGATCTTTTAATTAGGTAAATAAAGTACATCTATTTACTTTTAATTAAGTAAATAAATAATGAAGCAAATTATAAAAATGTGCGGACAGCGTCGCGTGGCGTCTTAGTGTGAACTGACCCCAGATATTCCATACAAATTGAATTATTTAGACAATGATTGATAAAACATAGGTATACATTTTTGGATAGAAATTAGAATAGGTGTTTCGAATTGAACATCTTAAAAAAGCATTTTGATACGTAGTAATACAGAAAAGACACCAAAACACATTTGAATAATGCAATTTATAAATAAAATTTACTCTTTTCGCATGTCGGCATATTAAATATGGTTAAGGAGGAAACAGTTGCTCAGTAGGGTACAGTGACTCACCATAGTTTTGTAAAGAAGGAAAAGAGATACGTTCATCTCTTTTGCACTTGCGCGTGCGCATGCCAAAAGCTTCCGAAAAGTGCAAAGAGATGAACGTATCTCTTTTCCTTCTTTACAAAACTGAGTCACTGTACCCAACTGAACAGATGTTTCCTCCTTAACCCTAATCTTAAAAGAACACAGGTACAGTTATAACTAGGACTCTGTACATTACTCCTGACTTATTTAATAATTATTTTTATTAATAAATAAAACTTATTAATAATTCTATCACTGTTTTATGGGTTTTTAGAGTTAAGTATTTGTGTCATACACAGAATTAGGTTCAAAATTGTCTTTCCTGTTCCTGATGATTAAGGATACTGGAGCATCTAATCCCCAAAATGTTTATACAGGCCAAAACTACATCGGGCACAGATTATGCGGATATGCGTTAAGTTGAGAAATTAGCTCCCAGTGTCCTTAACTTTCGGGAACAGGAGAGACATTTTTTGTTTTTTATGCCTGTATGACCCGTTTTGTAAATTATTTTAGGGCTCCGACTCTTAGGCCCAGAACTCACGATGAAATGCAACTGAAACTGCTAGTTACTTTTGAGTTGCATCTAAGTTTCTGCTATAGACTTCTTTAGAAAACCACACACGACGCAACTAGTTTGAAACGTTTCGTTCCAGTTGCGTTTCACCGTGTGTTCTGGGTCTTAAACAAAACGACGCCGCGTCGTGGAAAACGACACATATTGGTTGAATCTTAATAAAAATTATGGTGTTTATTAAGATTCTTATTTATAAATAAAAAGTTATAGTGAAAACGGGACCCTATTACTGAGACTTGTCTGTCTGTCTGTCCGTCCGCCCTTTGAAATTTTCACAGATGATGTATTACCATTGCCGCTATAACAACAAATACTAAAAATAGAATAATAATAATAATTAAGGGTGGTTCCTATACAACAATAGCGATTTTTTGCTCGATATCTATAGTGAATGATACGGAACCCTTCCTGCGCGAGTCCGACTCACACTTGGCCGTTTTTATTTTTGGTGTTTATTTGTGGGAGCCCTTAGCCAGAAACACACTGATCCTACATGCACAAGGTAGGTACATAATGGATAAAATCTGCTCTATATAAATATTATGATTAGTAGCACATTTGTCACATGCAACGCTGTCCCACGTCGTATAGAGCAGAATGCCATAATGCGTTGCATACGTGGGACAACCCTGTTTATACCAATGAGGGAGGAATATAAGGAGTGGCATCATTTTTTTTTTCATATACAAATGAGTTTATGACAGCGTGCCAAGGTTGCGCCAAGTTTTCTCATAGTTTTCTTGGTAGATGACCTGTCAAACATTAATTACCTAGTACCATACAAAAAGTTACCATTTTGCGCCAGCCCAGGCACGCAGATCCAGACCGTATGACTCCTTTTTCTATATTCCATACTCAAAGGTTTATACCTTTAAAATTGTTTTCACAAATTAGCAAATGTGCAAAGATATGTACTATTCTTTGCCGAATGCCACTATCCAAAATACTTTCCCTCCAAAAACCCATTATTTACTAATTTCAAGTGCACCTTATTTTAAAAAATTCAAAAAAAGAATATTAAATAATATTTTTTTCGAAAAACCTATTACAGTTCAGTCTAAAGCCAAATTTAAAAAAGAAAATTTAAAAGTTTTTTCGTCCCGCCATATTGTCGCTTCTCCCATTACGATACTTCGAGGCGAAGTCTCGAAGACTAGTCACCACGAAGTATCTCACATAAAGAATCAATCGCACACAACGATACCGGTATAATGCATGTGAGACACTTCGCAGTGACAAGATCGCGGGAAAAAAAACATTGGGCATAGGATCGCGACACAACTGCGTAACGTACTGCGCCGAACGTTCAGCGGCTGGAGTAAATATATGCGACGTAATTTCAGCTGATGTGTCATAGGTGACTTGAAACACATTGCGAGCGTATTGAACCGAACGTTCAGCGGCTGGAGTAAATGTATGCGACGTAATTTCGGCTGATGTGTCATAGGTGACTTGAAACACATTGTGAGCGTATTGAACCGAACGTTCAGCGGCTGGAGTAAATGTATGCGACGTAATTTCAGCTGATGTGTCATAGGTGACTTGAAACACATTGCGAGCGTATTGAACCTAACGTTCAGCGGCTGAAGTAAATGTATGCGACGTAATTTCAGCTGATGTGTCATAGGTGACTTGAAACACATTGCGAGCGTATTGAACTGAACGTTCAGCGGCTGGAGTAAATGTATGCGACGTAATTTCAACTGACGTTGCATAGGTGACTTGAAACACATTGCAAGCGTATTGAACCGAACGTTCCGCGCGGTACGTTACGCAGATGTGACGGCATACTTACTCGGAAATAGACCTATTTGAAGTTTAGAAATTAGCTCTAGAAACTATCTATACAAATCTATACCCTATATTATAAAGCTGGCTCCTTTTATATTACAAACACAAAAATACAAACTTTAGTATAAAAGACAATCAGTCGAAATAATAAAATGGCTTTAAGACTCCATACATTTTGTATGGGCAGTTGCCAGCTTGAACCAAGAACATACAAAGAAAGGCCCATTGCGCGCCAAAACACACGGTGAAACGCAAATGCAACGCAACTGAAACGGCTAGTTACTTTTGAGTTGCATCGCAGTTTTATGCTATAGACTTCCTTAGAAAACCACACACGACGCAACTAGTTTGAAACGTTTCGTTTCAGTTGTGTGATGCAGAAACTGCGATGCAACTCAAAAGTAACTAGCAGTTTCAGTTGCGTTTCACTGTGTGTTCTGGGTCTAAGTTAATAAGTCATTAAACATCGTGCCATCTTATTCTGATTTTCATCAATGACAGTGGCAGTTTTAAGTCTAATGAAGCGTTAGCTTAAATTGAACTTCCTTACAATTGTGTGATAAAGATTTTAGTCATCTTAGGACGTTTTCAGACCTAGCGTTTTAGGCCGTGGCCCCAGTAGGCAAACTGTTAGCGGCCGACTGAGTGAGTCGCAAAGTGGCGAACTGAAATTTGAGTTCTCAAATCAAAGAAATCACCGGTTTTGGTGGGAGTCGGCCGCTGTCTGAGATAGTCAGCGCGCGTAACGCTGCAAACTGCGTATAGTGAGCGAAAACTAGCTGACTGTGGACACTCCATTTCAAATATATGGAAAGGGCGTACTAAATCGATACGCCGCACACTAGTAAGCCGCTAACAGTTTGCCTACTGGGGCCACGGCCTTCTACGCGCCTATACGGTCGTTTTTAACAACAGGCGCGCTACATACGCGCTTCAAAAAACCGGACGCGTAAATACGGACGTAAACGCTCAAACCGGTGGTGTCGTGTATCAACATGGATTATACGAGCTTAGAACCGCGTCAACGCTCGTTCGAACAGACGCGCGTATAAGCGCTTTAAAAAAACGAGCGGATACGCGCTTGTAAAGCTGTGGTCTGAAAACACCCTTAGGGTAAATTTACACTGATGCAGAGTCGATGCGAAACATAACAACATTCAGCCTTAAAGTCGACAGAGTAAAGCATATATTACTGCAAAAATTTTCATAACACTACTTTTTAAAACTTTTCAATAATATCAGAAGTTGTATGTGCTGTATGTTATGCCGTAATCCACCACACTCGCCCAATGGCGAATTTCACATACACATTCAAATTTCAATTTTTTTTACGTCCCTAATCACTCATAAGACCCAGAACACACGATGAAACACAACTAGTTTGAAACGTTTCGTTTCAGTTGCGTCGTGTGTGGTTTTCTAAAGGAGTCTATAGCAGAAACTAAGATGCAGCTCGAAAGTAACTGGCAGTTTCAGTTGCGTTTCATCGTGTGTTCTGGGTCTTAAGAGCGTAAACTCGAGCCCCTGTAGCGGGGACGAAGGACTGGTGCTGATGTGCTTTATGCTGTTCAGTTAGGCCCAGAACACACGATGAAACGCAACTGCAACGCGTCGTGTGTGGTTTTCTAAACGAGTCTATAGCAGAAACTTAGATGCAATTCAAAAGTAACTAGCAGTTTCAGTTGCGTTTCACTGTGTGTTCTGGGCCTTATAGTTGAATTTCCTATGTTAAGTTTTGGAAATTAGCTTCGACTCTGCATCAGTATTAATTAATCCTCAGCCCAGCTGGTTGATCAATCAAACATTTCTATCAATCACAAAACAAAATTCACAAAAACATCTATATTTCTCATATTACTTCACACAAGAAACTTTAAAATAAAACACTATGACTTACCCTAAGTAATTTACAGTTTTTAAGTCTATTAGTTTTATGTTATTTTATGTGAAATGATGTATGTCAATTGTGGTTTAGGTGTGACAACTAAAAAACTCAAGTTTCATTCTTCTTTAAAGCTTATGAGACTTGTATTAACACAAAATAACTTTTATTCAGGTCCATTTGTTGAATTCCGACAAAATGAAAATGTTTCACAATACATTGTTGCTAAGCTGACCATTTCTTAGACATTTTTTTTTCGTTATTTCTCCAAATGGATCTTATACTAAACGCAAAGACTCGTGGCAGACGCGGTCATAAAACGTGTGAATGCGACAGCGCAACAACAGTGTAAGTGTGAGCGAGAAAATGATGTATTTTCTCTTCTTTGCTTAACGTAAGTAAACGCAAAGTTTAGTATTGTAAAAGTTGTTTGTTTTTTGACTCTACAAAGTATTGTTATGTAATAAAACAATATATTAACCATACATTGTCAGCAATTCACATAAAGTAACAATAGGACCAATATAAAAAAATTAAAACCAAAAAAAATTTACCTAAACTTAAAAAATACTGAAATTATTTCTGATAACCGTACCACGGTGATTGGTACGGACTTCTATAATAATTATTCATAGAATCATACATTTGTTGTACGTTTTGGTGTTGCTGCGGTTGGTAGTATTGATCTTTATACTCAGGACGTGGTTCTGAAGGTGGCAACCGCTGGACAGGATTCTGTACATTCTGGTACGTTCTGTAATCTATAGGGTTCTCTAGGAAAATGTTATCGTTGTACTGACCAACTGGCATCTGCCAGTCTTTCACTGGTGAAGGGTTCTGCTCTGGCTCTTTGACTTTCGGACTCTTTTTCCGTGTGTACGTATGTTGTTTTATAATTGTATGAGGTGGTGTCTGATTTAAATTCTTTGACATGAATTTGTGGAACTCTCCGAGGAAAGCGTTAGGGTTTTTATCAATGGGTTCCACAGGTTTTGGGTTAGGTACCCTCAAGTTTGCGTCTAGAAGTATACTTGAGTATGATTTCGGTGGATTGCCAGGTTTCTGCGGAGACGTTTGAGTAGTCGATGATGAAGTGGAAGTGGCAGGTATCTGTTTTTCACGGTTTTGTGGTATATTTAAGGTGGTATAAGTCTTTTGGGTGTTAGGATTATATTGTTTATGCTGACTAGCCATTATAGGTTGTAACGGCGAATTGTATTCAAAATTCGGGTTAACTTTTGGTGCACGAGGTTTTCTAGGTTTCTTCTCTTTATTAGGATCAACTGGTTTTTTAGGTTTCGGTTCTTTTTTGACTCTCTCTTTTCGTGGTTTCTCTTTCTTTTCTCCGTCTGTCTCTTTTGTTGACTTTCGTTTTTTAGGTTCCTTCTTCACTTCGACTTCCGTTTCGATTGGGGTTGATTGAGGGTTGAGAGGATCTGTAGGTAGCTCTTTCTCTGCTGTACCATCAGCTTCGTTTCTCGGTGGCGAATCCCAGTCAGAGACTAAAGCAGCCATGTTTTCTAATTGCTCGTTCGATAGCTTTTTGTTTTTCGGTTTTTTAGTACCTTTTCCTTTGAGCGGGGAGTCTACTTTAGCTTTAATTGGGGTCTCCCCTTTAGGTTTCTTGACTCTTGGTTTCTTTTCTGGTTTCTCAGGAGTCTTTTCTTTCTTATCATCAGTAGCTTCTTCCCCTTCTACATTTGGTTCATCATCTTTTGTTTTAGGTTTCTTTTTATCACTGTCCTTCTTCTCCTTCTTCTTCCTAACTCCCTTAATTCTGTCCTTCTTACTTTTAGGAGCTTCATAATCAGAGTCCGATTCTGAATCCATGTAGCCTACATCAGGTAGTTGAGCTTCCGAAGGTTCCATCTCATCACCTTTCAGCCAGATATCTTCAAGAGCATCTAATTGAGTATCATCAGGAATATGCTGTCGTTTCATTGAGGTCATCATGTCAAGGTCACCTTCAGCCATTGTCATTTCATCATCATCCATTACGTCGTGGCCGAGAATGGATACGGCTATAGCTCCTTCTGATATGCTCTTGCTGGCCATTGCGCGCTTTAGATGAAGAGGATGACGTTTCTTCTTTTTCAAACCTTCTTCTTCGGCCTCGATGAATGATTCTGGTAGCTCAGTATTGTTTTTATTACAAAGGATATCAGAACCTGACGGATGTGGAGCTGGTACCATCCTATCAGGTTGTTCAGGATGACAACCAATATCTTGACCTTTGAGCCACAGATCATAACGTTCCGGCTGGAAACGTTTCACAAAAGTATCCATCGATATCTTCACCATATCGTTACTACACGTACATTGTAAAGCTCGCTTGCCATATTCTACCCAACGGGGGGCTGCGAAGTTAGTAGACTCCGCACAGTTAAACCCATGGTTAAATCCAGCATGGTAACCGTATGGAAACGTAATCATTATCTCTCCGGCTTCTTGAGTGATTTTATTCACTGGTACCGAATATTGCTTCAATATTTGGGGCGAAATGAGAGTCATTTTGTGGCGTAGAAACGCCTGGCAAGTTTTAGCGGACGTCGGGAAGAAACCTGAAGCGATACGTTCGAATCTTTTGCCATGTTCCGGTGGGATCGCATACCAAGTCTTTGGCTCTCCGAAATGTAAATAATTAATGGAGTATAGATCCATATCTTCAGTGTGCCACGCGAAGGTGGTCTTCCACATACCAAAGTAAAGGTACGCCGTGTTTACACCGTCGATTTCTATACCGTAATCAGAGTTTACGAAATCTAGGATCGTACCCAGGCTGTTTATGTTCCATTCTTTAACGTCAGGGTCTGTGATGCTCCCGTTGACATCTGCTCCGTAAATAGGAGCTACATAAGTGACGTTCTTCCAGTACTTCCTCTCTAAATCATCATAGCTAGAGTGCCTCGGTGTGCAGTATTTTGCCGAGTTAGCTAACACTGCGAACTGTTTGACAGTCATCGATTTCTTCTGTATGTTTATTTGTTGGAATAAACCCTGCTTGCCGGTAACTACTTGGCATATAGGCGAGGGTATGGTTACGTTGAGCTCGTCCAGGTTGTAGCCCCTCTTTCTAGGTACCCATTCAGGTGGAGGAATCACTTTAGCGAGGCCTGCCTTATGCGCCCCTTTCGACTCCATATATTGAATGAATTTGTTGAAATCCTTGAACTCGTCCCATGTTGGACGAAATACCTGGATGGGGACTCCGCCCCCGCCGCCTCCAACTTCATCAAAAGACATCGTAACTCGAAATACAATCAATCACACCATGAAATCCGAAATCAACACTATTTCGTCACTATTTGTCTTTTATTACAACACTTCACGGCACCATTATTGTTTATTTGTCCCTCTCGTTTGTTCACGACTTCAAATACAGTTTTTAAGTTGATTTTCGAATTAAAAAACACGCGATAATCTTTTCGTAATGAGTGAAAACATTATCAGTAAAATGGCCGACTTCTTGAATGAGATGCGTTTGCATTGCGGGGCTTGCTTTCCATAAAATCTTTTCTACGACAGTAGAAGCTTCGTAAGCGAAATTAGGTCACGTACACACAACTTTCTATGGGATTATCGATGTAAATAAAAGAATTTTCTATATGAAGCTTCAACTGTCGCACAAGGCAACACTGGCGACGATTCGATTAATTTCGTTAAGTTGTCAATATTGCGATATTTTGACATTGACAATAGAAAACAATCTGCCTTTTACACAGAGGTTATTTATAAATTCTGTATTTTGAAAAGATTTTACAATAAAAGTACGCCGATTTTTAAATGCACTCACCTGAAATGATTCCTCAAATTCTTCAACAAGATTGCCGCTACCATTTGATGGTGCCGCCATCTTTAAAATCTATTTTAATCACTTTTTATTGGCGAAGGAT
Organism: Anarsia innoxiella; assembly: GCA_947563765.1. NCBI lineage: Eukaryota > Metazoa > Arthropoda > Insecta > Lepidoptera > Gelechiidae > Anarsia > Anarsia innoxiella. Next base: position 1,325,394 of record OX387418.1, on the reverse strand, counting down.
TGATACGGGCACTGGCACTCGCGAGTTGTGACGCGCAACAACAACAAATCGAATCGAAAACGCCGCGCGATGCGTCCTCGCGAGGCACGGCAAGGCAACCCTCCGTGCGAAACGTGATCAATACGCTAGGGCTGCCTCGCCTCACTTCCAATATCTTCTAAATGAAGCAATTATGTTTATTGTTTAAAAAGTCTTAATTTGAATTATTATAAAACAAGTCAGAAGTTACATCTTCGAGGTGTAACAGATTTCATTATATTCTTTCAGTTTGCTCAGTCAGAATCTTCCTCGCGAGACTGTTCATTTAGGTGATTCAGGTAGGTATACTTTTCTACTAATCATCATCATCATCGTTCGAATTTGAGGCAAACGCATAAAATTGCGGTTGAAGGCAACCCTGACCAGTTCAATGAACTTTGACATTGAGCTGACGGCTCACAAATGTGTCAAACTAAAAGGTGAATACCCGCAAATTCAGATTCTTACGCCTCTATGAAGTAAATAGGTAAATGCTAATGAAATACATCATCTATTTCATCATCGATGATAAAGTTGATGTAATTAAATAACATTGATCATTTATTTATTTATTTATTTATTACAGCCAAAAAACACCACCATTACGGGAGACTATCCCAAATCGATGGTATTACTTATATTGCTAGATATACTTTTACACAAAAAAAAATATAATGAAAAAAACACTTAAAATTAACTTAATACCTAATTGAGATCATAAAAAAAGAACAATATTTTATAACAAAAATAAAAATCAAACATTTACAATAGTAACAATCATAGGTATGTAACCCAAAATACTAACTTAAAAATACTAATAAATTTGATTCAAATTAAAGGTTTTCTGTAAGTAGTTTTGTTTTTGAGTAGGTAAATAATAATTTGTAGATAGGTAAGTACGCACTTAGCTTAGTGACGTCATTAAACTAGTACGTACTACACGTCAAGGTATTGGACAGGCGAAAACGGGAGAAGCGCATTCCAGCGAGGTGCACAGATATTTCCGACGGGTTATAATTGTAATTTCAACGACAATATTTTGTGCAGCTTATGTAAAGTAAGAAGATACCTACTTATTTAACAATTGTAAGCATTAGCGGCAGCAAAGACAGGCGATGCGCCTTGACCATTAGGTACGTACAAGGTACGTAAGATGGATAACGTCATGCTACTGTAGGAAGGTAAATAATGAAAACAAAAAACAGCTGATTTTGACAGATGCAATGTTATATTTCATGGTTACGGTTTGGTCGTTTGGTTTCGTTATGCTTTCGCACAGCGTTCATCAAGCTAGCTCATCATCATCATTTATTTAAGAGCCAGGCTCTTGTCGGTGGAGTAAACGCCATCTTTGCCTTTCCTCTGCCAGTAATTTCACTTCCTGATACGACACGACGCCAATCCTAGCTAGCTCACTGGACAATAAAATATAAAGGTGATTGGGATAGAATTTGTCGCCTTCCTTCATCACTTCATCGACATAAAATATGATTTTTGATATGATTCATCACTTTTCGTTACAATCGACTTATCACCATTTTTACGGTAGGCAACACTTTCAAATCCACGAAACATTGCTGCCATCATTATAACATAAAATTTTGTGATGCGAGTTGGATGCTAATGTGTTTAGAAAAATGAGAAGTAACTGAATAGCAATAAAATAATATTTAAAAAATCAGTTCTATATTTTATTTTGCCTGAAATAATTTTAAAATTGATTAACATTATTTTGATCGAGCCAGTTCACATCGAATCATGATTTAAACAATTGGTAACACTTTATTTGATTTGATTTGACATTAAGTCAAAATGGCTGCGGCGGCATAACCTTGTTTTTGCGCACTTTCTGCAGTTATTTATCAATATTGATACGATTTTGGGAAAGTAAATGCAAAAGATTTAATACAGTGCAAAAATTAATACGTCACCATGGCGGATGCGGCTGCTAGACAGTTGCAATATGAGTACAAAGCGGTAAGTGAACCAATTTCGATTACACGCTTGCGTTTTTGTTATTTCTTGTTATTGTGTAATATTTTTCCATAAAACACTAACTACCTGCTTGGTCTGGATAATAATAATGTCTTCTCCTTTAAAAACCTTAGGAATCTATCCGAGCAAAGATTTTATCTCATAAAACCTATCTTGATGTTGCGGAGTTGACATTGCATCGAATACCTATCGCAATTTTTTTCATTGTAGAACTCAAACTTGGTACTCCAAGCGGATGTGAGGCTCATAGAGCGCCGTGGACGCGATGAGGCGACAGGAGAAGTGCTGTCGCTGTCTGGAAAGCTTGGCGGTACCAGGATGGGTGACCGAGCTCAGCGGACCAAGCCTGAGAAGGCTGAGGAGAGAAAAGCTAAGTAAGTATAGTTTCCCACCACACTACAGGGGAGCTTTAAACGCCTGATAAGCATGGCGGTACTCATATGAGAGTGATCCTACTAATATTATTAATGTCAATGTTTGTGCTGGTGGACGTGAGGATGTTTTTTACTCATTATACAAAAACACTATACAAATTTAATGAAACTCATATGGTAGGTAGCTGGTACATCAGAATAACACATAGATAACAATAATTTGCAATATTTTTAAAATTTTCTAAGTTAAGCAAAAATCACGAAGTCACGGGCACGGCTTAGTCTTAAAAAGGTAAGTTTTGCATACCAGTTTCTCACTACTCTCACTATTAGGGATTATTAAAAATTTGACTTCCATTTCATATTTTCACATAAGTGCCTCAATCTTTCACAGACGTCAAAAACGTGACGAAGCGACCTACGAGCTCACCAAATCGAAGTCCTCGCGTGTAGCCTGGGCAGACGACAACCCGGGCGCTCTATACCGTCCCCGAGCTCAACACACTCGGCATGCGTACGAGTTACTGCTGTCGTTCATGCAGAGCTCCCTCGGGGATCAGCCGAGAGATATCCTGTGCGGGGCTTGTGATGAGGTAAAATAAGTCTTAGAAAATCTAGAATCTAAATACCTGGAATTTATTTTTGAGTATAGATGCTGTATATGTACTCTTAGGCCAACTGTCTATGGGATGGTACATCATTATTATTATTTTTTATTTGGAAAAAGAACAGCCTATGCTAATTACAGATAATTGTATAGAGACTAGAGGTGGGCCGAGTACTCGGTTTATACTCGGTACTCGGCGTACTCGGCACTTTTTTCACTACTCGTAATCGGCCGAATAACTCGGTAAAAATGCCGAGTACTCGGTGCAAATAAATCTACCTTGCGCATTAGATCTGCTTGGTAGATTATAGTCTCATTCATTCATATGGTACATATTTAGGCCTTTTCCCAGCTAGATCAATGTTATAAGCTGCTAAAACCATAATTATTTAGGAGAAAATTTCATGAACAATGTTTTATCAAATTTTTTCCTCTCATAAGCTTGCGGTTTATTGGTTTCATTCGAATAATTTGCGGGGTGCGGAGGGAGGATCGTAACACCGTTTGATCCCGAATTTGTTAGCGCCCAATTCTACCTGCTTCAAGTATACCGAGTAACTCGGCCGAGTACTCGGCTCGGTAAACTTTAAACCGAGTAATACTCGGTACTCGGTTACTCGGTAAAACTGGTACTCGGCCCATCACTAATAGAGACTTATATTACTAAGGCCATTAACAGTTTTTTAATCTCTTAAAGTGAAAATTACAGAGCAAACGGATAATATTCATTTTTTTTCTTACTCCATGTATTAGTGATTGAGTGAGTTTACATGTGTTTGTGTGATGTGTATGTCTCATATACACGTTTTTGTCATTTGACAATTGCAAGATACAAAGATTGTTTGTTTGTATGCAAGATTCGTGCATTCATCTTGCAATTGTTTTACGTTTAAAGCTTTATTTAAAAACAAGCATCTAATATAGTGCAAAATAAGCCATTTTGATTGGGCTTATGTATCTAGAATAATCACAATGTCTTGGTTTTTCATATACATAATATCATAAATTACTATTTTCTAGGTCCTAGTGGTGCTAAAGAACGACAAACTGAAAGACCTGGACAAGAAGAAGGAGATAGAGTTACTGCTGGGACCTGTCCCTGATGAGAGATTTGCACTGCTGGTTAATTTAGGTGAGGCTTGAATGTTATTATAGTTGTTTTGGCAGAATTATCGTAACGCTAGAGGCTTCCCGCGACTTCGGAAGCATTTATCGTCATATCTTGGAAAAAAATCATGATATTGTAAAATAATATAGCCTATGTGTTATTCTGATGTGCAAACTACAATATTGCCAAGTTTCATCGAAATCTGTTCAGTAGTTTTTGCGTGAATGAGTAACAAATCTATCCATCGTGAATGAGTAACAAATCTATCCATCCATCGGCACAAACATTGACATTTATAGTGTTTGTAGGATTTACAAGTGTTCAATTTGCGATTACATTTTCAGTTGGTTTTGCGGCAAGCCCTACTGTTTAACACATTTTGAGGCGTGCGCTATTGTATGCGCTATGATTTTTCGCGCATGCGTCAAATGAAAACGCAATACGAACGTGGAAGTGCACTGGTCAAGACATACCTAATCAAATATATATACAGGGTGTCCCAAAAATAGGCCTGCAAACTGACACTGGAGGTAGATGGACTTAAGGTGCATCAAGTAAGCCTAACATGCCCATAGAAAAGTCTTATGAGTATCGAGTTAGACCCGTTTTAGTGATTTTTGAAAAAAGAACCACTTTTTGATGGTTTTTGTATCAGAGAGCGATTAATATTCAATTAATTAAAAAGAAAAGTACGTTAACGGCTTCTTCGATAGTTACTTATGATATGGCGAAAACAATTCGTTGATGATTAAAGTGGAACTTCGACAAATTAACTGTCAAAGTTAATTTTAATTCTCTCCCAAAAACAATATCTCGACTTTGAGCAGCTGCCACGAAAAAAATTTACTCTGAACTTAATGAACAAATGTTTTTAAAAACTGCCTTGTGCTATTCCGAATCCAGAGTGGTATAACATGTATTGCAAAAACAACAAATTCGGGGTATTAGACATCGAAGACTTACCTAAGTCGGATTATTTCAAAAACTTAGAAGTTGAGTTAAGGTGGTTAAATTGACAAAATCGAGTAGTTAAGAGAAGTAATCTAGTAGGGCGTCTGTTTTTCAGCCTGACTAAGTAATAGGGAGTGATAAAGGCAAAAACTAAGTCGCTCTTTGAACCAAAATAGTCTAATGGACCAAAACAGATAGTATTTGAATGGTGCCAGATTAGACATGGGTTTGGTGGAAACATGGGGACGTGCTTGAGCTTGAGCTCTTGAGCAGCTTCGAATACTGTTTGCCGATATTCAGAACAAATCTCGTTGATGACCATGAGGAGATAAGGCCATAATAATTCTAACATAAGATGACACTTGTGCATACATAATGTTCAGGAGGAGATAATTTGAGCACTGTTTTGTAAAAAAAATCGCTAGGTGCGAGTCGGACTCGTGCGCAAAGGGTTCCGTATCATTCATTAGAGTATTCTGTAACTACTTCAAGTGTCTTAATAGCCATTACTAATATCGAGCAAAATTATCACATTTGTTGTATGGGAGCCATCCTTAATTATTATCATTATTCTATTTTTAGTATTTTTTGTAATACCAGCAATGATAATACATCATTTGTGAAAATTGCAACGCTCTAGCTATACCGGTTCATGAGATAGCGCCTGGTGGTGACAGACGGATGGATAGACTGACCCTTAGTAAGTACCCAAAGTATAAAAATGGAACCCTAAAAAATAATAAGATACGTTCATAATAAACCGTTTATTAACGTTTATCAATTTATCACAATTAACCCCTTATTGATTTCCCCATGTTTCCACCAAACCCATGTTTAATCTGGCACCATTCAAATACTATCTGTTTTGGTCCATTAGACTATTTTGGTTCAAAGAGCGACTTAGTTTTTGCCTTTATCACTCCCTATTACTTAGTCAGGCTGAAAAACAGACGCCTTACTAGATTACTTCTCTTAACTACTCGATTTTGTCAATTTAACCACCTTAACTCAACTTCTAAGTTTTTGAAATAATCCGACTTAGGTAAGTCTTCGATGTCTAATACCCCGAATTTGTTGTTTTTGCAATACATGTTATACCACTCTGGATTTGGAATAGCACAAGGCAGTTTTTAAAAACATTTGTTCATTAAGTTCAGAGTAATTTTTTTCGTGGCAGCTGCTCAAAGTCGAGCTATTGTTTTTGTTAGAGAATTAAAATTAACTTTGACAGTTAATTTGTCGATGTTCCACTTTAATCATCAACGAATTGTTTTCGCCATATCATAAGTAACTATCGAAGAAGCCGTTAACGTACTTTTCTTTTTAATTAATTGAATATTATCGCTCTCTGATACAAAAACCATCAAAAAGTGGTTCTTTTTTCAAAAATCACTAAAACGGGTCTAACTCGATACTCATAAGACTTTTCTATGGGCATGTTAGGCTTACTTGATGCACCTTAAGTCCATCTACCTCCAGTGTCAGTTTGCAGGCCTATTTTTGGGACACCCTGTATTTCAATCAAATATAAATTAAAAAAAATTATAATAAAAAATAAAATAAAAATAATATAAAAATGAAATACCGTATAAAGAATATATTCTCTTTGTTGCAGGTAAAAAAATAACAGACTTCACAATAAGTTCGACTACAGATGACAACACTGAAATAGATGAGACGTACGGCATCAATGTGCAGTTCGAGGAGTCGTCCGAGGAGGATGATGAGGATGCCTATGGAGAGGTTAGTCATCAAGATCCCACTGCTAGGCAAAGGCCTACACCGCGACTTTCTGTTTAACACTCTCACATAAAAGTTAAAGTTCTATGAAATCTTACAACTTTCCCAAAGAAACATGTTTCAAAATACTTTTCAATGTTTTCGTTTTCCAAGGCTATGTTGATCTGCTGATCGCTTCGTATCACTCACACTAATTACCTCTCTCTTTCTCCCCCAAGGTGCGAGAAGAAGACAAAGAAGACGGCGAAGGTTCAGATAACGAGAAAGATAAGGAGAGCAGCGGGGAAGAGGACAGCGATGGAGAGGGGAAGAAAGCTGCTATACATGCTAATGTAAGTATTTAAAAAAGAAATTCATTTTACTTCGATGGCCAATGGGGCAGAAAAGTTCTGGAGTGGCGACCACACACTACCAAGCGAAGCGCAGGATGGCCACCTGCCCAGATAGATCGATGACAGCGAAAACTGTGGTCTCAAATTTTTTTTCAAAATTCAAAATGTGGGCAGCTATATGCCGAGAAGAAGAAGAAGAAAAAATAATAGACATAGATTTTCCTTACTTTATTTACTCCGTACATGAGGAAGTACTGGGGGCTTAGCACGGCATGCCGCGACAATTATCTCACGTATGCTGTCCTTATCACATTTAAAACTATAGACAGAGACGTAAGCGTGACAAACGCATGACAACGTCTTGTCACGGAGTGCCATGCTAAGCTAGCTGGTCTGGGATTGAAACCGCGTCTCTAATATTGGAGGCGGGCCTTCTATAAACAAGGCTACAGCTATCTTCTCTTCTAAAAAAATTGAACTAATGACTCAATTTCATATTGGGGGAGCTATTTGTCAGGTCGATATAGCCCGTATTCGTCGTATATCGAGGGCTTTCCGAAATGAAGCCTATCGCATGTCTTTTGGTAGTTATTCGTCGAACGAAATACAGAATGCGGGGAATAGCCGCAGGCGTCGGCGTAACGCCCGCTGTATCGACTTGGTGATTTGGTCGCTACCCCGCATGCGGCGGCTTTCCCGCATTTTGTATATCGACTGCCTTATCGACCAATGAAATTGAGCCTTTATTATAATACTAGAGGCTGCCCGCGACTTCGTACGCGTTTATCGTCATATCTTTGAAAAAACACAAAATATCTGCAAATAGTATAGCCTATGTGTTATTCTGATGTTCAAGCTAAGTTATATTAAAATTTCATTAAAGTCTGTTCAGTGGTTTTTACGTGATGAAGTAACAAACATCCATCCATCCATCCATCGGCACAAAAATTGACATTTATAATATTATTAGGAAGTTTTTCACTGATCATAAATCATTACTTTACTATTTACACTTCCAACCAGCTATCCGAAGAGCAGTCTCAGAAGCGACGCGACGCGACGCTGCACCCGATGGACATAGACGCGTACTGGCTGCAGCGGCGCCTGTCGCGGCACTTCCCTGACGCTATGCTGTCGCAGGCTAAAGCTAGTGAGGTGTTGAAGTGAGTGTTTATTAGACGTTTATTCACTTCTTAGCATCACACAAAATACACCTACAGTGCTACAACGATATCATCTTGTAAATTGTCATTATTTTAAGTTATTTATTCACCACCCACGACCTCCTGACAATGTCACTCATGTGCCAATGAGTCATACACAGAATTAGGTTCAAAATTGTCTTTCCTGTTCCTGATGATTAAGGATACTGGAGCATCTAATCCCCAAAATGTTTATACAGGCCAAAACTACATCGGGCACAGATTATGCGGATATGCATTAAGTTGAGAAATTAGCTCCCAGTATCCTTAACTTTCGGGAACAAGAGAGACATTTTTTGTTTTTTATGTCTGTATGACTCAAATAGATCCTTGAAGCATGTGTACAGAACTACAGATTGTAATGAACATTAGGACAGTTTTTACAACTCAGAATTGGTAAGGTAAATGTTGACAGAGCAAGTGTTTGTGTGTTTGGATCGTTAGGCATGATGACTAAAAAATTTGTTTTACTCCGTCACATAGATTATTTTAAAATATTAGACACGTATTTTTTCTTTTTTCTCTTAAACCAAAAATAACAAAGATACACTGTGTTAAAGTTCCTCGTGACGTCACGTTTGAGTACGACTTTAACTCAATGGTGACGTAAAAACCCCCCACTCCGTAACTTTGATGCTCTGTATCTTTGTATTTATTTATGTATTTGATCAGGTAAAAAATGTGATTCAAATATTTTTTGATAGCCTAAAATACGGACTAATTATAATTCAATTTTTTGAATGTAGTCATCATCCCAATTGGAGGAAAGTGGTCTCTGTCAACCCTTATGAGAAATAGGTTTGACACATATTTATGTATGTATGTATGTATGTGAATTTTTTTTTTTCAGAGCCTTAGCAGACGCCGCAGACGACAGAGATTTAGAAAATAGACTAGTTCTGCTCCTCGGGTATGATTGCTTCGAGTTCGTCAAAGTTCTAAACAAGTATAGATATACAAGTAAGTCTAAGTTTATTTAATTTTAACTAGACGCTGCCCGCGTCTTCGTACGCATTCATCCTACTAATATTATAAACTAGCTGTCCCGGCGAACTTTATCCCGCCTTAGAATGAAATTTATTGTGTAGGAATAAAGTTCAAATTGACTCTACATTTTAGTAAGAAAACATTTGTATGGGAAAAAGAAAAGGTCTGTTTTAGGGCTTTCCCGGCAATTATTCGAATTTTTCTCACCGTTTAGACCTACCCTGGACTACGACAAACATTTTAAAACCAAAATCAGCTCAATCGGGCCCAGCCGTTCTCGAGTTTTAATCAGACTAACGAACAACAATTCATTTTTATTTATATAGATGTTAATGTTTGTGCCGTTTGATGGATGTTTGTTACTCTTTCACGCAAAAACTACTGAAAAGATTTTAATGAAACTCGGCTATATTGAAATTTGTGTATCAGAATAACATATGGGTTATATTATTTTGAGATATCATGGTTTTGTACCAAGATATAAATGCGTGCGAAGTGGCGGGTAGAGGGCTTAGCACGGCGTGCCGCGACAATTATCTCACGCATGCTGTCCTTATCACATTTAAAACTATACAGGGTGTAACAGAAAGGGTATATAAAGTCGAAACACAGCGATAGTCCTCATAAAACTGAACAACTTTCCCCAAGGAACATGGGTCGTTACTCGAAAAAAAATTTTGTATCGCCCATACTTACTCGATCAGCTGATCGGGCATTTTGTATGGGGAGGCGAATTTTTTTTTACGAGTTACGACCCATGTTCCTTGGGGAAAGTTGTTCAGTTTCATGAGGACTATCGCTGTGTTTCGGCTTTATATACCCTTTCTGTTACACCCTATAGACAGAGACGTAAGCGTGACAAACGCATGACAACGTCTTGTCACGGAGTGCCATGCTAAGCTAGCCTTCTAGTTGGCTACTATCGAGACACGCCGGCAGCGTGTCAGGCCAATTCAAAGACAAAGCGCCACAGTGTATCTTTACACGAACCACTTGGTACTACTTTTCACCCTCCCATAACTCAAAAGTTCTTTAACGTAAAGACATAAAACTACGCATGTTCAATCTTATCCATAACGACACGAAGAAGCCCAAATTTCATGAAGATAGCTCAAACGGTTATGAAGATATGAAGGTCCAAAAATCGCAAAATAGGGTATTGACTGACTGATTAAAGTAGCAAAACCTAACCTACTTCCAGATGACCTAGAAGGTTGAGATTTGGAATTCAGCTCTATAATTACATTTGACCGTAGGAAAAAATCCAAAACTTTAAAAATGTCAATTTTTTTTTGTTATCCCCATACAAAAAACTTGCAATACACACTAAAAGTGGTATAAAAAATTATACAATTCTTTTAGATTTAATTTAATAACAAGGACATAACTTGATACATAAAGATAGATTATAATGAACAAAAAAAAAATTAAAAAAAAAAAAGAAATAAAATGTATTTACGTAGGATCGAACCTCCGACCCGAGACCTCTTACTTACCGCATAACTATCGCGCCAACCATAACTATCGATAGTACTACGAAATTTAGATCTGCTTATTCAAAGTATCTAATCTGTCACTCCAGCCAATCAAACAAAAAACAAGCGATTTACGATTTAAAATGCGAACGAACCAAAGTATGCTCTTTATTTTTTTTTCGATAAGTGGTTTTTTCGTTTCGTTATGCCCGGTTGTCTAAAAAAAATTCGCCTATTAGATTGCGTTTTATGCTGCGTCTTTCATTAGATTTATTTGAAGATAGATTATAATTAACAAAAATAAAATAAAAATAAGAAGTAAAATGTATCCACGTAGGATCGAATCACCGACCCGAAGACCTCAGGTATCTTCTTACTTGGCGCTTAACTATTGCGCCGACCATAACTGTTGATAGTATTACGAAATTTAAATCTGCTTATTTGATACTCTGATCTAAATTATAAACGTTAAGTGTATGTATATTCATTGTATGTATGTAATGTAACATATCGCCACATATTATCGCAGAAACGTAGACTGGTACGGATTTAAATTTTATAGATGGCGTTACGTGGTAGTGATTTATAGTGGTAAATGTATCAGAAAAGTAATAAAAAATTAAAACTCATTAAATTAACAGTTATCGAGACACAATTTATATTTAACAAAAAAGAAAAAAGTTGAAAAATTAAATTCGTTCATGAGGGATCGAACCACGGACCTAAAAATATCGAAAGAAACATTTTACCATGACGCTTACCATTAGGCCAGCTAACACTATGCCAAAGGAGTTGAAATTTAGAACTAGTTAGTATTGATTGACTGACTATTTAAAGTAGCTAATCTTAACCTACTTCGAAATGACCTAGAAGGATGAAAGGGGTTTGAAGATTTTAGTGTGGAGAGTGCTCTACAACTTTTTTAAGCTATTGCATAGCTTCTATCGCGGGCCTTGAGCGCGGTGACCGAATCCAGCACCCCTAGACAAGTGGCTGTCTAAAAACGTATACGCTCATCGAATAGAATAAAAAATGTATGAAATTGACATTAGCTCACGAAATGATTTCATAGCAAGCGTAACGATTAGAAAATTCGTAGACAAGTGTCAATTAATTTTCTATTCGATCAAACAAAACGCATAGCCGTACGCTGTCCTCAGCCAAGTGGCACTTTTGACAACCCAAAACGCTCCGTGAGCGTTTTCTTTGTACGCTAGGTAGGCGAACGCCAACACCTCGTAGAATTCGCTACAAAATGGCGATTTGTATAAGCAGCTGATGGACATTCGTGTTATTTGTGATCGAATTCATTGATTTTTTTGTTAAAATGCATACGTTAAGATTATTGTGGGCTGCTCATAATGAAGAAGTGTGGCTCAGGCGTCAAAGAAGAAACGATTTTCGTCGTTGCTTGGAGAGAATTGCGGAGATGCCAGAGTTATTATTCAGGGAGCAATTTAGGTTAAATAAAAGTACATTTAGAAGACTTTGCATCGACCTAAGAACTTGCACTTCATTAAGAGGAACTAAAGAAATTCCTCTGGAAGTAAAGGTAAGCACGCAACCTCGGTTCCATCACTGAAAGTTTAAGTTGACTTTAAAGATGGAAATTATATCAATTCTAAACATTCTCAACAATAAATAACGATACGCTTAGAAGGTAAAAGTTAATTTAAAGTGAGTTATTAGTTTTGCGAAATACTTACCAAATTAATGAATAAATTCACAAGCACTTACTATTTCACAAGTAATTTTAATTTTATCACAGAACTCAATATTCGCGCCGCACACTTATTTGACAATTGATTTGACGTCTGCCGTCGAAGCGCTCGAACGCAACCATAGACAATTTTCGTTTTTTATCGTCTGAACGAATAGAATGAGCGTTAGCGTAGTTCGTGTAATCTTGGCTACCAATCTAATAACGTTATCGTTGTAGCGTTAACGTTTTTAGAATTAGAAATGTTACGAAGCGTTTGCCACTTGTCTAGGGGTGCAGAAATTCCGTAACGAAAAAACCTCACGCTCCCCACTCCGACGGGCACGGAGGTGTGGCTTGAAGGCCGTGCATCGTCTAACGTCGTTTCAGTTCGGCAGTCTTCGACACGGCAGCGTTGTGTGCGTGCGATTAGACGTATTGTACGACTCTACGAAACTCGCACGAATCGAGACGAGCTGCTCCGAAATTTTACTATTATATTAAAATTTCGGATGTTTTATTTTTTAATATTCATACTAAGAATTAAAACGATAATATTTTAAACAATATCAACTTTTTATTTATTTAATAAAAGAAAAATTTGTTTTCTTATCGGTCACCACGCTCAAAAAGTGTAGGTAACTTGAATTAATATCAAAGAAAAAGAAATACTGCATCAATAAAATAAATAAATAATTATAATTGCATAAGTTGATACAAAATGCTATGCAATAGCTTTACCGCGGCAGTCCCCGAGTGCCACAGGTCTTTTTTTTTAATTTTCCGAAAGTGGCGGCAGTCAATGAAACCTTCACTAATCTATAGTTCAGGTCAAAACAAATAGAAAAAATAGATGAAAAAAGAAAATGATAAAGCGTCACGTTTCCGAGATAAAGGCTGTAAAAGATAGACTAGTGGCGCCAGTAACTATTGGAACATGAAAACTGTGTTTTGGTGTTATTAAATGGCACATATTGTATTGGAAATTGATACTAGCAGTTAAATAAAGTATCCTGGCTTATTTTAGCAACGCCCCTCCCTCCCACCAAGATGCTCAGACTACTTATAATTTTTATTATTTTAGGTATAAATATGGTGGGAATTTATAGTGGTTGAAAAATAAGAGTTTTTGAAGCAACCTATGTCAACCAACTTCCAAAAGCATGGCCCCCTCAAATACTCCTTACCGTTTATTTTGTTACTGCACTGCTCTGCATACGTGCTAAATGGAGTAATGAAGGGCGGGACGTGGCTGTGCGAGGAAGATGCGCATCTCGAGCTATGCTACGTATCTCGATAATATAAAAAAACATAGCTTTGCTCGATAGCACGCATCCATAGCCCGCATCTATAGCACGAATCCATAGCACACATCTATAGCACGCATCCATAGCACACATCCATAGCACGCATCCTTCTATGTGAAAAACATAGCTTAGCTGAATCCATTTCCACAAAACAATGAATATGATTGGTGGATTTCAAACGCATTCGTAGCAACGTAGCATAGCACATCTCTGGTGGAAAAGCACACTATATCTCGGAAACATGACGCTTTATCAATTTTTTTTCATCTACTTATATTTTCGATTTGTATTGACTTGAACTATCGATTAATGCAGGTTTCTTAGACTGCCGCCATTTTTGTGGAAAAAGTTACCATACACATGTTTAGGTAGGACATTATATTCAAACTCCTTTGGAATCCAGCTCGGTAATTACGAGTAAGCAAAGGAAAAGAACATTTGCTTACTTTAGGTATTTATACAACCCGTTCACTATAAGTTTGCCGCTGTTGTCTCACTCACTCAGTCCTAGTTCCAGTGAGAAAACGCTACACTGACGTCATTAGCAGCAAACTTACGTTGTACTTGTATAGTGCGTTTTTAAGAATATTTATGAAACGCACGCACTCTACGACGCAGCGGAAAAGCAAAAAAAAGAACTAAATCTTACTACTTGCCTAGTTCTCTGTACAAAAAGTAATGATATCCCACCAAAAACATAAATGTGAAAAAGGGTGGCCAATTCAATATGAAAATTATGTTGAGAGCTTTGCCGTAAAAAGTATGGAGATCTAAATGAGTGCCAATTCATAGGTATGCAAAATAGAAATATGTATTTTTATAGAAAAAAAATAATGCCTATTATGAACAAGTATTAATAAACTCTATTTCTTTGCTTTGTTGGATAACTTAAAACAATTGCTGTTATTAAAAAAAATATAAGATCTTAAAGGAGGTTAGTTTTATTTGGCCAGTTTTCATCAGAATTAAAATATTGAATAAGTTTATAAATAAAATGACTGATTTAATGGAAACTGGCCAAATAAAACTAACCTCCTTTAAGATCTTATATTTTTTTTAATAACAGCAATTGTTTTAAGTTATCCAACAAAGCAAAGAAATAGAGTTTACTAATACTTGTTCATAATAGGCATTATTTTTTTTCTATAAAAATACATATTTCTATTTTGCATACCTATGAATTGGCACTCATTTAGATCTCCATACTTTTTACGGCAAAGCTCTCAACATAATTTTCATATTGAATTGGCCACCCTTTTTCACATTTATGTTTTTGGTGGGATTATTATCTATTTTGTTGCATAAACACCAAGGTAGGTATTCCTACCTTGGTGTTTATGCAACAAAATAAACTAAGGGATCGTTTCACCACCTGCAGATAAAATATAACTGACAGATAAACCTATGTCTATTTAATAAAACATGACTTAGACAGAGACAGGTATAAAATATCTGTCAGATAAATTTTATCTGTAAATGAAATGAGCTCATAAACGTCATGTTTAATGAAATAGATTTATCTGTCAGATAAATGTTATCTGTACGAGGTGATACAGGCCCTGAAACACTCATTTATTTTCCAGTACTGTACTGCATAAAGCTGGCATCAGCCCAGTCTGATGCTGAAAGGCAATCGATCAGAGAGGAGATGTCTCGGCAGCCGCATCTACAGAAGATACTGGCGCAGCTTGACACCGGGAAAGGCGATGATGAGGTAAGCTATGATTGTACAATAAAGGCTGATTTATACAGGACAAAGAATGCACATCTTTGGAAAGTAATCGGCTAAGAGCATCGAACATATTAGTATAGTAAAATTTTCGGTATCAATTACACTACACATCCCCTATTCGAGCTAGTATGGAGAAAAAAAAGTTGGCGGCCACTGATGAAACTAACGTCAATCGATAGAGAAAAATATTATAAAACGATAGTATTTTGGACAAATGTCGAAAGTGATATACTTTCGGAGATATAGAACTTTGAAAATGTTCACATGTAATTTTTTTTCTTCATACTAGCTCGAATATGGGATGTTCAGTGTAATTGATACCGAAAATATTACTATATCAGGCTCCATACAAATATGTTCGATGCCATTTCGACTTCGTATAGCGATATCTGTGTCGCACACACCATGACGTTTGTTTTGTCAGGCGTACTTCAAATGCTACTGATTGCAACAATAAAGTACTAAGGTCTAAATTCAAATTCTGATCAACGATTATTCTAAGGGTCATTCCTGTCATGCGTGTTTTGATCCGCATGCGAATCGGTTTCGCATGCGGGGTGATTGCACGCTTATGATTGCAGTATGCGTGCTGCGCGCATGACAGGAAAAACATGACATGTTTGTATGAAATGACTAGCTGTCCTGGCGAACTTTGTTCCGCCTTAAAAAGGGCTTTTCCGGCAATTATTCGAATTTTTCTCACCGTAAAAACCATCCTTGGACTTCAATGAACATTTAAAAAAAAAGACTTGTGTAAATTAGTTGTTGAGTTATGCGCTTACCAACACATTTTGCGATTCATTTTTATATTAAAGAAGAAGATAGGTTGCGTGCGGCACGCATACGGATTAAAATACGCAAGACATGAAAAGGCCCTTAGATTAATCGTTAATCAGGATTTGAATTTAAAACTAAGTACTTTATTGTTGCACTCAGTAGCATTTGAACCGCGACTGACACATCAAACGTCATGGTGTGTGCGACAGATATTGCTATGCGAAGTCGAAATAAGCCGATTGCATCCTAAGATTGATGTACATTCTTTATCGCCCTTTACTGTGCAGTAAGAATCGAATCCATGACAATGTCAAGCAATGTCACTTCTAACCAAACCACCTGTCCACAGACGTCAACCCAATCTGAAGCGCCAAGAAAACGTCACAAATCTGAAGTGGAAGCCGGCGAGACTGGCGGACAAGTTTCAGGGAATCGGAAAGTGCTGTCATTAGAAGAATTGGTGTTTGCAGCCGGCTCGCATCTTATGGCCAACAAGCGGTGTCAATTACCGCCTGGGTCTTTTAGGAAGCAGAGGAAAGGTTAGTTTCATATTTTCAAACTAGATGGCGTTTGTTATGCTGACCTGAAACGCGGTATTAAAGTTTTTTTCGCGCGGTATATAAGTATAATTCGGAAAGAAATCTATGACGACAAAGGAGACTAAATGACGAATTTTAGGTCGGCAATTTTAGTAATTATTTTTAATAAAGCTTTCATATTTAATTATTTATACTTTTTGTCCACATTATTGTTCATCTACCGTTAACAAAGAGAATTGTTGACCATACCACCAGGGGTATGGTACGGGGGTTAACCATGTTAACCATTAACAAGGAATGTTAACCGCTCTGTCATCTGTGTGTCTGTCTGTCTGTGGCACTGTAGCTTCTAAACGCGTGGATGGATTTGGGTACGGTTTTTTTTTTAATTTAAACTGTTATTCCAGCGATTGTTCTTAGATATGAAAAATGCAATTCGGTTCAGCCATTTCAAGGTCATCAGCTCTTTTTTCTGACTCTGTTCTTCATTATCAGGTTACGAGGAAGTCCACGTGCCAGCTTTAAAGCCGAAGCCGTTCGAGGAAGACGAGACCCTCGTGCCGATAGAGAAGCTGCCCAAATACGTGCAGCCCGCGTTTGAAGGGTTCACCACTTTGAATCGGATACAGGTAACTTTGTTTGCAGCTTTTCCAGGGTTCCGCACCCGAAGGGTGAAAACGGGATCCTATAACTAAGACTTGGCTGTCCGTCGGTCACCAGACTGTATCTCACGAACCGTTATAGCTAGAGCGTTGAAATTTTCACAAGTTATGTGTTACCGTTGCCACTATGATAACAAATACTAAAAATAGAATAATAATTAAGGAAGCCCCATACAACAAACGTGTTTTTTTGCCTTTTTTTGTTCAATATTAATAATGGCTTCTGTTAGATATTATTATTAGGCTATTGTTAACCTAGGAAAGGGTAAGTAATATTTGATATACATACGGATCATATAACATTTAGTTAATATAACATCACTTTTAATAATTTTCTATTGTATAACGATCATATGAAATAACAAACTATTCATATAACAACACTTCTAATAATTTTGTAAGTTATAATAGACGTTACGTATAATAAACTTTTTATATACCTAAGTTGATAGGTAAATATTTTTTTAGAGATTTTCCTTATTTCATTATTGTATTGGTATAATAATATAAGTAATACAATACGATATAATAATGAGTTTAATACCTATCTGACCCAGTATGAACGTGCAAAAAAACAGTCTAGCATAAAGCTAACAGAATCCAAGCAAGTAAGTAGACATGCAGCATGCAGGCAATCATGCAGCATGCAGGCAATCATGCAGCACGCAGGCAAGCATGCAGCACGCAGGCAAGCATGCATCATGCGGGCAAGCATGCATCATGCGGGCAAGCATGCAGCACGCAGGCAAGCATGCATCATGCGGGCAAGCATGCAGCATGCGGGCAAACATGCAACATGCAAGCAGGCATGCAGCATGCAAGCAGGCATGCAGCAGGCAGGCAAGCATGCAGCAGGCAGGCAAGCATGCAGCAGGCAGGCAAGCATACATCATGCAGGCAAGCATGCAGCATGCAGCATGCAAGCAAGCAGGGATGCAAAAATCATGTTCTAACCTAACCTATCCCATTTGGTTTGGTTGGTATTTGTTTTTTCTCTGCGGGGGGCTTCGCCCCCCGAGCCCCCCCTCGGGGGCTCCGCCCCCGGACCCCCTCCGCCTGCTCTTTCTTCTGGACTCCGACACGGCTACGTTTTTGTATTTTATAACAATAGTTTATTATATTATTTGATTCTATTCCAAATGTAACTTATATTAAATGAGCGTTATTTCAATCAAAATTATGTGAACTGTTTATATAATAATAGTTAGTTATACAAAATGAACGTTATTAAAATGAAAATATGTCAAGTGAATTTATACCAAACAAGACGCACCCCCTAGGAAATGGTACGGAATCCTAAGTGCGCGTGTCCGACTCGAACTTGGCCGGTTTTTAAACGGTTTTATTTAGCTCACCCCGTTTGTTTTATTTTTTATTCTTGGGTCAAATTTAGTAATTCAAATTTCACCCTCTTCCTGTCAACCGATTAATCTGAAATTTTGTATACACTTTGGATTTTGGTGACAATACAATTATGTTTATTCATTATCATTATAAATTCAAGATGGCCGCCGCTACAAAATGGCGGATAATTTAGGTTTTATTAATCCCATCAATATGGGTATCAAATGAAAGGGCTCAACCAGTAGAATACAATGTACTATATAAAATTAAAATCCAAGATGGCGGCCGCTACAAAATGGCGGATAACTTAGGTTTTATCAATCCCATCAATATGGGTATCAAATGAAAGTGCTCAACCAGTAGAATACAATGTACTATATAAAATTAAAATCCAAGATGGCGGCCGCTACAAAATGGCGGATAACTTAGGTTTTATCAATCCCATCAATATGGGTATCAAATGAAAGGTCTCAACAAGTAGAATACAATTTACTATGCAAAATTGAAATCTAAGATGGCCGCCGCTACCAAATGGCTGATAACAATTTTTTATCAATCCCACCAATATGGGTATCAAATAAAAGGGCTTGCCAAGAAGAATACAGTGCACTATACTATACAACCACAATATTTAAGATGGGCGCAGCCACTAAATGGCGTATAATAATAAGATTTAAATTTAGAAATTGAATCTGTAATTTAGGTATCTGATTAATCCAGCCTGAATCCACCACCCAAGTCAAGATTTATGCAGGGCAGCACTGTGGATCACGCAGTCGTATACTTAGGTGCGAAACTGTTTGAAGAAGGTCAAGCCTACGTGGCTCTTTGTAGAGTAAGAGCTTTGCAGGGACTACGTATAGAGGAGTTGGACTGCAATAAACTAACGGGCAAGAAACCTTGCAATAATGAAGCACTAAATGAATTAAACAGAATGCGAAATAAAAACTAAAAACTAGAAAATAAAAATAGGTAAAAAAACTTTTTAAGTTAAACGGTTTTATGTTAAACATACATTGCAATGTTTAAGATAAATGTACTAAAAACCAAAAAATAATAAAATAGAATACAGTCGTGGGAATTATAAACATATGCATAGACTAGACTAAAATAAAACCGTGGGGCACGTCAATTGTCTACAATCGTTGATTAAAATGTTTGTTTTGTAATGTTACACTATAATTAGGCAGTGTGATAAGTAGGGCTAGAATGTGGAAACAAGCTAGCAAGCTCGATTATAAGCGAGTTTTAGGGTTTCATAGTGTTGAGCGAGTAGTACTTTTATCATATGTTTTGTCGATTAAAGACAAACTACGAGCAGTGAAACGATTCTTCGCCAGCCAGCAGTGTGAATGTCCAACGATAAACTAGTTGAAACATCTCTTTTATTTACATGGAGTGTATAACTATTGGAATTTCCATGAGCAAGAAAATAGTAAGTAATTTCCTCACCGTCTGCGGGCCAACTGCCTAACGACGAATTAAACGATTCTTCTATCGCACATTAAGTCGGTAATTTGTAGACAATTGACGTGCCCCACGGTTTTATTTTAGTCTAGTCTATGCATATGTTTATAATTCCCACGACTGTATTCTATTTTATTATTTTTTGGTTTTTAGTACATTTATCTTAAACATTGCAATGTATGTTTAACATAAAACCGTTTAACTTAAAAAGTTTTTTTACCTATTTTTATTTAATATTACTTCATAAACGAATATTCGTTTTTCTACCCACAGAGCCGCATATCAAAAGCAGCCTTAGAAACAGACGAGAACCTCCTAGTTTGCGCACCAACCGGAGCGGGCAAAACAAACGTGGCGTTGCTGTGTATACTGCGGGAAGTGGGCAAACACGTCAACGACGACGGAACTGTCAACGCGCACGATTTCAAGATGATCTACGTGGCGCCGATGAGGTCGCTTGTACAGGAGATGGTGAGTTGTAAAACAAACGTAGCGTTGCTGTGTATACTGCGGGAAGTGGGCAAACACGTCAACGACGACGGAACTGTCAACGCGCACGATTTCAAGATGATCTACGTGGCGCCGATGAGGTCGCTTGTACAGGAGATGGTGAGTTGTAAAACAAACGTAGCGTTGCTGTGTATACTGCGGGAAGTGAGCAAACACGTCAACGACGACGGAACTGTCAACGCGCACGATTTCAAGATGATCTACGTGGCGCCGATGAGGTCGCTTGTACAGGAGATGGTGAGTTGTAAAACAAACGTAGCGTTGCTGTGTATACTGCGGGAAGTGGGCAAACACGTCAACGACGACGGAACTGTCAACGCGCACGATTTCAAGATGATCTACGTGGCGCCGATGAGGTCGCTTGAACAGGAGATGGTGAGTTGTAAAACAAACGTAGCGTTGCTGTGTATACTGCGGGAAGTGGGCAAACACGTCAACGACGACGGAACTGTCAACGCGCACGATTTCAAGATGATCTACGTGGCGCCGATGAGGTCGCTTGTACAGGAGATGGTGAGTTGTAAAACAAACGTAGCGTTGCTGTGTATACTGCGGGAAGTGGGCAAATACGTCAACGACGACGGAACTGTCAAGGAATGGGCATGATGACTAAAAAAAATTTTTTATCCATCTCATAGATTATTTTAAAGTATTTTACACGTATTTTTTCTTTTTTCTCTTAAACTAAAGGGTTAAAGTTGCTCGTGACGTCACGCCTCAGTGCGATTTTAACCGAGGAGTGACGTCAATACCCCCCACTCCGTAACTTTGATGCTCTGTATCTTTGTATTTATTTTTGTATTTGATCAGGTAAAAAATGTGTTCCAAATTTTTTTTAATAGCCTAAAAGACGGATTATTATTTTTTGAATTTTTGAATGTAGTCATCATCCCCATAGAGAGCAAGTTCTCTCTTTCCCCTGCAGCCAACGTAGTACTTGCTAGGCCATGAGAAGAAAAAACCTAATTAACTAAAAAACAACAAAGCTAAAAAACCTAGTATGAGAAGAGTTTTTGTCGTTGGTTGTTTAACTCGTGTTTCGAGGGGAAAGTTCTTCAGTTTCGTAGACTGATTACGTCCCATGATTTTCGCCAATTTTATCTTCTTATTGCAGTTATCCAACACACTTCTTTCTCACTTTTTCTTGCTCTTACTTTTTAACACTAAACTCCCACCTTTCTCCCACAGGTAGGCAACTTCAGTAAGCGCCTATCAGCGTACAACATGAAGGTGTCGGAGTTGACTGGTGACCACCAACTGACTAGAGAGCAGATAGATGCCACGCAACTGATTGTGTGCACGCCTGAGAAGTGGGATATTATTACTAGGAAAGGTGAGTTTTGGCGTTGTTTAGTGTTAAGTGGCGTTGTTTGGTGTTTTGTAGCGTTATTTAGTGTTATGTGGCGTTAGAGCACTTTTCCTGTCATTCGTGTCTTGATTCACATGCTAGTGATGGCACGCTACTGACCACACGCGTGCCGCCCTCATGACAGGAAAAACATGTTAGTATAAGAAGAAACATGTACTTATGGAATGATATGATTTGGGGGCCTTAAATGGAAAAGAGCAACCCTACAGAGTTTCTTGCTAGGTCCTTCTCTGGGGAAAACTGCACTCTGGCGAATCTAGCATTAACTTTAAAAAATTACCCGTCCTAAGTGTTGTCAAAACCTACAGGATTAAATGATTTTTCATTTCATTTCATTTCCACGCATGCAGATCTAGTCCGCATCGGATCAAAATACGCATGTCAGAAAAAGGGCCCTTAATTGTTGTTTCATGGCGTTATTCAGTGTGAGACTTGTGAGAGCCAGTCCACGGGGCTTAGCACGGCGTGCTGCGACAATTATCTCACGTCATGCTGTCCTTATCACATTTAAAACTATAGATAGAGACGTAAGCGTGACAAACGCATAACAACGTCTTGTCAACTTAATTATTAGTTTGTAAGTTAGCTGTTACTAGCATTTTTTCGCACACAGTGTTTATTTGTACTGTTTATGAAAATAAATGTCTTATGTCACGGAGTGCATGCTAAGCTAGCACACGGCGCGTTGCGTTAACGTAGCGTTGTCTTTTTACGTACTAATAATCTTGTGTGCACACGGTGCGTTGCGTCACTCTGTCGCGTATGAGTGGGGGCGGTAAAAAACGGACTAAAAAATGCAGATTCAAAAATAATAATTATGGAATACTAAACAATATTCCAAATTACAGGTGGAGAGCGATCCTTCACAAACCTGGTGCGCCTGATCATCATAGACGAGGTCCACCTCCTGCATGATGAACGAGGGCCGGTGCTTGAAGCGCTCGTCGCCAGGACCCTCAGGACAGTGGAGCAGACTAGGGAGGAGGTAGGTGGAAGTCACAAGTATATTTGACTGGCGTGTCATTGATATACTTGACTCGCCTAGCGTGTCATCAATAAACTTGACTCGCCTGGCGTGTCATCGATAAACTTGACTCGCCTGGCGTGTGAAAAATAAACTTGACTCGCCTGGCGTGTCATCAATAGACTTGACTCGCCTGGCGTGTCATCGATAAACTTGACTCGCCTGGTGTGTCATGATCGTTTTTTTTGTAATTGTTTGGATTTTGTCATGTAAATATCTGATTATTTGCAGGTCCGCCTAGTGGGTCTGTCAGCTACGCTACCTAACTACACAGATGTCGCGGCGTTCTTGCGAGTCAAACCCGAGCAAGGCTTGTTTTACTTCGATAACTCGTTCAGGTAATCTTACTTTCCTATTTAATATTATAAATGACAATGTTAGTGCCGATGAATGTATGAGAGGATGTTTGTTACTCTTCCACGCAAAACCCACTGAACAGATTTTGATCAAACTTGGCAATATTGTAGCTTGCACATCAGAATAACACATAGCCTATATTATTTTGAGATATCATGTTTTTGTTTCAAGAACGATAAATGTGTACGAAGCCGCGCCTCTATTCCTAATAATATTACCGAACCATTTTTTTTCTATTATTATCGTTTATTATCACAAATTACATAAAAATGTCAATTTAAAAACACAAAAAATAATAATACATAAAACAGCTAAAGTATTAGCTATGTCAAAAGCCGAATCGAACCCGATGCAAAAGTGCCCATGACACTAGCAGCATTCCCACGCTGAATGGCGAGGGAAATGCGTTGCACCAGGTACGATTCGGCTTTTCGGATTTTTTTTAAGATTTCGAACTAGTTCCCATGGTAAAAGTTGTTTGTTTTCACGAGTATTATGTATCCTTTTCTTCACTAATTTAAAGTCACCTGTATATAAATATAGGGTGACTTTAAATTAGTGAACGATAGAAAAGGATATGCATGTACTCGTGATAACAAACAACTTTTACTATGGGACCAAGGTCGAAATCATTCAAAAATGTTTAAACTCCCCATACAAAATGCACCAGCTAATAGTATGAGGGAACAATTTTTTTTTGTGATTTCGTACTAGTTCCCATAGTAAAAGTTGTTTGTTTTCACGAGTATTACGTATCCTTTTCTTCACTAATTAAAAGTCACCCTGTATATAAATATATCACTAATTTAAGCCATCCTGTATATCATTTTGTGTGATAAGCATAAATGTTTGTTCCGTGTCTGGTTGTTATATATTTATCTATGTATGTTTATCAGTCCCTGATACCCATAGGACAGTATAATAAATAGTACTACATACAGTATGGACACTCCCTGCCTCCCCCTAAAAGTGCGGCCGCCCCGCGCTCGGTTACCTCACAGTTACCATATAGCAAGGATGACCAAAAAGTAATTTACGTATACATGAAGAAAATCTAAAAATACATACGGGGTCTCCTATATCTAACTCTTTATTCCATGATAGCATATCAATGAGTGTAAATGAAACAAACAAAACTAAATTATTAGGTAAATATAATTTCTATTTATTATTTTTTCTGATTCTTTCTGTAATTTAAATTGATTATAATATTAATAAAACGTTAAAATAGTTAAATTCAAACCTTAAGTAGGTTATTTGACGAACGAATGAAGGCAAAACGAAATGACAGCAACCCTAGCACGTCCTGTTTCACTCACACAAACACGGTACGCGTGTAATTACACGAGCTAAGACTGTGCGAAGCTACGCGTTTTTTTCATACATTTTAGCGGCAGTGTCCGCGGTGTGCCCATAGTACAGGATTTGCCTAGTTTGGGGTCAGGTGACCGTGTGTTAAATGTCCCCCAATATTTATTTATTTAATTTATTTTTATTATTTTATCATTTCAGGCCAGTAGCGCTAGAACAGCAATACATCGGCGTGACAGAGAAGAAAGCTCTCAAACGGTTTCAAGTTATGAACGATATTGTCTATGAGAAGACTATGGAACACGCTGGTAGGAATCAGGTACGTAGATGTTGATCTATAACTGCGAAATTATTTTAAAACTAGGGAAAATTGGGTCAAATTATGTCAGTATGTTAAATTGTGCTGACGTGGGCAACTAAGCTGCCAAATTAAAATGGAGTTGGGCCGGTCACGTTTGTAGAATGCATCAGGAGGCTTAGCATTCGCGCCGAGACTATTATCTCACGTCATGCTGTCCTTATCACATTTAAAACTATGGACAGAGACGTAAGCGTGACAAACCCATGACAACGTCTTGTCACGGAGTGTATGCTAAGCTAGCAGATCGTTGGGCAAAAATAACAACTGAATGGGCGCCACTAGACGGTCACAGACGCCGAGGTAGACCTCGAAAAAGATGGTGAGACGATCTGGTTGCATTTTCACGGGAATGGCGGGTCGCTTCCGGAGACCGTGTTAAATGGAAAGTCGCGGGGAGGCCTTTGCCCAGCAGTGGGATCATGATGGCGAGCAAAAAAAATACTACAAAGAAATGACAATGCAACTGGGCCCAGAAAAAAAAACTCACTGCCCAGAAATGAAACCTATGCCAGACATTTTGTTATAATGGCACATGCGTTTATTTGACATAAAAAACTTAAGGCAGCCAGCTGCAAAAATTTTGTTAAGAAGACTTCTCTTGCACTGACATTATCAAAAATCCGAATGAGACGGCACGATGTTTAGTAGATCTTCTTTATCAGCCCATATATGTCCCCACCGAGGGGCACGAGCCTACTCTCATACAGAGAGTGATTAGGCGGTAATCCTGGCCAAGTGCGGGTTGGCGGATTTCACATACACCTTCGAATTTCTTCTCTGGTGAATGCAGGTTTTCTCACGATGTTTTCCTTCACCGTTAGCAAGTGGTAATCGAATTAATTGATCTGTACATGAGAAATAAACTTAAGAGGTACGTGCCCGCGCCAGGATTCGAACTCGCGCCCTCAGAATCCGAGGCAAGCGTTCTACCAACTGGGCTACCACCGCTTAGTAGATATAATTAACTTTTTATGCAACCGCTAGTAAATCAGAATAATTTTCTTTTAACCTTTATTTTTCCCCTCAGATTTTAGTATTCGTGCACTCTCGCAAGGAAACGGGTAAAACGGCGCGCGCCATCCGAGATATGTGTTTGGAGAAGGACACGCTTGGGCAGTTCCTAAGGTAAGCTTTTTTAACAGTTTCAGAAAACGGCATTAACCTTAATCATTCGTTAAATATAGATTTTTATCAAAAACCAAAGTAGGTAGGTACCCCTTTTTAGGATTGCGCACCCAAAGGGCGAAAACGGAAACCTATTTACTAAGGCTTGGCTGTCCGTCTGTCACCAGGCTGTATCTCATGAACCGTTATAGCTAGAGCGCTGAAATTTTCACAAATGATGTATTACCGTTGCCGCTACAACAAAAAATACTAAAAATAGAACAATAATAATATTGAGAATAATATGAGAGTCGCATACAACAAACGCTATTTTTTCGCCTTTTTTTGTTACGAAACCCATCATGCACGAGTCCGACTCGCACTTGATCGATTTTTGTCAAAAATTATCATCATCATCAATCATTTAGGAGCTACTTAAGGCACGCATTCTTATTAATATAACAGTTCTCTAAGCTAGCTCTTTCACTACCGACAGATAAAATGTAACTGCCAGATAAACCTACGTCTATTTCATTTCATAAAACATGATCTTTCAGATATATTTTATCTGTAAATGGTGAATTATATTTCCCTCCACAGAGAAGGCTCAGCCTCCATGGAGGTACTCCGGACTGAAGCGGACCAGGTCAAGAACCCTGAGCTTCGCGAGCTGCTGCCGTACGGGTTTGCCATTCACCACGCCGGCATGAGCAGGGTGGACAGGACGCTGGTCGAGGATCTGTTCGCTGATAGGCATATACAGGTGTTGTATCATCATAATCATAATTGTGATCGTAATCATGTAACCTTATCATAATTCTAATCTTAATCATAATACTAATCATAATCCTTATCATAATCATACATAATCTTAACCATAATCACAACCCTTATCATATCCTAATCATAATCTTAATCATAATCTGAATCATAAACCTAATTATCATCATTTAAAACTTAATATAACTTAGCTACTAATATTTACTAATAGTTTTAAGATAATTTTTATATGCAACTGGCTATTACTAATCCTCTTGTTTGCTGTGCCTTTGCAGGGTGTCACATGTACCATATTATGACTTATAGTACTTAAAATCTTACATGATTAGAATGACACATGCCAATCCTCGTCGAATAGTGATGGGATGAAAATGTTAAATCGTGGTGTAAGCGAAATTTTGCTTGTAAAAAGGTCTTATTACTAGAAATATTTTAAAAATAACTAGTAATTACCAAATAGCCTAATTAAGTACGTAATTAATTCTCCATTTCGCGCTCGGTTAAATATTCGCAGGTACTAAAAAACCAAATAGTAGTGACACCGTGCATAATTTTTTTTAAATTCATGAATCTACTATAAAAGCTCCTAAAACCTACCAAAACTACTAAATGCAAAAAAAATACTTATAATTACTATTTTCATAGACCTTATGATAATGAAAAAATATCGACTTAAATAACTCGATTGGTCACATCCTTAATTTTTTTTCATGATGATAATAACCTTCATAGAACGCAAAAATATTTAATCTCATTTTATTGAATAAGTATTATGTGTGTTATTTAATATTAAGTTTTATGTATCTTTACGTTTTATGTCGAAAACATTAATTTTTTTGTATGTATAAATACATTTCATAATTTTAAAATGGTTTTAGTTGTAAAAATGATTATGACTTTTGCTGATGCAAATTACGACACTTAAGGGCCGCTAGTATAAAGTTACTTCGCTACTTTTAGTGACACCTGCCATTCTAATCATGTAAGATTTAAACAACTATAGTACCTTACCCAACTTGTGACTTGCAATAAACAAATTCTAATTCATAATCATAATACTAATCATAAACCTAATCATAATCTTAATCAAAATACTAATCATAATCCTTACCATGTTCTAATCACAATCCTAATCATAAATCTAATCATAATTATAACACTGATCAATCATAAACCTAATCATAATATTAATCATAATACTAATCATAATCCTAATCACTCTCATAAGAGAGTAGGCTCGTGCCCCTGTAGTGGGGACGTTAAGAGCTAATAAGGGATAATCTTTTACTTACATTCTTGTCTCCAGGTCCTCGTCTCAACAGCAACCCTAGCCTGGGGAGTTAACCTTCCAGCCCACACGGTCATCGTGAAGGGAACCCAAGTGTACTCACCAGAGAAAGGACGCTGGAGCGAGCTGGGGGCCTTGGATGTGCTGCAGATGCTGGGGCGAGCTGGTCGGCCGCAGTATGATACTAAAGGAGAAGGTATGTGTAGTCAAATGTTAGATATGATGCTCCCACATTGCATGTTATAAAATGTTACAATAATAGATAGTGTATAAGTGTACTTACAATAATAGTATTTTAAACTTCATTTTTAATCAAACCCTGACAAGTAAAACATAGTTATAGAGCAACCTGAGTTTGCCTGTAATTGGTTTAACGTCGAATCATATTTATTATTTAAAGTTGGCAAATAAAATAAATAAATATATTCAAAATAATCTTTTTGGAAGAATTTTAAACAAATAATGTTCATAGCTAACGCCAGATTCGCAAGTGCTTCCTTACGTTGCGAATCTAGCATTCCCAACGTTTTCTGCGTACCTTTTTTCGTATGACAGTTATCGCTATATGAAGTCGAAATTAGCGGATTGTCTCTTTCCGACGATGTGCATTCTTTATCGCCCTTTACTGTAAATACATTTTTCTCTGTCCACAGGAATCCTAATAACAAACCACTCCGAACTGCAATACTACTTGTCCCTCCTAAACCAACAACTACCGATTGAGTCTCAACTAGTCGGCAAACTGCCGGATATGTTGAACGCTGAGATCGTGCTCGGATCTGTGCAGAGTGTTAGAGATGCTGTCACTTGGTTGGGTAAGTTATCATTTAACTTAAGTGGGGTCACTTAAGTTAGGACAGGTCACTTAATTTTAAGTGGGGTCACTTAAGTTAGGACAGGTCACTTAATTTTAAGTGGGGTCACTTAAATTGGGAAAAGTCACTCAATTACGGCCAAATCATTTTAATTTGAGTTAAGTTGTTGTTCTTTGTTAAGAAATGTTAGTAGAAAATGAGCTACTAAATTGGGTATGACTTGGGTATGATGGGGTGTGGGATGGGTATTAAGCGACTTAATAAGTAAGGGACCACTCATTTAATAATTTGAAAGCCACTGAGAACTTATCTCGATTAAATCGAGGATTTATCAAACCAAGTTAAGTACCCTAAACCAACTGACGATTGAAGATGAAGCGAAAGAAGTGTGTTTGGATCGTAGCGAGTCGAGGGAAGTGGTCTCTCCTAGGGGTTATATGTATTTAGATGTAAACTTTTTAGTCATCTAGCCTTTTTGGTCTCTGCCTACTAGGAAAGAGCCGTAAAGGTGCGTACAGAACATAACATGTTATTTAACATTGTTATATAACATGTTTTACATAATGTGGACACTGAATGTTATAAAACATGGTATAGTAACATGTTATTGATATGTACAACAATGTTATATAACTTTGATCGCGTGGATTGTACTGAAGAACGACAAACGACAATGGTTATATAACATTGTTATATTGCATTGTTATTCTAATGTGTACAGTATTATTTTATGTTGCAATGTTGAATAACAAGGTTACATAGTGTGGACGTGTTATAAAACACAAGTTAAATAACATGTTACATGGTCTGTATGCACCTTAACAGATATGTATGCACACATCTGGACCTCGAGTACGTGAAAGATAAGACAAGTCAGCAAGCGTGAAAATATTCCTTCATCGATATAGTTCCGCTGCATCAGCAATCACGTAGCCTATCACGTCCGCACATATCATCGCGCGGCCAGCATCTGAGTATATAAGCGTAGCTCCAAGACATTACTATTGTCCAGTCATCCAGTCAGTACAGTTACTATATCATCATGTAACTCCAAATATGAGTTCTGCAACATCGCTGCGCCGTCTTTTTGTCACCTTTTATCCTGGCCGGAACATATGTATGTAATTTCATTCGTTTATCCCTCAGGTTACACCTACCTCTACATCAGAATGCTCCGTCAGCCGGCTCTGTACGGGATCACGCCGGAGAAGATGCAAGAGGACAATCTACTGGAACTCCATAGAGCTGATCTTATACATACTGCTGCTAGTTTGCTTGATAAGTAAGTGTTTTGTGGTTTTGGTATGATTGCTAGCGTTTTTGAGATAGAGGATGATTTGCCAAAGTTACCATAAGATGAAAAGATTCTATGGGTCATACAGACACAGAAAACATAAAATGTGTCTCCTGTTCCTGAAAGTTAAGGACATTGGATGCTAATTTCTGAACTTAATTTATATCCGCATAATCTGTGCCCGATGTAGTTTTGGCCTGTGCAAATATTTTGAGGATTAAATGTTCCAATGTCCTTAATCATCTGGAACAGGAAAGACAATTTTGAACCTAATTATGTGTATGACTCATTATTATTATTATTTTTCTTTTTTTATTACTATTCTTAAATTATATTATTATTCGTTTTTAATCGACTTCAAATTAAAAACAAACAACTAAAAAAGAGATGGTTCCCAATTTGGGTGTTACGTTTTTTCTATGACGAAAATCACGTAGGTAACGTGATTTGCTTATGGGTCTCAACTTTACCCAAGGAACATGGGTCAAAATACGAAGTCGAATTACGAAGTCGCGTGCAGCTTCTAGTATTTCTATAAAGACTTAATTAATTAGCACTAATTAACCGTCAAATCTTATAAAACATCATTTAATTTAAGAGTTAGACTCTTGTCGGTGGAGTGTTCGCCTATCCTCTACCAGTGCTTTAACTTCTTGATACGACATGACGTTAACTTTCTCTTTTACTTGAGTGATGTAAGTACGTCGAGGCCTTCCTCTGCCTCTCTTCCCTTCAACCTTTCGTTCAATGAAAAAACTAATATCTTCAAATAATATAATCAATGTGTTATACTGATCAGCTAGCTTTGTACTCCCATTGTTGCGTACCACCTCATCACCATACGTACAATTTTACCTAAAATCAAATAACATAAATAAAGAAATAAACATAGTTCTATTTCCCCTTCACAGAGCCGGCCTAATAAAATACGAACGCAAATCCGGCCACTTCCAACCTACGGAACTAGGTCGCATCGCGTCTCACTTCTACTGCACTTATGAAACGATGCAAGCGTACAACCAACTACTGAAACCTACTTTAGGAGAGATTGAGCTGTTTAGAGTGTTCTCTCTTTCGGCCGAGTTCAAACATATTGCTGTTAGAGAGGAAGAGAAGCTGGAGTTGCATAAGCTTATGGAGAGGGTGAGTCACTTAATTTGGGGATAGGTCACTTAATTTAAGGATAAGTCACTTAATTTGGAGAAAAGTTACTTAATCTGTGGAAAAGTTGCTTAATTTGGTGCCGAGTCACTTATTTGGGGATGGGTCACTTAATTTTGGGATGGATCACTTAATTTGGGGATAAGTGACTTAAGTTAGGGATAAGTCACTTAATTTGGGGATAAGTCACTTAATTTGTAGAAAAGTCGCTTAATTTGGTGCCGAGTCACTTATTTTGAGGATGGGTCACTTAATCAGGTGGTGGGTTGTTTAAATAAGATGAAACAATGCAAACGTACAACCAACTACTGAAACCTACTTTAGGAGAAATTGAGCTGTTTAGAGTGTTCTCTCTCTCGGCCGAGTTCAAACATATTGCTGTTAGAGAGGAAGAGAAGCTGGAGTTGCATAAGCTTATGGAGAGGGTGAGTTTGGGGATGAGTCACTTAATTTTGGGAATTTCGGGAAAAGTTGCTTAATTTGGTGGCGGGGGTCTTAATTTGGGGACAAGGCATTTAATTTGGTGGCAAGTTGCTTAAATTAGATGAGGCATTTAAATAAGTGTATTTAGGGAAAACTTGCTTAAGTTGGGGACTAGTCATTTAAATAGGTTGCGAGTTGTTTAAATAAGGTCAAGTCTAATGACACCGCCCCAAAAATTGTATTTAAGGTCTTCTAACTAAAGTTATGAAAGAGTCACTTAAGTAGGGGATGGGTCATATAATTTGTGGACAGGTCACTTAATTTAGTAATCTATATATATAAAAATGAAACCCGTTTTCCGTTGTCACTGCATCACGCCTGAACGGCTGGACCGATTTCGCTAATTCTTTTTTTAAAATGTTCATTGAAGTCCAAGGATGGTTCTTACGGTGAGAAAAATTCGAATAATTGCCGGGAAAGCCCTAAAACAGACCTTTTCTTTTTCCCATACAAATGTTTTCTTACTAAAATGTAGAGTCAATTTGAACTTTATTCCTACACAATAAAGTTCATTCTAAGGCGGTACGAAGTTCGCCGGGACAGCTAGTATATTAAATAAATAAAAACAAATCTTTCCACCCACAGGTACCAATCCCAATAAAGGAAAGCATAGAAGAGCCGTCAGCCAAGATCAACGTGTTGCTACAAGCGTACATATCTCAGTTAAAGTTGGAAGGGTTCGCTCTGATGGCTGATATGGTGTACGTGACGCAGTCTGCTTGTCGGCTGCTTAGAGCTATTTTTGAGATTGTGTTGCATAGAGGTGAGCTTAATTAAAAATCGGTTGTCTGTAAAGTCGGTTTACTGACGATAGTTGAACGTGACAACGTCATTAATGCTGCCGAACGCGGCCGATTGTGCCTCTTTGTCGCCCGATCCGCGCTCTCGCTTGCACTTCAAGCCTTAAATGGAACGCCTCAGAGCGAGGTAACGCCGCATGAGTCATGTTTTTTCGTGCGTGCAGCCGGCTCCATCGAATTATAAGACGTTGTCACGTCAAAATGAAAAGTGTTTATTCAAAAATAGGTATAATTCATTACACTTTTTTGATGTCACTTTTTTGATCTAAAACTACTGCCTATTCACTACCTGTATAGCCGAGAGGAAGAAAACGGCAAGAAACCTTTTCGTTGGGTAAGTCGGGTAAAATTTATATTTACCCGATTGCGCCAGAAGAAGGGGTTTTGTTTTTCGAGAGTATGTATGTATAATTCTTTTGCACGCCCTACAGCCTAAACGGCTTGATGGATTTTAGCTTGAAAGATGTCGTTAGATTCGTATTTACAGTGAGAGTGACACTGAGTATATCAAAATAAAAAAAATGCGTATTTTAAACGCAGTCGGGTTTTAAAAAAATAAAAAGGTTTGGTTATTTGAGATTT
Organism: Anarsia innoxiella; assembly: GCA_947563765.1. NCBI lineage: Eukaryota > Metazoa > Arthropoda > Insecta > Lepidoptera > Gelechiidae > Anarsia > Anarsia innoxiella. Next base: position 1,291,839 of record OX387418.1, on the reverse strand, counting down.
TTCTTTAGGTTTCATAGTGATTTTTTTTAAATTTATTTGAGAGATTGAGAGACGCATTTTGAAGATATTTTAAGTCCTTAGTTTTTCATAAACATTCAATAAAATCTTACTTCTTAATTTATTTTGTAAAACGTATTTTTTTTCATCAGGTTGGGCCCAACTGGTGGACAAAACTTTGGCTCTTTGCAAAATGGTGGATCGACGTATGTGGCAGTCAATGTCGCCACTTAGGCAGTTTAGGAAAATGCCTGAAGAGGTAAGTTATCTGAAATATATATTTGGCCATGTACAGATAAAATTTATCTGATAGATATTTTATACCTGTCTCTGTCTAAATCGTCATGTTTTATGAAATAGACATAGTTTTATCTGTCAGTTAAATTTTATCTGTAAGTTTTGAAACGGGCACTTATTGTCCTCGTGATCCAATGATCTTCCCTTATACGGGAAAAGACATCGTGGTAGATCTAGGCGAAGATGGCGAGACGAGCTCGACTCATTCAGTGAAGAATGACAAATCCTGGCGCACAGTAGACCTGGATGGAGAGCATGGAGGGAGCCTTGCACAGCAATGGAACGTGACAGGCTAACTGTGTACAGTGCTACAAGGATCTTTTGGCGCGTGGCGGAAATCGGAACTATCGATATCATCTTGTAAATTGTCATTAATTTGAGTTATTGATTCACCACCCTAGTCCTCCTGACAATGTCACTCAAGTGATAATAGATCCTTGTAGCACTTTATACAATGATGATGTCAAAGTCAAAAAGTCTTTAAACAAAATTGGAATATCGTTAACCTCTTCTTAACTCCCCTTTTTCGTCTCTTCTCCGCCAGGTAATAAAAAAACTAGAAAAGAAAAACTTTCCATGGGAGAAGCTTTACGAGCTCGGCCCGAACGAGATCGGCGAACTCGTGCGAGCTCCGAAACTCGGTAAAATGATACATAAGTACGTCCATCAGTTCCCTAAGTTGGAGTTAGCGACGCATATACAGCCTGTCACTAGGGCGACGTTGAGGGTCGAGCTTACTATCACGCCTGATTTTCAGTGGGATGATAAGGTAAGATACTAATTTTATGGAGTCTTTAAGTATAAAAATATTTTTTTAAGTGACTGTAGTGACCAGTCACTTAAATAGGAGTCATCAATTTTTGGAGAGTGAGTCACCAATTTTAGTGACTGGCTACTATTTAAGTAACTGGCAATTATTGAAGTGTAAAGTAAGGACCGGCGTCCTTACTTTAGTGACCGGTCACTATTTATGTAACTGGACACTATTTTAGTGACTGGTCCCTATTTAAGTGACCAGTAGCTACTTTAATGATAGGTCCCTATTTTAGTGACTGGCCACTATTTAGGTGATCGTTCTCTATTTAATTGGCTGGTCATTATTTAAGGCACTGCACTGGCGCCTTTTTAAGTGACTGGTCTTTATTTAAGTAACTGGCCAGTACTCAAGTCCCCGGTCCCTATTTAAGCGACTGACCACTGTTTAAGCGGTACGGCCTAGTTTTATTGACCGGTCACTATATTATCTAGTGACTGGCCACTATTTAAGTGATAGGTCCCTATTTAAGTGATCGGTCCCTGTTTAAGTGACTGTCCACTACTGAAACGCCCGGTCCTTACTTAACTGTCATATAATGAATCATGAATCAATAGCATTATTTTGTTTCCAGATCCACGGCCAATCAGAAGCGTTCTGGATCCTAGTTGAAGACGTGGACTCGGAAGTAGTGCTGCATCACGAGTATTTCCTGCTGAAACAGAAGTACTGTAAAGATGAGCATCAGGTATGTGACATTTAAATCGAAATTATTAAGTAATTTGATTAATCGGTGCTGGAAAAAAAAAGTGAAACACATAAACATACTGGCAGGGTTGCAAATAGGCTTTCTATTTTTTGACAATGGTCCCAGGAACATATTTTGTTAAAATTTTATCTGTCACTAAAACCTTTAAGTATTAAACTTCAAAATATGAGATTTTCGAAATAAAGGCAAAATGAGAACCTCCCTTTTTTTGGAGTCGTTTACTAAACATGATCTATGAAAAGGAAGGCAAATGGTTTTTTTTCGTATTTGTTACATATTAAAAAAGGACGAATTTATTTTTCATTCTTAGTATATCCGAGATGTACCTACGGATGGACAAATGGCTTGGGACACTGATTGGTTATTTTGTTTATTTATTTATTGATATTTTTATTTGTTCACAGGTGAAACTGTTCGTGCCTGTCTTCGAGCCGCTTCCTCCGCAGTACTTCTTGAGAGTTGTATCTGATAGGTAAGGTCCATTTAAAATATACTTATATTAAAAATGCGAAAATGTGTGTATGTATGTCCGTCTTCGCGGCAAAGCAGAGTGACGAATTAACTTTATTTTTTGTCTCTTTATTAAAATCTATAAACTTATATTAAAGAAAGTCGTTTTAGTTACACTACTTATAAATCAAGAACGGCTGGACCGATTTAGATGAAAATGTTTGGGGAAGTAGCTAAGAAAAAGGAGAGGGACATAAGATACTTTTTATCCCTTTCCGTCATTCTTGTGTGACGTGACATAAAACGTGGCATAACAAAACGCAACTATGCGAAACGAAAAAAACGGACGAAATCGCTGGGAAAAGTGACTTATAAACATACATACATACATATCCGTCACCCCTCTCTCCCATTGGGTTACGCAGAGAAGTGGTCTCTTCCACTTGCTACGATCCACACTTTTTTCGCTTCATCCACATTCATCAGTCACTTCATACATGCCCGTCGGTTTAGGGTACTCTTGACTTGGCCTTTCTTGAACAAGTCCCCGAGCTAGTATCTTAAAATATAAACAATGTTAAGAAATTCTCATTCTCTCCCCAGATGGATAGCAGCAGAAACGCAACTACCAGTGTCTTTCCGTCACCTCATCCTACCAGAGAAGACTCTACCGCCTACAGAACTTCTGGATTTGCAGCCTCTGCCCATATCAGCTCTCAGGAGTCCCAAGTTTGAGGAGTTGTACGCTGAGGCGTTCCCACAGTTCAATCCTGTACAGACCCAGGTATGTATACAGGGTGTTCGGAAAAGTATCATTTTCCTTTTAACCAGGTATAGTGTTAGTGATATAGAACAAATTCCACGAAAAAAAAATTTTTTTGCACTTATTTTTAATAAAGAATTTCATTATTAATCGCGCGCCCTAACGCAACGGTCATTCAAGTCTCGGCGAGTAAGTACCTAGCTCGGGAGCGCTCGCCGCCCGTAGACAGCGAGAGAGAGAGAGTGTTTTTTTCGTGGAATTTGTACTACATCACTAACACTATACCTGGATAAAAGGAAAGTGATACTTTGCCTAACACCCTGTATAAGGTTCCAACTTTATGTGATGTATGCGTAATATCCAAATGAATTGAGGATTCCTACTCATCATCATAAATTTAAGAGCGTCGCTCTTGTCGGTGGAGTCTGCGCCACTCTTCTCTATTCTCTGCCGTACGTTTGAGCACCTGATATGACACAACTTCTATTCCCTCTTTTATTTGTTGTATGTAAGTCCTTCGTGGTCTCTCTTTCGTTTTCCTTCTACTTTTCCTTCCAAGATGTTTTTTTATAAAGTCGTCGTGTCGTATCAGATGACCCAGCATCAGCAAGGATTCCTACTAAGCTAAACTAAACCATTGTAAATTCTGTCATCAGGTATTCAACGCAATCTATAATTCAGACGACAATGTGTTCGTGGGAGCACCCTCGGGCTCCGGGAAGTCGGTGCTGGCTGAACTGGCGCTGCTGCGGCTTTTGGGCGGGAACGCTGCTGGGCGGGCGGTGTACCTGCTGCCTAAAGATGCATTAGCTGATATAGCGTTCGCTGATTGGTATCATAAGTTCGGCACGAGGTTTAATCTGAAGGTAAGGGTATTAAATATATACGGTGACTTTAAATTAGTGAACGATAGAAAAGGATATGCATGTACTCATGATAACAAACAACTTTTATTAAGGGACCAAGGTCGATATCTTAAAAAATTAATGGGCCCCCCATACTATCAGCTGGTGCATTTTATATGGGGAGTTCGAAAATTTTTGAACGATTTCGATCTTGGTCCCATAGTAAAAGTTGTATTTTTTTAGTCATCATGCCCATTGTTTGTGGTGAACAAAATACTTAGTGAACAATAGAACATAAGTTCCAAAACATATTATTATATCCTATATTTTTATGGTTTGTTTGTTTCAGGTGGTACAACTGACAGGCGAAACGGCGACAGATCACAAACTGCTAAACAAAGGACAGATTATCATAACCACTGCTGATAAGTGGGATGTGCTGTCTAGAAGGTTAGTAAAAAAAAAACCCTTCTCCCATTACGGTACGCACAGGCTATTCAATTACTCTAAAGCCGGGTCCGAGGCGCCAATTTTCTAACAAAACATGCTTATCAGAACATTTTAGCAAAACATGTTATTAAAACTGCCCGTCCGCTGCGCCTTGGCGTTTTTGTTATTTCAAAAGTGTTTTTTGAACGAACGAACTGAACAGAACGAATGAAATGAATACTTGAATTGATTGACGTCTTGCTTCAATGAGTGCAAAACACAAAATGCGACGTTTCCCCTACCCGCAGGTGAACGCGGGGGATGTTATCTGTTTGTCTCGGCAAACATGTTTTTTTTGTATCATGTTTTTTTTTCCAAGATATTATATACTATATTGCGCTCCTTGACGGGGATTGCTTACGTGGGCAACAAAGCTGCCAAATTAAAATGGAGCTGGGCCGGTCATGTTTGTAGAATGCATCCAGATCGTTGGGCAAAAATAACAACAGAATGGGCGCCACTAGACAGTCACAGACGCCGAGGTAGACCTCGAAAAAGATGGAGAGACGATCTGGATGCATTTTCACGGGAATGGCGGGTCGCTACCGGAGACCGTGTTAAATGGAAAGTAGCGGGGGAGGCCTTTGCCCAGCAGTGGGATCTTATTGGCTAACAAAAAAAAAAGATATTATGACGATAAATGCGTACGAAATCACTGGCAACATCTCTTTCATACATATCCTTCGCGCCACGCCTCTGCTCCATGGACATACCAAGCCGTCCTACTGTTTAATAAATTACCAAATTAGATAAAAGAAATATATAGTCTTAATATGTTCAAAAATAAATTATTTTTCTATCTATCTATCTATAGCAGCCCATATATGTCCCCTCCGAGGGGCACGAGCCTACTCTCATACAGAGAGTGATTAGGCCGTAATCCACCACGCTGGCCAAGTGCGGGTTGGCGGATTTCACATACACCTTCGAATTTCTTCTCTGGTGTATGCAGGTTTCCTCACGATGTTTTCCTTCACCGTTAGCAAGTGATAATCGAATAAATTGATCCGTACATGAGAAATAAACTCAGAGGTACGTGCCCGCACCAGGATTCGAACCCGCGCCCTCGGCGTTCGAGGCAAGCGTTCTACCAATTGCACTACCACCGCTTCTTTAATTATTTTTATTAAGTAAGAATTGTTACGCTATAGCAGATTTTTTAAGTGATTGTTATTTTTTTAAGATACTTATATATATTTTTATTCCTATCCAAAAAAAGTTCCTACTTATCTTTTAGTTTGTAAGTTCGCTGTTACTAGCATTTTTCGCACACAGTGTTTCTCTGTACTGTTTTTGAAAACAAATGTCTTATGTCTCCCATTGGGGTAGGCAGAGACCACTTCCACAATAATACCTTAACAACCACTACTCTCCCACAGATGGAAGGTGCGCAAGAGTGTTCAAAGCGTGTCGCTGTTCATAGTGGACGCGTTGCAGCTATTGGGTGGCGAAGAGGGTCCGGTGCTCGAAGTTGTATGTTCTAGAATGAGATATATATCTTCGCAGATTGGTTAGTATTACTTATTTTGTATTTTAACTAATTCTAATTAAGCCATTCGTGTCCCACTGCTGGGCAAAGGCCTCTATCCTCATCCGCCATGACTTTCTGTCTCGAGTTTCCTCCGCGCAGGTACTTAAGAAGGTGTCCAGCTAGTCCCGCCACCTTTTCCGTGGTCTGCCGCGACGCCGTTTGGCAGTTGGTAGCCATTGGGTAGCTGTTTTAGCCGATAAGTCTTCTGGCATGCGGCAGACGTGGCCGGCCCAATCCCACTTTAGCCTGGCAGCTGTTTTTGCCACATCAGCAATATTTTAACTATTAAAATGTAATTGTATTGGAATTTAAGGTTTCATTCTTTAATCAAACGGCTATGCACACATTTCCGGGTCAGGGCCGGGCTATCCGTGTGCAGAGTTGTCAGTTTCACTATAGACGGTCTGGCACGGAGTTGTATGAACAAGTTCATGCAATTTGTATGTAACCGATATTTGCCGTGTTCCGTCGGGGACGTGTGCCCGGAAATGTGTGGATAGCCCTTTCTTGAAACTTGTAAAATTGACGATTAACATTTTGTGATATTTTTTTTAATTAATATGAAAACAATTCCTCCTTAAGGCCCTTTTCCTGTCACGCGTTTTCAATCCGCATGAGCGACCCCCAAATCATGCTATACATGTTTTTCCTGACATGCGGGCGGCACGCGTGCGAATTAGTAGCTTACTATCTCCAGCATGCGGATCAAAACACGCATGACAGGAAAAGCGCCCTCAACGTTTGCAATCAGCGTAGCTTCCCTCCCTCCTTTAATATGTTTTTTTTTAATTCATTATTAGGTTTTTTTTATAATTTTTTCTTTGTGACGAATTTAATTGTAAAAAGCATCCAACCTTATTGGTATAGTAAAAATTTTCGGTATCAATTAGACTTAACATCCCCTATTCGAGCTAGTATGGAAAAAAGGAAGTTGGCGGCCACTG